>VYXD01001537.1:386655-515311 GCA_013397195.1 Hylia prasina
TCAAAATTACCTCATGTGCTTTTTAACTTTGAAGTTAATGGGGTTTTTTTTGGCTGCCATGACAAGTGCCCTTTTAATGAGCTAACCAGTGATGGTACTGGCACACACGTGTCCCCACCAAAGGCAGTGCTGGCGCTGTGTCCAGGCTGAGGTCCAGGGACATGGGGGACATGGCCTGTCCTCCCTGATGCAAACCTACAGCCTGGCCTTTGGGGGACAATGATGGCTTTCCAGTGAGCACCAGTGAGGAGGAGCAGGACAGTGAGTGCAGAGTGAGTGTCAGGGTTCAGGAGCTGCCTCCCCACAGCACTCAGTTATGAATAACCCCATTCACTCCTGCCGCTCGGGAGCTCGGCATTTCCTATTCTTTTGCTCTGAGTTCAAATATCAAAGGTCAACATGAGTTCATGTTACTATTTTACCATAGAAGTGTTATATGGTTATTGAAAAATAATAAGAAATACAAGGATATAAGGTTGTTTTTAATACCTGGTTTGCTTCAAGGGGGCATCAATTGTTCTCAGAATCTCTCTGGTGAGTCTATGGCAATAGTTTTGGTCAGTATGCTCTTACACACTTCTATAAATCTGCTAGTCACTGTGCTTGCTAAGCTTTCCCACAGTGTTAGTTTTTAGGGTTTGCTTGATTTATTTCTTTTCTTTACCTTTTTTTTTTAATTTGTTTTTTCCATCTAGTTTGCAATGTCCCTCCTCTCTGTGATAAAGCAGAAACAGTGAAACTCTCATACTGCTCTGATAATAAATTTTTGGTCTCTTATGAACTGCAGCAAAGCTGAAGGAATTAAAATAAATGTGGAGAGAAAACACTTGTTTTCTCAGGGGGCAGCAGTAATTGTGCTGCTCCTTCCTCTAAGTCCAGTGCCACTGGGTACCTATGGAAATACTGGATTATTATACCTATGGAACATGCTTAGCATTGAAAGCTGGAAGAAAGGGCTGTCCTCAATATCTACACATTTCTGGCTGGCCTTCAGTCACAAAATCTGCTTCAGTTAAAGACACCCCAACTCGTTCTCCACCCAGCTGTGGTAGAAAACCTCAGTCCCTTGCCTAAACACAAGTGTCATTGTGTGGCTTCTTTTGAGAGCACACTGAAAAGAGCAGTAATTGTGCAGAGGCAGAGAAGGGCTAAGCTCACATATTAAAGTCCTTGTAGAGCACTAGATGAGTGCTCCATCTCAGTACAGCACGTGGCACTGTGAACCCGACCTGTGACTGGGGTTTTCTAACAACAATTAGTCACTTCAAAGCCTTTCTCACAAACAACTGAAATAGTTCAGGAGACATGATGAAAACAGGAAGGAATAATAGTCCATGGGCAAAAAAGGCAAAGACCAAGAACTGAAAGGGAGCCTGTGTACTAGGGGAATGATGGACAGAGCAGGAAAGATGTGAGGAAGAGAAGAGAAAATGAGAGCAGGACTAAAATGAATGAAAAGGTGGGTAAAAGGCAGACGTAGGAAAGGATAAAAAGGCGTGAGCAGGAAAGTGTAAGAGTAGAACTACAGAAATAAAGGCAGAGAGATGGGCAGAGCCCCTACTCCATGTGTTGTACCCTATGAGTGGTGCTGTACAAGTAACACATCTCTCAAGTCAGACATGCACGTGGTTGTTTCCTGCCCTGATTGACAGTTGTGCCCAGGGGTGAGACCTGTTTGGTACTTGGAGCACTGCATTAATGCAGGATAGGTGGGATTTCTTCACTGCAGGATCAAGGACATGCTCTAGGAAGGGGAGCATTTAGGGACAGTGCTGAGCACCAAGTACCAGATATGACTGAGTAATGAGAAGAGTAAATGCACTTGCCCACAACCTGATGGTTGAGCATGAAGAGAGGGGCTCAGAAGGCTCAAGTGTGGAATAGAGCATTTCACATTAGATCTGAAACACCAGCTCCAAAAGTCAGCTCTCTCCAGGCTGTGGACAACAGCAGGTGTGCATGTGCATGCACTGTTGCAGGCTGCACGAGCTCACTTCTCTCCAAAGGTCAGTCTCTGTCGCTCAAACCCAGCAAAACCAAAAGTAAAGAAAAAATTCAGCCTTTGACTAGCACCAGCTTAGTCAGGTGAGGGAAGCTGGTCGTAAAATGGTATCCAGGTCTTTAAAAAATTGCTTTCCTCATGTTTGTAAAGTGGCAGCATGTAAAGGTCTCAGACACATGCTCCTTATAAGGTGGTTTGGTATATGGGCTACATAATTCTAGAGCTCATGGACCTTGGGAATGGATTTGTGTATGAAACTCTCAAACATCTCCAGATGCATTGCCCAGTCCCCCACTCTTCAGTTTGACATAGACTTATTTTAGGAAATAAATGGTGACAACAAACCAACAAACAACACTATTGTGTAAAAATTCTCTGGAACGATGGTTTTGTTTTTATTTCTGTGAGTTGCAGTTGGGGATCAGAGGCAATAATATTCCCTATTATTTAAGATTATTCATTTTGAGAATTTCCTCAGTTCAGCTGGGTTTCTAGTCCTAAAAGGTCACTGCTATTACTTTTCCATGGGTTATTATGTGAGCAAGAAGCTAAGGGCCAATATTGTGTATTGGGTTTGTCCAAGACTCTGCCAAATTCATTTCCCATCCTGGTCTTGACTTGCTGTTTTTGAAGCTTATTGCAAGTCAGGTCACACGGTCCTGTCTCGTTTTTTCTGATGGGCCAGAATAAATCTCTCCCAGACTGAGAGGTCTAATGACTGCACCCAGCTCACTCATCACCTCTGCCTGACTGGCTCTGTAATCATGCAGGACAGCAGATCTCCAGTGAATATTGGCTATTTGCTTCCTGGGTTCCCGGTATGTTGATGGTAAAAGTCCACATTTAAAACTGCCCTCTCAAGCTGCATGTCACATTTCCTGCTGAAGTGCCCTGGTCTCAGGTTTATGAGGTTCTGCTGGGTGTGAGCTCAGACAGTGGTTTGGATCAGATTTGGCTGTTTGTGCCAAGTACAGGGCATCTGTCTGTGCATGTGTTTTTAGGAAAAGCAGCTTCAACTGTTGTCTGGCACTTCTCTCTGCTGTGCTGGGGGGATGACACAGAGAACTGGGGTCATCCCCAGGTGAGGATATGTAAAGTAGAGGAAGAGCCACCTCACCCTGCACTAACTGGGCTTCACAGTGACTTTTATGGAGGGGTCAGAGAGCAGACGGAGAAGGGGAATACATGTTCCACAGGCTCCAGAGGCAGGAATGACATCCTGAGACCTGCAGGCCATGTTGATTTGGAGCAAGACAGGGCTATCTTTTTAGTTCCTCTCCATTCTGGCTCTAATTAGCTGTCTGTTACCATTGCTTTGGGGACACTATTGTGTTTGTAACAGCACCACGTTTCCCAGTGCTCAGTCTAAGTTTACTTCTGCTGCTTTCCATCATACTTTACTTCCTTATAAGACCTGCTATTCCTTCTCAGCTATTCTTGCCTTCCCTGTGAGCCAGCCCAGTTTCCATCTGGGATATGCTGTAAGAAAGCAGCTCATGGAGTCTTGCCTGCATTTTATTGATCACTCTTTCAGCACTGGCTCGGTGAGTTGGGACATGGGAGCAGAAACCTAACAAGAGGCTGCTCTGATTAGGTGACATTATGGCACAAGATGCCACTCTGAGCAGGGGTGAGCCAGTCAAGAGACATGCAACCACTCTTGCTCTATTTCTCCCTTGAATAGTACAGGGGCAGTTCACTGACATCTATTTTGTATTGTGCTATGTGATTAACTGCAAACCACTCTGCTGACCTCTGCCCCTATTTATATAGAGCAAAGCAAACTGCTAAGAGTACTCTGGTTATTATGGTTCTGAAAATGAGTGTGAGGGAGTGCTATGTCCTGTAACTGCTGACTTTTAGGTACCACCAGGTTTTTGTCATCAGACTCACTGGCAGGCACGGCTTTAGTCAAAGCCTTCCTGCCATGACAGCTCTTTGCTCTGTCCCTTGGAGAGGGAATATTCTTCAGCCATCAGCACAATCCTGCTGTCATGCTGAGGAGCAGCAAGCCCACAGCACAGCTGAAACTCCAGGAATTGGGCTTAGTTCCTGGCAAAATGCTTCCAAAAAGAAAAAAAAAAGAATATATATATATATGCTCAAAATTTCAGTGTAAGGAACTCTCTTCCCTAGCTAACATCTACACCATTCTGGTCTGACACGGGAGAAGTTGTGCATTGCATCATTTGAATAGAAAAGTGCTGCTTGTGTTCAAGCACTGCAGTCTCTGGTTTGAATCAGAACCAGACTGCTGGTGACCACAAGCTTTGCAGCAGAAAGGCAGTTCATCTGTGCCCAGTATGTGCTCTGATTTATTGACCCCACTCCAGTTCCTAGCAGACAGCCTGCCACATCACACAAGTGCCCAGCTGGAGGTGTTACTGGGAGCCTCACATGGGAAATATGGGAATGGAAGAACCTGGAAACTCAGAAGCTTCTGGGCACCAGAAGCAGACCCTTTGGATTAAGGTTAAAGCAGAGCATTGTCGAGAGTTTTGAATTGACACTGGCTATGGTTTTTGTGTCCTAGGTATCAGTAACATTGCTGCTAACATGCTGCCAGTGCAGATTTAAAGGGAAGATATTTTTAAAAGCAGTGACATGTCAGATTTCACTCTTCAGAAACTTTATTGTATGCCTAATATCATTCATTTCTGCTGCACTTTGCTCAAGCAGGGCTCGTGCCAGTCCTGGGTAACCTGAGTCAGGCTCCCATCTGGAGGCCCTTCCTGTGCCCACCCCGGGGAGGGAAGAGGGGAGATCGAGTTCTGTGTTCCCCCTTGGGCTGGACCCCAGAGATTGCAGCAGCTCCTGAGTGCCAGCTCATTCCAAGAGAGGGGCCACTGAACTCAAACTCATTTTATCAGTCTCTCAGTGGAGTGTTTTACAGTCAAAAACGAGTTGTTTGGCCTTTCACTCCTTTTGTAAATTCCTCTGTGGTCAGCTTCTCCATGTTGGGTAGCCAGCCTTTTTTTCCAAACATGCGTACAGCAAATGGCCCTGCTCTGTGTAATTACAGTGCTGTGGCTTCTCCTCAGGAGCTGGGGCTTGGTGCTCCCAGAATCCAGCAGTGAGGATTTGGGGGCACAGGGACAGTCTGTTGGTGCAGTGGGACTTAGTACAGAAAGTGTCCATGATGCCACACAGAGTGGAGGAAAAGCAGCCCAGCCCTTTTCACTTCATCTTTTCATCATCAGCAAAACTAATTCCAGACCCTCGACAGAAAAGTCTCAACCCTTTGTTCATCCTTCCCTTCTATTATTTTTTTAACGCAAATCTTAAGAAACGTGCAGGCACCCACACACATGCACAGAGTTAGATTTCAAGTCCTAACAGGAAATGTGTAATCTGCTTGAAGATTAAAGTGCCAAGTGCTTCTCTTAAGATTGGGAACCTGACATGGATGTGATTATGAATTAGAGATTGCTTTGTGGTATCAGTGAGGGAAAAAAATGAATGGGAAAATAGAAGGGTACAGACTTGTTGAGTTCTGCAACCATCTTCAAACAGATATGGGGAGCCTGGAGGTTTTGGATGTTAGGGGATATGGGGAAGTTAAGCCAGAGTGTTACAAGAATATATTTTCACTTTTGTTAAGCTTCTGTGATAGGAGAAAAATACTAATTTTTGACAGAACCTTTCAGAGTAGATGTCTGAATGTGTGTCCTCAAAACTGAAAGTTAAAGGTGTACTAGGTAAGTACTAGAAATTTCTTAGTGCTTTATCTGGGTGGGAGAAATGAATCATCCCTGCTCTCAGAGCAGGAGTAGCAAGAGAAGAAATCTACATCCCACAACAGGCAGAACTACTGCTTTTTTGAGGAACTGAGCATAGCACCTGCCACATTATCCAAAGTTTACTCCTACTGCCAGAAGAAATTAAAAATAAACATTGTCAAAAAGTACTCCAGCAGAGTAAAAGTTTTGTACCTGGCTTAGAAAACTGGAAGCAAAGAAGCAAAGTGGAAAGACAGCAGATTAAGGTGTTCTGCCTGGTGACAGCTCTGCTCATCACTCCTGGATGCTGATCCCCAGTGCTGGATGTTTGCCCAGTACAGCTGGAGCTCGTGTTGTGCCTCTGAATGTGGCTTCCCAGAGAGAGCAGCTCTCCGAGCTTACTGGGGGTCTTTCCTAACTGTACCCTTAGTTTAGGAAGTGTACAAAAACCTTAAAATTAACCCATTTAACTTTTCTCCCTTTCTATTAGTCAGAATAATGGGGAAAAAAAAAAAGTTTGGCTTTATAGTTCAGAAAAAATGAAGTGGTAGTTGGCTCTTCTGAGACCAAAGGTAACTTCAGTCTGCAGAGTGATTTCCCTGCTTTTCCTGTTGGAGCTGGGCCATCACTGCTTATCTGAAGCCCATCTTTGCCAGGCTGCACTTCAGCCTGTGACAATGTGTTAATAATGACACAGAATCCTGGAATGGCTGAGCTTGGAAGGAATCTCTGGAGGTATCTTGTCCAGCCACATTTCCCAAGCAGGAACAACTTGAGTGTTTAGACAGCACCTCTTTTGTTTGGGTTTGTGCCCATTGCCTCTTGTCCTGTCCCTGGGTGCACTGTAAAGATCCTGGTTCCATCTTCTTTGCACCCTCCCCTCAGGTGTTTGCACACACTGGTGAGATTCCCCAAGCCTCCTTCCCTCCAGCAGTGAGACTGCACTCACCCTCCTGCCATGGCACAGCCTTGAATGTGCTTGATCTTCTTACTAATATCTGAATAAACAGGAGAAAAACCTACTGTGATGCATAATTCTGTCACACGGGAGAAGAGCCACAGAAAGGGAAGAAAAAGTCCTGCTAGGTTTTTAAGATGAATTCAAGTCTGGTCAGGAAAGCTCGGGGCTGAAAGCAGCTTTGAGAATGTTGATGCTACACCAGAGGCAGCTGTGAGCTCTGGGGCAGTGCTGTTCCTCTCAGCTGAGACGTGTTGAGGTTTGCAGAAGCCCTGTTCTGCTGATCACTTGCCTTCCTTGTGACACCTGCCCATCCCCTGGGGGCTGTTTGGGCACAGAGTTGGTGCAGGGGCTTGGCTGATGGGGCACAGGCCCATGTGAGCAGCACCACAGGCACACGCTGCCCCTCCATGGCGCCTTATCAGAGCCCCAGGTTTGTTATCTTGCAGCACATGGGCTGTCAGAACGGGCTTCTGCTTCCCTGAGAGCTCTGGGGCTGTCCTCTGTACAAAGGGCAACAAGCTGTGCTCTCCCTGCTCAGCTGGTGCTGTAGGATTTTAGTTTTTATATTTTTCATGTATTTGTAATCCTGTAATTCTTCACTGTATAACTCTAAACTCCATACACAGTGTGAGCTGCTGCTTCCCCATTTGGGTCAGACACAGCAATTCCTCTCCAGGCCTGGGAATCAAGGACACCTCACTGCCTCAGGCCCTGAGAGATGTAAAAAAAAGTGACTTAGGGGCAGCAAACTTGGGGTAAATGACAATCACCTGAAGCTGTAATTGGAAGATTGACCCCCAATGTACAAATGGACCAAAATTATAAAAGTGAAAACCTGTGCCCTGTCATCCATTTTTGGGTGTAGCCCCTGGGGGGCTTTGTCTGCCCTAAATGTACCTGGAGGCCCTTCAATAAATATAACAGCTTTTTATTCCCTTTGTTTTGTCTGGCCTCTGTTTTTAGGTAGGCCCTAAAAGGGACCGTGCTGTGAAAAGGCATCACAGCCATGCTGGACATTGCAGCAGGAATGTGGCAGGCAGGAACAAGGGTTTTGTCCAGGCTGCCCCATGAGCAGCAGCAACAAGGAGGAAAAGCTGCTGCCTCCCTGTCAGGCAGTGCCCACTGGCAGAGCAGAGCTGCTCTGTCCTCTGGGGTACCTTTGGAAAAGAAATGTTACCACTCAGGCATAAGCAGAAGAGAGGTATTTCATCATTAGTTCTGCTGGTTACCAGGACAAATTGACCACTAATTTTAGGAACTGGAAGAATTTCAATTAAAAAAGAAAAAAAAGGAATGTTAAGAGAATCGGGATATCTGTTTCTGAAAGATCAAATGCGTGATGGAAGGCTGCAGGACAATTTCTTTTGATTTCTCAAAAGCATTAAGATTGTCTGCAAGGAAGGAGTCACAGAAATTTAACCAAGGGACTTGGTTCTCAGGCAGGATGGCACACAGATTTTGGCACTGGTGCTGCTCAGGCAGGGGCAGGCAGTGTTGCATGGTGGCTGTTGGCAGCAGCAGGACACCAGCCTGTGCCAGAGCTGGAGCTGCCAGACAGGAGGAGTGAGGGAGAGCTGCCTCACACTCCTCTGGGCAGGGACAGGCTCCTTTGGCCACAGGGCATGAAATCCCTTGTGGTGGCACTGGGCTCAGTGTGGCACAGAACTGGCTCCTTGTCACAGCAAGAACAGCCCCCAGATAAGTGCACATCCCTGAATTCATTTTCTAGAGCAGTTTGTCCACCATGAACTCCACTTAGGGGCCGCCTTTCCCTTGGGACACCCATGTTGCCTTGCTTTATTTTGCACTTCTGTTTTTCGCCTTTCCTTGTAGCCCCACTGTGTTCTTGTCCACTTTCAGCCAGCCTTCCCTGTAACCTGGAGCAATCCCAAGCAGTACCAGGCAGAGGTTGCTGTGGACCACATTTGGCATGGGTATGATACACTGCAGCCTCACTGGGGCCATTCCTGGCCAGGCTGATGCCTCCCTTGCTGATGGATCACCTGGAGATGGGCTGGGCAGTGGGCAGGAGCCCCTGGCAGCAGCAGGTACCTTCCATGGTCCCCAGAGGCCTGAACCCCATCCCTGGCTCAAGACATGAGGCTCCACCACAAAACTTTGCTTGGATGCCTGGGCAGATCCAGCTGCTGACTCTGTCCTCTCCCCCCACTGCCCTTTGGCATCACACCTGGGAAAAACCAACTTTCTCACTGCTCCAAACTGGTGAGTGATGTGCCTGTTATTGCAGCAGTTCCCATTCCCCGGGATCTTCCACTATTTATTCTCATAAGGGTAGGATGAACCCAGTCAGCCCCAATAATAGAAATGTCAGAGGCTGCCAAGGATTTGCTGAGATAAATGCTTATTGGAATTTCAACATGGCAGGAAGCATCAATTTTGATAGTAATTTCCTTTGTAGAAGAGTTTCCTTGATTTCTTCTTATTCAGATACAATTTTGTACCATCTAGGCTTCCTTATATCAAGACTTGGAAATGTAGAATTTTAAAAAAATATATTAAAAAACTTTATTAATATAGCAACATGCCAATATAAGTTTGCTGAAGCTGAGCTCCAAGGCAGTGCTGGAGGTGCTATCATGACTGGGTTTTTTCTGTTTCTTTTTTCAGTTTGTGAGAGTATTTATTTAGAGAAGCAGCAGCATAAATAATTATTGGAATTTGCAGAGAATATTTAAGAAAAACAAGAAATGAGTCACACTTCAGGCTTTTCTACCTTGATTATATATGTGAGAACTGTTGAATTAAAATAGTTTTGACTGTTGTAGGCTTGCAGTATTTGCTCTTCACTTAGATACCCATTGCAAGAGCACCTGATCAAGGGAGGTGGCTTCTGGGATTTTTTAACAATTTCTTTCTTATGGTCTGGTTTGTTTGGGTTTGTTTTTAACAGTCTGCTCAGAAATATAAACCCTAATATCACAGGTCCCTTGCTGCAAAATAAGCACTTGTTATTTTATCACATTACATGCTTGGAAAGCAAGTACACAAAGTTTTGATGGTAATTTGTGATGTTGGGGCAACTGGAGAAGCAGACCAGACAGAGTATCTGCCAGAGTGGAAAAAAAGATGAAAGAAAACTGATCTCCCTAGACTGGTATGTACTAGTAAATTTGGCTTAAGGCCAAAATTGGTATCAAAGTATCACACTTCAGGACTAAACCCACAAGAGAGATATTTAGGATGGCTCTATCAGCTTTTGCTGGGTTATTTTTAGGGTCCTTCTATCCTGATGGAGAGAGGCTCAGGAGTTCCCTCTGTAAGTAAAAGTGCCAGAAGAGGCCAACTGAACTCTTGGTTTTTGTTGTCTTCTCAAAGGACAACTTTGCATTTTTTTTCTTGACCAGGCTGCTTTGTGGGTAACTTTGCTGTACAGGAACAGCCTCACCCCTTGGCAGAAGATTTCCAGGGGAGTTCTGGAAATTCTTTTCTTGTCTCTTGTGCTTTTTTAATTTTGATTTTTTTTGTTGTAAGTATTTGGACACAGCTGTGGAATTGAAATTAAATAGCTGCAGCACAGACCCACGGCACGTGCTGTGTGATGCAGTGTGTGATGCAGAGCTTCTGTGGAAGCTTCTCAATTCCTGGGACTACTAAAGAAAAAATAGGATCAGTTTGGAATCTTCTCTGCTACATGCTGAATCTCCTGCTGCTGCTTGCTTTTATGGCCTGGTTTCACTCAGGGGCTGTGGTGTCCCTGATGTACAGAGAATCGATGATGGCAGCATCCTCATGTTTGCATTGAATCCTGGGGAGCTGGGCACCATCTGTGGGTGCCATCCGTGCCCAGTGATCACAGGATTTCAGCATCATGCTTGTCCCACTGCCAGGGCGCTCTCATTGCCCCTCTTTGTGGGTGTGCCAGCAGTGGTTTCCAGTTGCCCTGGCATGTACATCCCCCAGACCTGTGCTGGGTGATTCATGTGCCTGTGGATGGGGGCTTGGGAGGTTCTGCCCTGTTTGCAGAGCTCACTGCCTGCCTTGGCTTTGTCCTTGGAAGAACAGCAAATCCTCAGGAGCAGCTGCTGCTGCTTTGGGAGCCTGGTGCAGGGGTGCTTACACCAAACCTCTGGCCTGCTGTGCTGCCACTGCCACCCTCGAGGTGTCCATGTCCATGTCACCGTTCCCCCCTTGCTGATCCAGCCCAGCGTGCCCACAGAGGGCACCTCAGCGTTTGTACTGCAGCCTGAATGAGGCTGGTTTGTTCTGTGCTTTGCCACCCAGCTCAGGAGCTTGCTTGGATGTGAAGGTTAAGCTGCAGCACCAAAGGATTGATTTTTCAGAGCCTCACCAGGGAGACGTGCTAATCGCTCGGTTGGGGATTTTCCTGCACGTCTCTCCACACAAGCACACCTTAATCAAGTACTCACTTGAACATAAGAAGTGCTTTCGTTAAGAGGGCTGGCATTTCAGAGATGCCCTTTGCTTAATTCCAGTTGTCTGCTTAATTAGACATTTGAGAGTGCCGTTAATTGATTGATGAACAATTAAAACAGCTCCAGCTTCTTTCCTGACTAAGATGCATTCAGCAACTAACCCTTCTTGTCTTCCCCTCTGGGAATTTGCTCTGTGTTGGGTAGCTGTTACCTTGCCTGTTTTGGTCTGTAGCTCTAGAAACACACAACACAAACACATTAGAGAGGTCTCTAAATAAACACACATTAACTTTCTGGGCTTATCGTGCACTCCGAGCCACAGTTACGCTCTGGGAAAAAGAAAGCTGGAAGGGGAAAAAGTAAAAGCTGCAGAAGTCTGGGATTTCTTTCCTAGGATCTTGCATTTGCACTTCCACATTATATTTTATAATTAGACTGAGGGTCATGGGGCATTGTGACAGTCATGCCAACTATAAATTGCCCTTTATCAAAACAGGAAAAAAAATTGGAGCATGTATTAATTAACTCTGGCCCAGGCTATCCGTGACCGCTAGCCTCACCCCAATTTCTGCTGCTGGGCATGTTGTAATAACCTTTTTTCATTTAATATTTAGAATCCCCGAGGGAGCTGGCAATTTGGAGACATTTAGCAGATGAAGGGGTGGCATTAAAGGGAATGTTCCACAGGGCAGCGTGCGCAGTGTGAGTGTGATGCCTGCTCTCCTCCTGCCTTGGGAGCAGCCCCAGCGTGGACTGCAGGGCCAGCAGCGTGTGCGGGCAGCTTGTGGCTGCCTGTCCCAGGAGCAGCACGTGCACAGGGATCTGAGTACCCCGGGCAACACAAGGAAAAAAATTCGATTAAAATTAAGATTAGATAACAGAGGGAGCAGCTGCTCTGAAGTGTGCTCTTCACAGCAGCCTTGGGGGCATTTATTCCCTCTTTCTCCCACACAGCTTTGTAACAGAGCCCTTTGCTGTGAAACAAACCCAGCTGGGAGGCTCGTGGTGGTTTTTTGGAGGAAGCAGTGGGCTCCTTGCCAAGCTATGAGGAGCCTCTCCACTTCTTCAGGTCCTTCGTGCTCACACTTGTAACTCCGACCTGGAGCTGCCATATCCCAGCCTGCAGGAGCGGGCTGGATGTGCCCCACATCTGAAGTGGGGCTCCCACAGGAGCACTGAGAGGCGTCCTGCAGGAGCATGTGGGGCAGGAGAAACCACATCCCCCCCTTGGCCTGATTCCTCCTTAGCACACCTTGGTGGTGCATCTTATTTCCAAGGCAAAACACTGCCTGCTCTGTATGCACCCTTCCTTGTCCTCCCTGTGTGCGGGCCTCAGGTTTGCAGCAGATTCTGCTGAAGTGGTTTAAGGCCAAAGGAACAGATGTCTTGTGTGTTCATTGCTGTGCCACCGTGTGGAGGGGAGCAGGGACTCAGGTGGACGTGGGCAAATACAGTCTTGGGCAAACACAACACACATTTCTTGGAGGAAGCTCAGTAGCTGAAGAGCAGCGGCCACAGCTGAAGGGCTGCGCTGGTGTTGGGAGAAGGGGCAGTTTTCTTCCTTGGAGCTCTGCTCTTCCTTGCATTTGGAGCAGTGATGTGAGTCCCTCTGTGTTTCATATGGAAACAGCATTTGCAGTTTTCCACAAAGGCTTGCTTCTGCAGCCCGGCACGGCTCTCTGGCTGGCTCCCCAGCAGATTAGAGGTCCTTCCGTCTCTGACAGCAGTGTGAGACTAAGTGAACTGTTTGTTCTCCTTTTTCCAGCAGTGAAAACAGTCAGCCACTGTTTGTGTTACTGCCTTTATCTTGGGTTTTGTGCAGATTCCCTGTGCTCTCCTGCTGCAGGAGATGTGGCGTGGAGCAGTTGTCAGTTTGGGAATAGCTGTTAGCTTTGGACAGAGCTTGTGAGTGGCTAGAAGGCCATTGCCTCTGCCTTCTGCTGTCACCGTGGCTCCAGGGGCGGTGTCCCTGTTCCCTGGAACCTGTTACATTTTGGGTTATGGCTTTCTTTTCTACAGTGATTCTTAACAATTTGTTAAACCTGCCTATGTGCCAGTAAAAGGCAACATGAGTCATAGGAGACCTGATTAAAACATTAAGCAGGATCAAAATATGTTTTAATGAATTTTCTTGTTCTCCCAAATGTGATTTATGTTGCTTTTAAGTGAAAAATAGATATATCTGCCATGCTATGGAAAAACCTCTTGAAATATCATGATGTTCTTGTTAAAGAGAGAAAGAACCTGCTTTCAGTGGTCAGAGGTGTGATGTTACAGCCTGAGTTTGTGTAAGGTAAGAAGAGCTGGCATTTAAAGGTGTTAATTGAAAAGCACAATAGAAGGTAAGACAATAAAGCTGCTGTCTCTCCACCTTTTCTGGCTACTGGGAGCTGAGAGGGGCACAGCACTGCACACATGCTGGCTAATGAGGCTTTGAATGCCTCCCTGGCTCTTTTGATTCCCTCCTGGCAACCTCCAGGAGGTGAAGCCTTCACCAGGGGCTCACTCAGCAGCGTGCTGTAAGGTTAGGTACACTGGGTGGGTAACCTGCCTTGCCATTCAGGAGGTGGGAGAACTCAGGTGGATGGGGAGCTGCCTGTTTGTCAGCGAGACAAATGAATATTAAGTTCACGCCTGAAGTATTGCTTATCCTTAGGGCTCACAAAATCGTTCATTTTTTCAGTGACATTTCAGAAAGTCCAAAGTTGGATGTGGAACCTGGTTCTGATGAGCAATACTTTCCACTTCTTCCTGCCAGGTAGCTCCACTACATGGCACAGCCATAGCATCATTACCTGATTTTCTTTCCTGTTCCTGGTTTTGTCAGGCCAGCTTCCAGGCTGAAGGAGTACTGGTTTGTGGGAGCCCTGAAGGTGGGAGTGATGCAGACTGACAGAATGCCAGGCCTGATGAATGTCCTCCTAAAGGACTGATGGATATTTGTATTATTCAAAACACCCTATCAGAATTCCGTTCTCACAGTACTGATATGACTGTAAAACAGTTAAAGCACATTTCAGCTTTATATGAAGTTTGGAGGATCTTGTTTTTTCAAGCACAGTTTTATGATATCTCCAGTATTGTTTTCCCAGAGGGGTGAGTAAGCTTGTCACCATTGCTGCTGGCATTAACACAATGAGGCCAGGGTTTGAGTCTGGGAGGATGAACAAAGTCAAAAGTTCAAAATCCAGTTCCTATATGACTTGAAGCTTTTCTTAACACTGCAATGGAAGAGCTTGCAGCAGCCTTCACATAATGAGTATATAGAAATCTTCAAACAGAAGAACCCAAATATGGCTCCTTCAACCCAAACTGAGGTAATTTTCTCAATTTCAAAAGGGCAGCTTCACAGCTTCCAGAAATCTGTACAACCCTTGGTATGACTCTGATTTTAGAATTTTACACTCAAAAACCTTCACTGTTCATTTCTGAAGCTCTGAGGACCCTGCAGAGGACTGCCCTTGGGGAATTAACTTTGTGTTAACTGCTGGAAATCTTCTGTTGGCTCTTTCTATGTGTGCAATGACATGTGCTCATGCTGGAACCCCATTTCAGTGTCTGGATTTCCAAAACCTCCTGAGACACAGAGGGCTTCCTGACGGTCCAAAACTGCTGTGGGAATGGCCCTTCCTGTGGCTCTTGAGTAAAGTCCCCTGAGACGTGTCCAGCCATATGAGTGGCTGTAATGTTTAATTTGTGCTGTCAAATTAAATCATCTTGTTCAGCTGAACGGTGCTGGAACCAGTTTGGAAGGAACTTGAGTGCTTCCCAGACAGACAGATTTCCCCGTAAGTTCTGTGGAGTTTTGCAGGTGGGGTGCTTGGTGAGGTGCTGAGTGAGCAGATGTCCTGGTGGGAGGTGGTAGCTTGCTTCTAGCATGAGATTTTCTGCAAAAGGAAGGGATATCGATCTGGTACTACCTTTCTCTGTCAACAGACGGTCTTCAGTGCCCTCCTAGGAGGATCACAGCTATCACAGTGGATATAATATTCATCTAATTATATGATATCACTTTGTACCACCGTGGAAAGCTCAGTAGTTGGCTTTCTACAAGCTCAAGTTGCAGCCTGTAGTGCCGCAGCGGTAGTGCTAACAGAGTCAGCAAGGGCTACTTTGGAACAGTTTTATTTATTTGGGTTTATAAAGTGGCTTATGCAAAAGTAGGGAACAGTTTTACAAAGTAGTTGTCATAGACTAAATACGAGATTCCCCAAACATCTGTTGCAAAAGCCCTGTTAAATTCTCATTCCGTTCCATGGGGAAAGCCTGAGAAAAAAACAAGCAGACCTTTCAGAACGAGCTAAAGGAAATTAGTTGCAGACTAAGGAGGAAGGGAGTTGAGGTTCCCAGGAACGTGTATTCTCATTTTTGCTATGGTGAGCTGTTAGCTGGAAAATTCCAGCTGCCACAGACAAGATTGGACAGAAGACAAGTCTATTAAGCACATGCATCTTCCAGAGGAAAATAATTTAGGTAAGCTGTCTGTAGACAGGCAGTGTGTAATTTGCTGGGACAGACTCCTGCCCTCACACGTGTTCCAGGTGAGGCTGAGGTGCCCAGCTGTGTGCAGGTGTAGGTGTAGAGGCTCTTCAAAGGTGTTTGGGCTGCTCAGGGCAGACCTCAACCTTGTGCATCTCTGGTTTATGCAGGCCTGGGCCCTTTGCTTGCAGTTTGGCTGCACACTTGAATCAGCAGCCCTCGTCCAGCCTCTTAATGCTTGTACTTGTTTTCTCTTTCCTTAATTTTCTGAGGATATAGCAATAAAACCAACTGTTACTTGAGTCAGATGGACACACAGTATGTACAGAGCGTGCCAAGTGCAGGCTGGGTGGTGCAGCCCAGCCAACTGCTCTGGAGACGTGGTGCATCTAAATGTCCTAAAATACCTCCTTTTTAAACTTGTATGTCCTAGAGTATTTTTTGGAGTTTAATAACTAGCATTAGTCTGGTAAACTGGTCCAGATAGCTCCTTTCTCCAGCTTCCAGCTTTTAATCATAGTCTGTTTTCATATTAATAAAAGAGCAAGTTATGTAATTTCACTAATATTAGCCCCAGGCTCCTCACTGCTGAGAGTTTTGTGGTACAGAGCTATTCTCTGAATCCCAAAGCTATGTGTAATTGTACAATACACAATTCAGCTCACCATATGCACTTCATATAATTGAGAAAATTTACTTAATTTTATCCACTATTAAACCCAGCTTTAAATGAGAAATGAAACTAATTAATACGATGGACAATTCCTCCTGCCTCTAATAAACCCTGTTTGTATTTTGTTGGTATCAAGCAGGGTTTATTTTATTATGGAAAAATAAATATGCCTGAGCATCCAGCCATTTGTCAGTGCAATCAAGGACAGACATAATTAAAAGGTAGAGCTGACTGACCAAATAAAGTTAAAAACCCAAACAAACACACATTCATACCTTCTCAGAAATCTCTGGTTGGTCTCAAGTCATGCCCACATCTTGGAAGGGAGAGGTAGGTTGGTAGTTGCACAGCAAGCAGCCTGTGTATGGCTCATGTCCAGTGCTCATCTTGACAAGCATTTATCTGTCTCATAATTTTCTGGATTTATTGCTTTGTTGTTTTTATGTTTCGTTATTCTGATACT
The DNA here is from genome assembly GCA_013397195.1 of Hylia prasina. Lineage (NCBI taxonomy): Eukaryota > Metazoa > Chordata > Aves > Passeriformes > Sylviidae > Hylia > Hylia prasina. The sequence goes on from VYXD01001537.1 coordinate 403,347, forward strand.
GCAGAATGTCCTAGTCAGAACTGTAGCCAAAAGGAGGAATGGGTGTGATCACGGACTTGGGGTTCAACAGATTAAACTCCTGTTGATCTGACTGTTAGTCAGATCATGCCCACCATTTTCCCTGCCAAAAGTCACTGCACTCCATTGACACAAGGAGAGCAAAGTTAGATTTCCCTTGACCCTTGGAGGTTATAAGGTGTAGAGTTATGTCAATGAGCACTGGAATCTCAAGGTACCTCCTGTATGGCAGGGAAATCAATAGAGCAAAATAAACTCAGTTTTTTAAATGTTCTCTGTGCTTATGACCCACCTTTGGGGAGCCGTCAGCACACAATGCTGTGTGGATCCCACAGACATCTGGGGACTCCTGTACACCTTCTGTCTCAAACAGCTGCTCAGATCAACATCTGGCTTTGCCCCAGACCACTTCTGCAGTTTGGTGGGAGTGGAGTTTGTCACACGGGCTGCACGTGCCCAGCTCCCCTTTCTTGCTGCCTTTGTGGAGACTGGGCAGATGTGAGAGAGCATATGTGCCAGAAGCCACTTCTGTTTTATGTGAATCTCTTGTGTCCTAGGCTGGGGAGACGCTTGTCCTCGTGAGAAACATTGCACCTATGGGTGGGTGCATGAGTGGTGTATGCTTGCAGTTCTTATTGCTTAATTAGACAATTTAGTTAACATAGCAGTCAAAATATGTGCCAGTGTTTACCTGCAGTGCAAGGGGAGCTGTTTCTGACTGCTGGGATGAACAATGCATCACTTTTCTGGTAACTGTAAGCAAATAAAAAGGGTGGTTGTTTATGGCCTTAAAATTTCTTCCCACTAAATTAATTTCCTGCATTTCATTAACTCTGACCGGTTGCAAAGGGGGCATTGGAATCTTCTCTGCCCAATCTGCTTTAATATTGCATGTCATGTGAATTTACCTCTCAGTTAGGAACTGGTATAACAAGATAGTGGAAATATTATCTTTGGCTGAAGTATGTTCAGAACAGGTTCACTGTAAAGAAAACCCTCAAGTAATTTGGTGCTTGTTATTAAAGCAATAAGAAGTTTAAACAAGATTTCAAATCTATATTTGACCTTTAACTCAGCAAGGCAGAGCTGAATTAACATCATGCATCTAAACAGAGATTTTGATTTCCAGAATAATGTGTGAGCTTTGATACTGTTCTCCAGTTTTGCAAGCCATATTGTAGAAATGAGAAATGTGGGGGTTTTTCCAGTCTGCCTGTTTGTGGAGTAAATGTTAATGACATATTTCCCCCTCTTTTATGGGTTTTTACATGTGAGTGCTAGATCTGATCCCTTGCTCCATGACTGTACTCACTTGGCATATAAATGAGGATTTATAACAGAGTTTAACTCTTCCAAATGGTTGTGGGGTCAGAGGTGACTGCTGCTTTATGGTATGGTCTCAAGCACAGAATGTTGTGATGTTTTAGTCTGGGTAGGAAAGTTTATGGTAGGAGCTTCCTGTGGTAATACAGTTTTTAGGAGGAAAATGATTTTGTGCATCCTGCTGCCTCTAAACAAGAAAAAGGGCTTTGTTGAACAGTGTGTATGTGGCTGGCTTGAATCTCTGGTACTTCAATAATAAGGTCTTTAAAATGCCTGACATTTGGAGCAGTGATGCATGCCACAGAGAGTGTTCTCCATGCAGGATGGACTCCTCGGAGGTGATCTCAGCAGGTCCAGGGGGAACTGCAGGAAGGTCAAGAGTAACCTCTTTCTTCTTATTTCATCAAGGCAGCCTCATGCTATTACAGGTATAAAGCCTGCGCAAGTAAATGGAGTATAGCTCAGTCTCAGCCCTCTGGTGCACAGATCCTGGAGGTCATGAGAGGAGTTCTGTGCACTGGACTTCCTCTGCTGCAGAAAAACATTGTTGTTTCCACAGAACTAAAGTGCATGGGACAGCATGTTACATGTTATGGGATCCGTATGTCTCCTGACATGTTTTTGCAAGCCAGGAGAGTGAGTGAAAACTCCTGCAGGTTTTCCTTCTTTTTCTCCCACTTTTCTTCTGTTGTTTAGTGGATGGAGGAAGGGCTTTGTTACACTTCTGAAGCCAATCAAAATCATGCACAAAGAGAACATTTGCACTTTGTAACTCACACGTGTGATTGCTCTCTGTTCACTCACAGGCAGTTGTGTAGGTTGGAAGCATCCAAAAAGGTTTCTGGCAGGAGGTCCTTGCCAGAATGAGGGGACAGGGAGTGAATTTACTCTAATATATACTAGAAAAATCATGCTGCTGCAAAGGTGCTGCATGCAGTCCTGGTGCCATTCTGAGCTGGGATTTGCAGGCAGTTGAAGGGGTGGGTGATGTGCTCCATGCTGCCCCTCAGCTGGACAGTGCCTGTGTCCTTCCTGAGTCCTTCCAGTGCCTCTGTAGAGCCAAGCAATTCTCTCCACACAGTGCTCTAACTTGGAAATAGTCTGGGAATATTTCAGTCCCACCCTTCTGCCACAGCTACCTTTCCCTCTACTTTGGCTTTCTTGTTCTTCTGTCATCTTTTTCTGCTCTCCTTCCTCATTTGCCCTTACTTTTTGGTGGCACTCTGAAGTTGGACAAATTGTAGCAATTCTTGTCCCCACCTTGGCCTTCAAACCTTGCCCCAACAGCAACCCCAGAGCAGAAATGTTGAAAATGAACTTCCAGGACTGTAATGCCCCCTTGTCAGTGCAAGGAGGAGGATTGAGACATCTCAGTTAGAGTTTTTGACTCTGGAATAACAATGCATGGCTCAGGTTCCTAAGTGAAAAGAAATTTTGAGCTAGCTTAAGTTCCATAAACAAGGAAGGAAATGTAATGTGGCTTGGTGCATGCAGCAACATGCTTATTTTGTTGAGCTGATTTGTGGTGTATTTTTTCTTGACCAAGGATAAGAGAACTGATAGAAGGCAGTTAGAGGTGGCCTTTGCAGAGGGATTATCATCAGAATTTAAGTACAGTGATAAGAGTCCTGCCTCTGTCTTCATAACTCCTGAGTTTAATTTGCCATCCTTGTGGAGTTGCTGAGCTTGTGTTTAAGAACTCAGGAGGATGTGAATGGTTATGTAGCCAAGCATAGAAAGGTTTTAAAAATTACTTTCCCAAGAAAATCCCTTAAATATCAGGAGCAGCAAACCCCACAAGGAAGATCGGGTTTTTTATGATTACTGCAGCTTATTTGGGTCAATGAAGAATGTCTGCTTTTATTCAGAGAAAGTGTGACTGGGGCATAAAAAAACATTACAGGGACTGTTGAGGGATTTTTAAGTTCCTTGTGATATGTGAGGAACACCCAGGAGGCTCTCAGAACTTTTTTTATTATTCTGGAGTTGTTTTATGTTCTGCTTGGTCTTTATATGGAACACCAGAAGTGTCAATGCTTCAAGCTCTAATTGAGTCGAAGGCAGTTACTGGGCTCAGCAGGGGAAATGGTACTTCACAGGTGGTTACATTAAATGATCCAGTGGCCCCCTTCTGGCCATAAAAATGTAGGATTTTTTTTCCCATTATCCTCAAATGTAAAATATGCACTGAACTCTTTGTTAGCCTTTAAATCAATCTACAGAAGCTGCTGAAAGCAAACCCAGAGTTTTATACCAGATCATGAGGAGTATCAAGAGAATGAGAACAGGAAACAAAGCATGTCTAAAATAAGCCAGTGTCCAGCCCAGGAAAGCTAAATCAGAGTGTTACAGTGTCAGAATATAATACAAAGCATAGCAAACTGTTTTGTGCATTGCAGGGCCTTCTGCTTGCTGCACTGCTCTGATGTTCTGCATGACAGCCACAGAAAAGTCTGTACAAGGCAAACCCAGGAGATGAGGAATGCTCCTGCACTGCTGGGACAGCTCATCACCTCAGCTGTGGGGCTCTGGCTGGTGTCCCCAGCTGTCCCTGCAGCAGTGCCCAGGACAGCAGCAGCCGCCTGCAGCCCACAGTGCCCAGGGCTGAATGTTCCATGGCACCCCCTCCCAGAAACCCCCATGAGCATGTTCTGCTCCGGGGGGCTGCAGCAAAGGGCTCCCCGAGGGCTCTGTCAAAAGCACTTGGAACAGGAGGACTCCCTTCAGCTTTTGTTACATTCAAGTGAGTGCAGAGAGAGTGGGAGTCAGCCAGGGGTTGGGGCTCTGCCCCATATGGGGGCTGGGAGTCCTGGGGTTCATCTCACTCACTGGGTCCACTGACATTCCTTAAGTGAGAGAGGGCTTTGGGTTATGGGACTGGAAACATAAAGCCTTTTACAGGGCATAGTTGCATTAAGTTTAAAGATCAGTTGCATTTTTAAAGAAATACTTGGTGGAGGCGAAGTGTATCCATAGGGGTGTGCATGAGGAGATTGTGGCTCTCTGAGGCTGAACAGCAAACACCAATGACAGAAGAGGTGATTTAAGCCAGCTACTATTTAGCAACAGCAACAACAAAAGTATGTGAAACTGCATACTCTGGATTGTAGTTGGCTCCCAGCTATAGCAAGGACTGACCTGATACATCACCCACTGCCCTGAATAGAGACAGCACTGTCCTTGGTCACTCACTCACACTTCCTGGCTTTTTGTCTCCCATGAATCTCCTGGAAAGCTTGTTTTCTGTTCTGTGCAGCTCCTAGACTGGGGAAGAATATGTAATCCTCTTTTCTTATTGCATCATTGTTTTATTGGAAGCCATGAGGTGTGTCCAGGCATGTGTGCCACAAGCCACTCGCTATGGTCACACCACTGAGCTGGCCACTTACCCCCCAGGGGCTTCAGTTCCTGTGGCATGGAGTGGTTTCCTTCTGGACTGCCTATCCCAAATGGCACAGCTGGTATTTCTGCTGGTGCTGAGAGGTCCACGACTGCTGCTTTGAAGTAGCCACTGAAATAATGCTGCCTGCAGTCCAAGGTGTGAGCAGAATGAGACTCCACTGGTGGCTTGGTGTGCAGGCAGCGGGGACAGGTCACAGCTTACACAGCTTACACTGTCCCCAGTTTACACCTGGGGACAGTGGGGACAAGTCACACCTGGGTTGCTGTCTGGCTGTGATGGGTCCCTGGTGCTTCAGATGGCAGAAGTTGGCCTCTTGCCATTGCTGGGGTGAGTGATAATTTTGCCTTCTCCTCCCCCAGTAACCTCTCCATTCAAGAGAAGCTCCAAAAACTGCAAGGCATGGTTAACCTACTGTTAAAAGCCCTTTGCAGGTATTAGGGCTGCCCCTGTGTTGGGCTATTTTGGCAAAGACTTCTCTTTAAATATAATGGCATTACCTTGAAGGCTCTGTGCTGCCCTGGCAAGCGACAGCACAGAGATATTTCAGGCAGCTTTTAGAAACTGGGAGGGGAGGCAGGAGGAGAAAATGCTGCACAATTGTTTGATGTGCTGATCAAAAGATAAACTAGAATCAAATTAAACCCCAAGGGTTTGTACAACCTTGCTTATGTTTTATGCAAACCTTCCTCTACCAAAGGAAATAAAACACCGTTGCCTTTCAAGGCAGATGGAGTGCAAATGATGAGCAATGTTTCCCTTTTTTTATTCCACTACTTACGTTGCTGTTTTACCATTTCTCCTTGCCTGTACCACATCATTTCTGATCATTAGGAGTATGGTACTTGCTATTCATTCTGCCACTTTGAGTCCCTCTCTTGTGCTGGCTGGACAAATGGAGCCATTTGTCTCTTGGTTTCTCATCAAAAGGCCAAAGGTGCACAGTGGGCAGGCAAGGAGGCATTCATTTCATTCCCTGAAATCAAGGGGGAATTCAAAAGAATGACTCTTTCAAAGGCACAGACAAAATCTCAAAATATATCCAGGTATCTTCTGACATTAAACACCTCTCAAATGTTCTAGGTCACCTAAAAACGCAGAGGAAAGCATGTAAGAAACAGTTTTTCTCAGGTAGGAACAAGTCCCAAAATATCTTAGAACAAAACCTGCCAGTGCTGCTGGCAAACGTGAGGCCTCTTGTAAAGCAGGAGAGCTTGGCTCTTCCAGCAGCAAGTACAGCACAGTTCTCCCCTGTTCTCTGGTCTGCAAGAGCAATCCTGGGAACAGGAGATAGTCCTGAGCTATGGGACTGATTCTATCAGTAAAGGGAGTTGGATTTGCTTTCTTTGGCTCTCACAGGTTTTGAGCCAGCAGAGCTCCCCACAGCATTGGTAGGTGCCTGTGTGCAGATCTGTCAGCACAGACGCTTGTTTGGGCCCAGCTGGACTGAAAATGCCAGTGAAGTGTGCCCAGACCCTACAACAGCTTCAGGTGGGGACAGCCACTGTCCTGCCCAGGCTCCCAGGAGTGGCCTGGCAGACTCCTTCTCCCTGTCCCAGCTGCGCCCTGCAGTTGTTCTGCACCAGCAGAGGCGTTTCAGGGAGCACGTGCTGACTGCCCTGTGCTTACATTGTGTTTGCTCCCTGGGGAAGGGCTTATCTGTGGAAGTGAAATGAAGAAATTGGCCTGTGCCAGGAGAGCCAGACTGAGTTTACAGGATGGTTTCTGTCTCGAGAGTTTGACTTCCAGCAGGTCTGCTCAACTCGTGTTTCCGAATAGCAGGAGTCAGTGTTTTCCTTGGACAAAGGACAAAGTCAGGCAGTCACTGCTTCCAATTTCTGGTTCTTTATCTTATCATGAAGGAGTGTAGGATGGTTTTTAGAAGGTGGCTATTGCCATAACTACTATGATCATGTTACTTGCTTGGCTGTATTCCTGGCCTTTTGTCTTTGGGGAGCTGACTAAGGAAATGCTAAAAAAGCTACTGGTGGTTGAATCCACAAAATGACAATGCTGAGTGTACATGCAAGGTTTCAAGGCACTGTCTCGTTTTTCATGATCCTATGTTTATCCCCTCTGCACTGAATCCTTTGTGCTAGAGAACACCTCTGTGCTTGCTTGTTGTACCTGTGCAGGGTGACCTCACCCTGCCAGCAGAGTGCAGTGACACCCTCTGACATTTGGGAATTGTGGGCTCTGCTGGAGCTGCCCTGGCTGGGTGGGTGTGATGTGCCTGGGTGCTTTTTGCAGGAGACAGCCCTGCCCTGGGCTGTGGTGCTGCGGGGACAGGCAGAAGTGCGTCCTTGGGTACCGCACTTCCTAGCATCTGAATTTGTCAAGTGTACTTAAAAGACAACATTAGATGAATGAAAACTGATGAGGAATGCAAGGCACTGAAACTCGTCGAGACTATCAACTTTAAACCAGTTTTTATCTTTAAATTTCATTTTTTTTTTATCTTTTAAATTCTCACTGCCGTGGCAATCTATGTACAGATGGTGATAATATGGAAATGCTGACATTCACAGAACCTTTTTCTATCACAAAACTTCTGTATAAAGATGGAATTTGGAGATTCTGGAGCTGGATATACTGCATTTTCCCAGCCTATGCAGATGGCCCTTCCTGCTACATGCCTGTCAGTTGTAGCACAGGGACAGACAAAGAACAGCCTGGTGGTTAAAGGGCAAACAAGAGATGCAGGAGTTGTAGTTACAGCTTCTGCTTCTGTTGCAGACGTGCTACACAAACTTGAGCACGTCAGTGCTGCATCTGCACAGAGCTTCCTTCGCCTCTCCTTTCCCTGTAGTGTCCAGTGAGGGTGTAATTCTTTAGAATGTGTTAAGACCTTTCCCAGAGCTAAGGAAGCTGCTCTGTACATCCATACAAGCATGCACTCAGAACCTGTTTTACATTGATGGCTGTTGGTAGTAATTGCTATTGAGGAGTGAGCATTTCCTCATCTGCCTCTCCTCCCAGGATCTGCCTGTGCAAGTGCCTTGGAGCAAGTCTTGCAAGGACCAGGCAGAAGCCTATCTCCTTCCAAACCATCTCACACCTGTCCCTTGTTCCTCCAATACATGCAAGGAGATCAAAAGTTCTACCTTGGCAATAGCAAGGAGGAGGCTTGCTCAGGAGGAGCCCTTGTGCAGAAGTCTGTGGCAGCAGAAGATGAAGCAGTGCAGTTCCTTCATTTGAGCAGCCCTTACACAAACTCCTCTGCAATGAGGGTGATTAATGGATGCCACCTATTAGCAAATGAGGCCCAGTCAACTGCTCTGGCTTACAGCAGCCAGTTCACTGAATCAGATCTACATCCATTAATCACAGGTTGTTGCTTTTGTTATTGTAATTGAAGGTTGGATTCAGGCCTCAAATCCAACCCAACTCACCTGACTATCCTTGGCTATCGCTGTTATTAAAATAATGTAATAGAAGTCTTATCAACCCAGGTGTTCCTTGAAGCAAGTACAGGAATGGATTTTTAAAGCAACAATAAACACACATGGCTGATGTGGCCGGACTTCCCACACCCTGTGACTCTCTGCTGACCTTACCTCTCAGCTGAAACTCACACATGGTCAGCCTGCTTATCCTCTGGAACAGGCAGGATATTGATATGTACAAGAACTGTGCTCTTGTAGCCTTCAGTGATCTGTCAGTGAGCAGACAGGCATAGGCCAGGAAAGGCATGATGGAAACCAGGGAGTCTGCTCACCAGGAGTGAATAGAAAGAAGGCCACGAGGTGGGAGTCGTGGCAGATCTCAGGCTTTTGGGGAGGAAGCTGGGGAGTTCTGCCCTGGTGTGAGTGGTGTGCCAGCTGCCAATCTGCTGCTTCTAGGTGGAAGGTGCAAAGAAAGGTGTGCTTGAGAAACAGGGCATGGAAACTACCCAAGGCAGGAAGACACCATTATCTTTCCTTTTGCGCTGACAGTGTGTTATGTTTCAACTGATGTTAACCAGTAGTTTTGCAAAGTAAAGAATCCAGATGTTGTTTTCCAAATGGTGAAGCACACTGTGGTTTCAGCGAAGTATTCAATGGTCTGGAGCAATCATAATTATCTGTCAGCTGTTGCCCTCTTTGGGTGGGGTAAATACAGAGCACAAGACAGTGCAGTTTAGCAGGGTTGTGTCCTGTCCAGAGTGTGATGAGATACTGAGGTGTTGCAGTCCCTCAGAATGGCACTGTCTGTGTTGAAAGAGGAATGCCAAATTCCCAAGGAAAAGCCATGTAACAAGGATTCAGCTTTGCCACCAGTTTGTGGACTACAGGACAGTTGCCGACTTCAAGCTGGGCTGTCAGGCTTGCTGGGTGCAAAAAGTAGCAGGATGTGGGGCTGGATTTAGGCTGGAAACATTTAGCCTTCTATGTCCAAGCCTGTGCTACTAGGCTGCGTGCTGTGTCTTCTCTGCTGTTGGGTTGTAATGGAGTTTGACATGGAATTTTCCCTCTGGAAAACTCGGAAGAACGAGGCTTCCTTGCACATTCATGGAGATCATTTAGTGACACCAGTACCAGGGCCCTGGTGGAGTTGGAACAGCGAATGAGTAACAGCCCGTAAGTAACTGCGGCGACGCAGCCCTTGCAAGGAACTCTCCTGTGATTTATTTTAAACAAAAACAATATGTAAGTTGTGTTTCATTGAAAGAGTTGATCCTAAAGAACAGTTCTCCTCTGGAAAATGTGCACCACAGAGGTGCAGGTGGCTTTTATCAAGCATCTGGTTTACTGAAGTTGCAGCCAACATAAGCAAGTTGCTGTTAACACAGGGTGCGTGTGACCCCTCTGCAGATCTGAGCATGAGCTGGTTTCCTTGCTCTTTCTTGCATCTTCAACTAAAGGTTCACGTGGTTCCAGTCAGGGAATGGTGTAACTGCACTAGGCCTGCTGAGTCTATATTTAATAATTAGTATTTTTTGGCAGTACCAGGGAGCAGAAGCTCTCCCAAACTGAATTTGCAAGGTACCAGTTAGGGAAAGAACGTGCACGTCAGCTGCATGCATGCACACAGACATGCATATAAATATACATGCACATCTCCTCCCCTGAGCCACTGCAGTTATCAGGCAGCAGGACCTGGAATCACTGTCAAGGAGCTCTGCCCCTAATTGCTTTTCAGTTGGTGCACACGTGAAGCACAAATCAGTGGGACAAAGGAAGCATAAGGCTGCAAACAGCTGGTGAGGAAGGCAGAGGTGCACTCAGCATGGATCAACTCTGTTCAGCACTTGGAAGTTGGGGAATGCAAATGACAGCTTTCATGGTACCCAGAGAGCATTTGGAGACTGGGAATTCAGCAGGCAGGCTGTCTCACTCCCTGCCTCTTGGTTGGTTTGGATGAAACATGAAAACACACAGGCTTAGCTGCACAATGTGCCTTTTCAGCTGATAGGGGCTGTGAAACCACTCTTACCATGCTCAGCCTGGAAGACAATGAGAGGCTGAAGGCAGGGAGGAGGAGGAGGATGAAGTGTGTTGGTTCTTGAACTTCTTCCCCTTGTGGTGAATCAAAAAGGTGTTTTCCTTGTGGGTTTTCTCAGGCATGGCTGCATGTGCTGCTGGATGGAAACTGCCAGGCAGATCATCTGAGCAGGGTTTATTGTCGTCACCAACCCAGTGCACAAGGTTGCATCTAATTTTGCAAGCAAATAGTTTTATCCCTGTCCAGACCTTGGATGGGAGGTGGAAAAGAAATTTCAGATATTGTTGGCACGTACCGAGGAGCCTTGGGAGAAGAGCTAGACCACAAAAATGAAGTGAGTCTCAAGATTTCATTTTGGGTGCTGTGGCTTCTGCAGACAGGTGGTAGGAAAGGCAGCATATGCTACAATCTGAAGTGCCTTAGGTGGTTAAACAGGGCTTTTCAGGCACTCCTTTGTCTCTCGTTCTAGAGTTGTTGAAGGTGCAACTGTATTTTAAAAGTCCAGCTACTGACTTAAACGCTCTCTTTAAAAGTAAATTCCTTACTTTATATCTAGACAAAGCAAAGAACTGATACAAATATTTAGATATGCAGCAGGCCTGTCACACACAAGAACGCCTTCCAGTGGATATCTACTCTCAGAGCTGTCCTGCAAGAGAAACCTAAAGAACAAATAGCAAACTATGCCTTCTACATCCTATTTCACCTTTTCTCCAAAGGAAACTTAGAAGAAACCATGAATGTGTTTTACTGCCAGTGGTAGATACCTTAGAAACTGCCCGGCTTCAGGAGACAGCTGCTGTAATGTCAAGAATACTGAGTTTATGACTACTTAAACCAAGCTTGTTCCTAGCTGTATGCCCTTGTACTGCGTGTGCACTCTCTTTGCAATGTGTTGTAATACCTACTGTAGCTTGTGATTGTCTATTAAAATACTAAACAATAGCATAGAATTAATACCTAATGTATATGGACTCCATTTGAGGGCTTTTCATAGCCCAAGGAATAGGGGGAATAGCAGGGGTATAGAACTGAAATGCCAGGGAGCAGACCTCTCTCTGCTTGGGGAGCAGCAGCCAAGGTTGCACCAGAGGACACTTGACAGTGGCTCTGTGGGTTTGCCCCGCGGCAGGGGCAGGACAACACCTGTTCCCGTGAGATTTCCACGGGGTGTAAGGAGGGCAGCAGGCTTGAGCAGTGCTGTCTCTGCTGGACTGGCTATTTTCCACCCTGTCTCCTCTGCCTTTCCTCCTGGCACGCCTCCGATGGCATGGCAGACAGAGACAGGGGCGTCAGCCTCTCCTCATCAGGGGGAGAGCAAACCCAGCCCTGCTCCTGGGAGGTGCTTTGCCACCACTCACAGTTGTGTTCAAATGTGAGTGGTAGCTCGCTCATTTGTCTCCTGCACTCTGTCAGCAGATAAGAGCATGGGAGATGGACTGCAGAGACCTGGCAGTTGTTTGAGGAAAGTTTCAGCCTTGTCCAAATGATGTCCAGAAAAGCCACTGGAGGCTTGCAGCATCCACCCAGGGTGGAATGGGAGCCGGAGGGAGGGTGGGTAGGGAAGCACACTCTGGCTGGCCTGGTTTGTCTCTGTGGGGTGGGTGGTGGCTTCCTTTGATCCAGCAGCTTGGAGTTTTCTCTCCCCCGAGCAACTCTGGCTGCTCAGCTCACTGCCACGTGATTTGGGCACAGCAGCATCCTTATAAACCTACTGCTGCCCTTAAAGATACCATTTAGCTCCCTGGTGTTTTCTAAAAGGCTCCATGTGGTGATTCCACTCCCATCTCAGAGGAACATCTGCCGTTTTGAATAAATAGAAACCCAAAGCCTTTGCTCACTGCAGGCACTGCTGCACCCTTGCAAGGCAGAGGCTCTGAGCACCATCTTTGTCCTCTCTCTGGTATCAACTGTCCTGGTGTGTTCTGGCTTGCAGGCACAGTTTGCAGTGCTTTGTAGCCCCCTTCATGCTCAGTGAGGTACATCTTTACCTCATCAGAGGGACCCAAGTTCTGCTGTCTCAGCATGGCTGCTTGCTGCTGCATTCTGACATGAGGGAGCCAGGGAACTTCCCCTGCAGGGAGCTTGCACCTGCTGGGGTTTTGAAGAGGCCCAGTGGAGTCACTTGCTGGGGAGTAAAGCTGGAGTCACCTGCTGCCTCAGGTAAAGCCACAGCTGTGGTGCTGCTTTGTCCTGCTGCCCGTGGCTCCCGTGCCACAGGCTCCTGTCAGCCAGGCAGGATGTGTGTAGCAGACCTGTCAGGAGCTCCGTGATGGCCTGCTGAGCCTCCTCCACAGGGACTTCCCCTCTGTGTTCCAGCCCAGGTGTGTGCTGCTCTCAGCCTCCTTGGGGCTCTCCTTGGGCAGAGGCTTCCCCTGGTTCTGCACCACACCAGGGACCCAAGAGTGACAGGAGCCCATCTATTCTGGTGCAGGGCCTGCAGCTGGCATCAGGTGCGACTTAGCATTTTCTTCCTCTGTGGCTACCTCATCCTGCTGAGCAGAAAGAGAATTTAAAAAGAAATCCATCTGGATTCAAAACATTGGAAATGTGGGGAAAAGGGTGCAGAAAGATGGCTGCTCCTCAATAGCACATGCTCTCCATTTGCTACCAGATTTTCATAGTTCCTTCCATTGCCTTAACCTGTTCACTTCACAACAGGAGAGACTCCGAATTTTGGAAGGCAAATTTCAGTGCTTTTTGAGAGCTAGGCTCCTAAAGATGCCTGGAGTTAGGCTCTCAAAATAACATCTGTGAAAATACGAATCAGATTATTGTAGTAGTTCAGCTCCGTGGGGAATAATAGCTGGAGTGGACAGGAAGATACCCAGTCTGAGGGCTTCCCTCATGAATCACCTGCCCTGACCTCAAGAACCAGGTTTAAGGGCTGCCACACGTCAGGGCCACTCTGCTGCTGGTTGGTAGCAGTAAGTAGATGTTGTTGTGGGTCCAAACAGCACCAGTTTTCACAGATCCGACTTCACAGTCTTGAGCATGCTCTGGAATCAGGGGGACAGTAAACACTGCTTCACGGGGGGACACATCCCTCCCACAGCAGAGGCAAGAAACTTTGGGCAAAGTGAAGAGGAGCCCACATGGCCTCCCCGCAGTGTGGGCCCCACCTGGGGCTCTGTGGTGGTCTGGTCCTCAGTGTGTGAATGTCAGGGAAGGTTTGGCTGGGTCCAGCCCTCAGCTATTGATCCCACTTCAGCTAATGCCGAACCAGACTTGCAATGACTGAAAAACGCAAGGGATAAGCACATGTGCTGAAAAGGCGGAGTGTTAGTCAGGCCCTGGGGGAAAAAATATCAGTGACCAGTGGGAGATATAAACACCAGATACTGCTTAATTTACTGGCACAGAGGTTCATGGGCTGGGAGCTGAACCAAAAGCAAAACTGTGGCTGTGCTGCTGGGAAAGACAAGGGTTATAAGCTCTTGTAAGAGCCTCCCACAATCTTACTTTCATCAGTTCGTATAAAGAAAATATACAGCCTAGCTGACAGCAACTCTTTACTGCTCAGGGAAACAAATAGCGGTTGCAGCCAGGAATGACAGACAGACCAGAATTGTGCTTTCCCGGGCTGAATAGAGCTGTTAAGCAGCATCTGAAGGGCTCGAGCAGAGGTGATTAAAGAAGATGCTATCTCCCAACCCCAGCAGACTACAAAAGGTGTATTTTCAGTGGCTAAATCCTGAAACAATTATGGCCTGGAGTGTAGTCAGGTTATTTCTTATCTTTCTGATGGCCTGCTGGCAAAATCTGTTTTCTTAAATGAGGTTTGTAATGTCAAATACTTCCAAGGAAAGATGGTATTGCCGCTGCAATGTGTGTGGTAGTGAGGATCAAAATAAACATAGCAGGCATTGCTAGAACTGCGTAGGCTTATAATTAATATCCCATTCCTCAGGGAAGTGATATTTTCATTTTGGTTGTGGAAAGACTTGTTGCCTGTTACGCAGAAGTGCTGAGGATTGTGCCTGCTCCACATTCCCCCAGTGCTCCCTCAGCACAGGCAGGTTTGGCATTTGCATCTGTATTGCTGGGCTTGTTCCAGCTGGGTTCTCCGGACCTGCTCCTGTGGAGGGGAGGTCACTGCACAAAGGGGCTGTGGTGATGCCTTGTGTCTGTGTGTGGATGGGTGGCTGCTGACATGCAGCCCAATGCAGTGGTAGGTTTCTGTGGATGAGCTATTTAACAGCACATAATAGGGTTTTTTCTCACCCCGGCCCTTGACCATCTTGCTGTGCTGTTTTGTCCTATCCAAGATGGACAGAGTGCCAAAGTCCTTGACTGGAATAATTTGTCTGAGACAATGGTGACCAGGTACCAGCAGGCAGCATGACCCTTCAGGATCTTCCCTGAGCCTGCACGGGGCAGAGGGCACATAACACTGCTGAGCTTTAGGTCTGCAGCTCATCCTGAGGGAAACAGTGCCTTTGCTTTAGTGGTTCTCCGAAGACAAGCACAAATTATTATTGTAAGCTGTGGTGCAATACACACTTGCAGAAAGGCTGCTTCATTAAGTGTTTCTTGTTTTCTGACATCCTGAGAGATTTACTATGAGGAGTTTTTCTTTAAAAAGAAACACCAAAGGGGTAGCCATTTGCCTTGCAGAGACAGTGAATCCATGGCACTGCAGCTGATGGTGTTTATTCTTTCCACTATAACATCCAGCCTCAGGATTGCATTGAGGTAGTTAAAATTCCCAATTGTCACACTGCTTACTTATGAGATGGGGGGAAAGGACACGATGGCAAAGAGGTGTGAATGAGTGAAGTCAGAGGAAGAGAGAACAGGCTGCTGAGAAGAGGGAAGTCTGGCTGAACGGCACAGCACGTTTTAACGCAGAGCTTTCTCAGCAGCAGGTCTCCAGAATTTAACTGGTAGGTGGTGAAGCCACAAGGGGTTGTGATCTTCTGGAGTGCCCTTCTGCAAAATCTGTTCCATAGGGTCACTCTGCATTCATTCCTTTATAAGGCAAAGCCTCCCCTCAGCCCCAGACAGCTGAGCAGGGAGAGGACTGAGCAGCCTGAGGGGAGGGGTGTGGAGAGGGGAGCCAGGGCTGGGTTCTGTGCTGGGTCACAGAGCTCGATTAGGCAGGTGCTCTTTGGGCTTGGGCCTTTCTCCTCTTTGTGCTCAGGAGCTTCCTGGCCTGGTACATTGAGGGTTTAGGGAAAATGTATTTTCCCACTCTCCATTTGGTCAGATGAATGTATGAGGAGAGTAGAGACTTTTTCAAAGACAACAGAGAACCATTAGAATTGGAATAGTGTTGTGGGTTTCTTGGGGTTTTGTGTGAGATTTTTTTTATGAAGCACCCAGGGAAGACGGAAAGAGTAGGATATTCCAAAATGACAACTGTCCGAAAAGTTCCCTGAAACACTTCTGCTGCACTGCAGGCTACTCCATTTGGCTTCTCTGAATACAAGTCAGCAATGAAAGTGAAATTTGCTAGGAATTAAAGTAGATAATATGAATAAGGGGCACACTGAAAGCTGTCTATGTTTAGAGTGTGATGAGGCTTTGAGATTCTTTTTCTGTCCAGATACTGTTTAACTGTTTTTGTTTTCATGAAAAATCTTGGTAGCTTTGAGCTGCCTCAGGAAGTGTACACTGGCTGGGCCATGTGACCCTTGGGCCCCTTATTGAAATATCATGTGTTAGCCTAGGAAAAAACAAACCCTATAATTCATCTAGAATCTGCATCTTCTGGCAGGCAAAAACATGGAATTGGAGTACTTTCAGGACTTGTGAAGGAAGCTTGTCTTTTGACAAGTACCTTTATTTACAGTCTGAAGGCCATAGCTAGGAACTAGGTGGCCATCAGGCACAGAGCTTTCAAAGTCCACCTTGGAGGAACTGTTGATTCAGGCCAGTAGTGTCTGTAAAGCATCTGACTGGCAGCACGCTTCACTTCTGAAAAGCAGCACTTGATTCAAGCTCCTGACACAAAGGCAGTCACTGTGTAGTGGTGATTAAAGTAGCTGAGCAAAAGCCTTGGCGAAAGTGTTTGGACAAACCTCTCTGATCTGCTCAGAAGATGGATGTGAAAACTCTTCCCAACTGGGCTAACCTGCTGGTGAGCACACAGGTGGGTTACCAGAGTTGGAATCTCTGGGGGTCCAGTCCCCCTGCCTTGGACGGCAGCAGGAGTTTTCCCATCAATCTCAGTGGCAGAAGTTTCAGCCTCAGGTGGCCAACAGCGTGAAGTTATAGCAAGTGCTTTGCATCACACTGAAAAGGATCTGGATTTCTAACAGCAGCTCCTCTGCAAGCAGATCTGATTCATTCCCCCATCAGATGCTGCCCCAGAAATTGGTAGTTCAGTGCCTCTGGTGCTTTAAGGCAACAGCTGACCAAAGTGCAGATTTTTTAATTTGTGTACCCTAATAAATATCTTAAGGTAGATGCAGAACTGTGCAAGCAGAGGGGAAGGAGCTGGTTGCCAGTGGAAGGCCATGCTGGGATAGAATCAAGAATAATTCCTCCATGTCCTCTGTAAGCCAGGTGATAGCAGTGTGCTGCAAGGGATATGAGGACTTTGAGGAAACCCAAAATTTTGTCTCACAGTTTGGAGCATCCATGGAGTTTGAAGCATAGCTGCTGCACTGCCACTCCAGCACTGTGCTTTTACTCAGCACAAATGTGGGGAACCAAAGATCAGAGTGAAAGGGGTCAAAGAAGGAGTGAGTGGATAATCTGTGTCAGTGGGGACAGGCTGGCGAGGAAAAAGAAGAGGTGACAATTGAGTTGCCAGTCCACCACCTGGTCTCCTTTGTGCAAGAGTGCAGTGTGGGCCACAGCTGATGAGGCCTCTGTGTGTGTGAGGACGTGTGGAATTGCATGTTCATCATCTGTTGATTACAGATCAGTCACGTACTTTCATAAATGTAACAGGGAAGTCTCGTGGCTGAATTTCAGAGATGGGGCCTGAAGGATACATGGAAGACAGTGAGTTTGTTTTATTAAAGGGTGAAGTTCTGTATGCCGAGGGAAGGAGAGCAGTCTGGAGTGCTGAGGAAGCTGAGTGAGCCAATCATACTCAGAAAGGAGGGGAGGGGGATATTTCATGCAGGGGAGAGGTATCCACAGCTGTCTTCCTGCTCGAGCGAGGCTGAATGATGGGCATCACAAATCCCAGGGGGCTCTCAGCAGGAATGGGACAAACATCCTCTGCTGATGGTTGGAATTTGAAGTAGATCAAAAATAGACAGTGTATGAAGTGTATTAATTAAGGGGGTTTCAGCTGTCACAGAGAGTGAGGATGCAATTAAAGGTGCAGATCTTGTTGCACTTTCTTATTTCTAATGCTGGGTAAATGCAGTTTCCTGTCACTCTCCCACACTGATGGGTCTGTTGTCCTGATTCCCAGATGAGGGAATGATCTATACCATTGCCTGACACCCTGGCCAGGGAGATGGGCAGGTCATCACATCCTGGGAAATGGAGAATGAAAAAGTCATGAGACCATGTGGTTTCAGCAGCAACTAAGCAATACAGCAACTAAGAGTTGATCAGCGGAGTCTATTGAGGGCTGTTTGCCCAGCCTGTTTCTAAGCATCCCCAGTGACAACACCTGTTCCCATGAGATTTCCACTTGGATTTTCTCCAGTGCAGGTGCACTGAGGCTCACTGTGACTGGCATTCAAGCTGTGGGAGTACATATGGCAGGAGAGCAGCAGTCCCTCAGCAGTACCCTGAGTAAGCCTGGAGGCTGGAACATGACTTGCTTGTATAAATACCAAAACCAAGAGAATTGTACAGTTTACTTCCATGAGTGCTCAGAGGATCAAATCCTCTCCACTTTCCTGCCAAACTGGTCAGCAAAGGCCACAGAGTTAGCTGGTGGGAGGCAAGCACACTGCATAGAATTGTGATTGCTCTGCAGAACAGTCTTCTACTCTGGAAGACTGCTCCTATGTGGGCACTAGGGTTTATGTCAGTAGCTCAGAAACAAGCCCAAAGGCAGGTAGGGTCAGGGGAAAGCACTCTGCAAGGCATTGCTGAAAAACATGCTGACTGTGTGGTAGTCACTGTCACTTACTGGCCAGACTGATATTAAATTTTCCCTAATTGCTTGCAAAAGGAGAAAATGCTTTTGAATTACATTCATCATTAGGCAAATGGTGGCCAGACTGGTGAATGTCTGGAGGTCACATCTTCAGGAGTGCCAAGAACATTTCCCACTGGCATAACTGAATCTGGAAGTGAAGTTGACTTCGGACTTGATAAACCTCCCAGGGATGGTCCCTTTTTTCTTATAACAAGAAAGGAAAAATTGGTGACAGTACTATTGTGCCATGATGCACAAAGGCTGATTATTCAAGAGCAAAAGCATCTCAGTGAGTAAGAGAACAGAGGGATCAAAAGAAAGAACTTGCTGCTTTGACTGGGGTCCTGGGTTTAGACTGCGTTAAGTACCTGGGACCTGATGCACTTTGAAGCAGTATGGATTTTCCGAGGTGGGAATAGCATACTTACTTGAATACACAGTATCAGGAGAACTAAATTCAGATTTTAAAAGTTGTGTTTTTCACTGACTGGCCCATGATGTCTTCTAACGTGGGTGTAGAAGGCCTATTGCTTACATTTAGGGGAAAAGTGGTGAAGGAAAAAAACATGCAGTTTGCATTTAATGTGACTCTGCCACTTCTTAGCAACACTCAAGCAAAAAAGACCCAATAACCAAAATGTTCAGAATGGACCTTTTTCAAGTTATAAATTCCTGAAATTGCAGAACTTTTCCTTCAACCATCTTTCTGCATTTAGCTGAGTACTTAATGAGTGACAGTTTCTCTAAGGTATTCCCTAATCATAACCATATTCTAAGGAGACCAGTTACAGCATCGTTATCATCTCTTACTCTATGAACATGTTATGTCAGGTTAATAATGGTTGCAGCAGGAAAGTGTGATCCAGCCCTCTGAAGTGCAGCCCTCACTAACATTCCTGTAAATGATTGAAGGTACATGAGTAATTTTACTGAGTTCATTTGCCTCTTAATTTCTAACTGCCACCTTGAAAAGCAGATTCAAGCAGTATGTGTAGAAAGTCTGCTTTGTTCTGTTTTTAAGACATGGCAGGGGTTCAGATCCTCCTTCCTGCAACATAAATACTGTGCTTGCTGCAATTTTTAGCAAAGATAAAGCACTTCCACTCTAAAGGGAGAATTTATCTTTTATGGCTTTCACAAATCACAGTGGTCAAGGTAGTGGGGTGTCTGCTGAGACAGCTGGTGTTGCTGTTCCAGTCCTCTGAAGAGTGCATTGGGATTTCAGGGAGCTTGGAGGCAGCTGCCCTCAGGAATTCTGCCTGGTCCCTTGCAAGCACTCTTATCCTTGTCACTCTGCCAAGCTGTCTGAGGAGAAGCTCATTAGTGCTGGGATGGGGAGCTCGAGGAAGGCATGAACCTTGCAAGGTGTGAGAAGCTCAAAGGTGGCCCAGTTTCCCATATGCCAAGATGACGGTCCAGGAAAGCAGGGTTTGAAGCATGGTGATGGTAAATGGTACCATCTGTTTCACCAGAAAATCAAATTGCCTGGATAAACTGGCCTGTTCTTTAGAGAACTATTCTGTTCTTTAGAAAACCACTCTGTTCTTTAGACACTGTGCCCCAAGGATATTGGTATGAACACTTGGGCCATTCACAGTGATCCAGTGGCAGACTGAGGCTTGTAAATCTTTTAGCTCATGGTTTTACACTCGTTTTTTTTCAAGCTGTGTAACTGCTGCCCCACTCTGAGCTGGGACTGCACTTGAGGCAGTTCCTTCTCACACTGCTTGTGGCATGCAGTGACAACTAGGCATGATGCCCAGAGGCTGCTGTACCTTTCTGGAGTGTAGTCCATATGTGTGAAAGCAAATCTCATTCATGCCCAAGCATGCTGAACCCCCAGGATGCTTCAGCCAAAGCTAGTTGGAAAAGAGTAGATGCATTCCTGTGATGTTCCTACAAATGCAAACAGTTGTCTGCTTTCCTTGAGAAGCTGAAAATGCTGTGAAATGCTCTGTTTAATTTTGTCTGGGATAAAATGTCCCATGGGGACATTTCTCCTGTCTCTTGCCCTTCCTCATGATTCCTGTTAGTTGTCCATGCTTTTTGTTGGTGCTGAAATGTGAGCCCTAATGGAAGTGTCAGGCAAGGAGGAAACAGGCAGGGGAATATACGGTTTAGGGTTGAGTCCCGCAAAAAGTAATCTCTCATAATCCCTGGAAAATGTTCTTTCAAAGCAAAAAGATGTAAAGAAATCTAACAGCTCTATCCCATCACATGTAAACCCATCTTTGGCAGTAGATGGATATGCAGGTTAACTCAGGATGTCAAGGTTCCTTAATGCATTAAATTAACGGTGTAGATACAAATGTTCATGGATACATCCAGAGGAAAGTTGAGTTGTAACTGTTGTGGGAATCCAACTACAAGCTTTTAATACTTCTGTTTGAAACCCCCTGCTAAATTTATATTTTTGCTCCCATTAACCACAGAGAGACATGCACAGAAACCAAACATCAAACACCACAAAGAAGTGGTTTTTGTTTCTTTTGTAAGTACTGCTACAGCCTCAGAAGTGAGAGGGGAATTGAAAGTGGGTGGAGAAAAAAAGATCTTTAAACTGTTAAAAAAAAAAATCGTTGCTCTAAAATTTCTACGGCCAAATTTCATCACAGACTAATTCCTTGCAGCTGGGCTGCAAACCTCTATGAAAATAGGGGTTTACAGTGGAAACACTGACTAACTATAGCTGTGCAGTCCCATGAATAATGATGCTCTGATTATGCCTTATGATTTACCAAGACCTGCTTTCTGTATAGCTGTTGCTGGTTTGGGGAGCAAGATTTTTTTTTCTTGACTGTGGTTTGCTTCTTTTTGTTCATATTGTGTTGGCACATCGTTTTTGAAAAGCTTTTCTCTGAAGGGAGCTGGGCAGACAGCTATGATTAAGTATGAAATGATTGGTTAAGCTGTTTGTCAAAGTTATAAATAGGATACCACACAAACCCAACACTAATCTCACTGAAAGACAGATACTGGCAACATTTCTTAGTCATCTGTTCCTGACGCTCAGGGGAGAACAGCTACACTTCCATTAAGTTTTCAAACAGAAGTTGCCTAAAATACATGTCTCTGGTAAAATTTTGGACATATGCACTGTAAGCCACAATGAGATCTAGAGGCTGTTGGAGTTTTAAATGTTCATCCCAGTTTAAACCCGATCCTCTGGATCCATCCCTCTGGATGAAAGGTGATGGTTTGATGTTTGTGGAAACAAAGATCTGTTTGTGAAGCAGTTCTGGCAGGACCAGACTTATGTCCTTATCTCCTCGTACCCCTGGATTAATTTTAAGGGCAGAAGAGGAGGTCTTTAGGGGCGTCCTTTGCATCTTCAGGTTTACAGGTGGCTTCCTGTAATCTGCTTTTGGGAGATCAGATGTAGGCATAAAAAGAAGAGCAGTGGCACAGGTTTCACTTACGTGCATCTGCAACCAGAAGGGAAAGGCAGCATATTGAATTCCTTCTGCTGCAAATCTCTCACACAGAAGCTGCTGCAGACTCCAGCCTGGATGCTGCTACTTGTCCATCCCAGTTCTGCATCAGCTGCATCCATTCTGTCAGACTGGAAGTCTGCAATTTCATGTTCCCACAGGATGACCCCATATTTGCTGTTTGCTTTCATGGTGCCTCAAATTGTAGGGAAGGGCTCCACAGTTCGGCACTTTTACTGCCGGCCAAAACATTCATGAGACAATTAAAGCAAAGCAATAGCTGAAGGAGAGCCAAGCATTTCTGGGGCCGAAAAAAAGCTTCAAGCTGCAAAGTGAAAAAGCCCACAGCAACCAGAACTTGCCCCTCCAATCCTGCACCTTCCCACATCCCTGCCAACACATACAGCAAGGAGTTTTAGAGGAAGTATAAGCACTTCTAATTTATGGCATAAGTCAACAACTCTTCATAGGTGAAGTCTCTTAATTTTTTACAGAAATCTAAAAAAGGATTATCTTGAATTTGTGGGGTTTAGACAATTCAGAAAGGCATATTTTTATTTTTAGCTTTATTAAGTGTACACACATCTATGAAATTTCAGATTAATGAGCTTCATTAAACCTAATTTGTTAAATTTTTAGGCATAGGCATTTTGGGTTTGCAAACTCTCGGAATCAGATTCAGGTCCAAAAACTTTGTTTAATAACTATTTTAAAATAAGGTTTTTTGCAAATTCATGAGTCATTTTCATTCTTACCAGCAGACAGAGCGATTGGGGTTTTTTTAAGCTTCCTGATTTTCCCTTGGGAGATTTTTGTTGCTAGAGAGCAAGACTCTCCTTGTGTGCACAGAGCGCCTCACCTGGGTGAGCTGGAAACCAGGAGTGGGGCTCATCAAGGTGGGCAGCAGTGCCCTGTGCAGCCTTCCCAGCCTTCTCCTCTGGTGTGGTACATCCTGCTCATCCCAGTGTGCTGCAAGGGTGGCAGAGGGATAAGGAACAGAGAGTGCCTTCCAGGAGCCCAGGGCTGAGCATGCAGCTGAAAACCAGAAAAATTATTTTCACGGTTTTCACACCAACATCAACTGCTTGAGTTTTGCTGGGATTGAAAGGAAATGTTCTCTAATTGCTGACTTCTCCATGAAAGGTTAATACAGGTTTGTTCTTTGCACTGAAACGACTGGGACCAGCCATGAGCACTCCCCATTCTTGAACAATAGTTTTATGAGCTTGCTGAAGCTCTTTAGTCTCTATCTCAAACTAGCTCCAAGTGCAGTACCACTCTTTTCATTGAAGAGCTTTAGCAGGTGATCTGGGAAAGCCTTTTGGTTTTGTCCCTTCCTCAAGTTCCTGACATGGATTATATGAATTATTGCCCCAATGTTTGGGGTTCTTTAATGGAGAATAAACCAAAGGCCTTTGGCTCTTAAATTTCCTGGTGTGAACTACATCTTTAATCCTTAGTTTACTACCCAGATTCCTTTTGCAGTCTGATCCTACTGGCAGGGTGTGAGGAAGAGCTGACAGTTTCTCCAGTAGATAATTTTCTGAGAAGAATCTAGTAAAAAAGATTCTGCTCAATTGCCTCTTATGTAATAACATATTTATGTTGTTACGAAGCCTGCAGTGAAGCTGCATCTGATAAGAGTGATAGGTTTCCAGTTTGATCTTATTTTAGATTGCAGCAAACTGAGGATAAAAAGGCTCTTTGTTCCAAGAAGAAAACACAGAACCAAACATCTGGTGAGAAGCTGATGTGCTCAGGACAACTCTGAAAGAGGTTGATAGTGATGGATTGCGACACACAACTTCACACAAGTGTTATGTGAAGAGACAAGATAATTCTTCCCTTGTCTAAGATTCATTTTAAAAGTTTTCTGGTTTTCAAGGAAGGGAGAGTGTAACAGTGCACTCCCTGTGTGTTTCTCCATGATTCTTGCAACTGGTTAGTTTGAACTGAAGGCTTCTTTCAGGATTACTTGGAGAGTGTTAATTGTAGACCACGTCCTAACTCCCAGTTGAAGCCTTTCATAATGGATCATCTCCTATAGCAGTCCTGCTCAGAAGTACCCCCACTGTGTGTCCAGTGCCCAGAAGAGGATATGGGGAGTGTTGGATTCAGTGTGTTCAGTCAGCTCTGGTGGCTGGTCTTCCACTGCTTGTGGTACATGTGGATTTGGCCCTTGTTCTTTCATTCCTCTCTCAACTGCTGAAAAAGATATTTTCTACTGCAAATTATAAAGCATTTCCTACTCTGTCCTTAAATACAGGCTTGGATCGTTGCACCCTGTGCTGATTCCTGCTGTGTGTGCTCAGCTCAGAGGCAGAGTCAGGCCCATGTAGCTCAAGGCAGGTCCTGAGAGAAACTGGGGGAGCAGAGTGAGGGGAAGGGGTATTCTGTTTCATTCAGAAAGACACTCTCAAAACCCAAAGGAGCAATGCGTGGGTGAAGTGCTTTCATGCAGAGCTTTTCACTAAGAATCAAGTCTGTTGTCAGCACTTGTGACATTTTCTCTGTTCCCTTCCTCTGGGCAGTTTGCCACTGTAACATATACAGATGACATTAGGATTTGCAGACTGTCGTTTCTGAAGGCACTCTTATCTAATCTGTACTTAGTATTTTTCCAGGACATGGAGGTGGCTCTTTCTCCTCTGTTAATTAACTTTTTTTTGCCCATGTTTGCCTGCCTTATAAATTCCTCTGACATCAGGGTCTAGGATTAAACAAATTGATACCACACTTCCAGTGTATGTGAGCTTGACACTGAGCTGACAGCCTCGGAGTCTGAAGTCTTTTGACACACAAACCGAGCAAATACAGAGGAAATTGCTGTTCAGCCTTCTCCACATGCTCCTGCCAGGCTCCTGGTTTGAGCAGCCTGTGCCAGTACTAATGGGGTAGTCCCAAAGTCCTCCCACCCATCAGTGGGTTTCTGCTCAAGGTGCCAATTGTGACATTTCTCAGTAGTACCTGTATTTATTCACTGTGTCAGGTTTTCAGTGTAATACAATTACAGAACAGCACTAACCTGGTAGGGAGCCAAGTCCATGCAGTAGCTAGATTAAGTTGTCTTATTTGGTTAACAGTATTTTGATAGTTTATTAAATCCTAGTAGGAGTAGAAAGATAAGAGTGGAAATAACAGATATGGATTATCTGCTCTTGGTTGCTCACTCCTGTTGGTATAATCCTGGTCTGAATGATGAGCTGTGCGAACAAGTGTTTAATGTTTTGCTGTTGTCCCATCTTAAACGTGCATTGCTTTATCAGAATAAGCATATACTCTAGCTATTTTTTTTCCAGTTTGCTGTTTTTATCACTGATGTGGAACGTAGTGCTCGTTTTCTTTATCTGGAACGAAAACATTAGTTCATCTCAGATAGCACAAGCTATTTGATCAGCTTTCAGATGGGAAGGCATTACAAAAGCTGCTGACAAGGGACAAATCCAGACCTGTGGTGTGCAGCTTGAAAAGACTTCATGCCCTTGTTATCAGTCCCACGAGATAACCAGCTATTCACCCAGCAGCAGCAAAGAGATAGGACTGATTGTGCCAGAGACAAACCCCTCCCTCCTTACTGAGGCCAGGAGGCAGCAGGGATGTGCGTGGCGTTGCCAGCGTGGACTCAGCCGTGAGAGAGCCCCTGCCTCTTCTGCAGTCCTGCTCATGTGTCAGCTGTGACACTGCTCTGATGTGGCCTTGGGCCAGCTGAGATTAGCCTGAGTCTTGTCACAGAGCAGGAACTGAGGTCCGTGAGTGGTTCCTGAAGGGTTGTGGTGAAGCAGACAGCTTCCCTGTGGCTCTCCTCTCCACCTTGCTGCATTAGCTCCCAGGCCAGCTCATCTGAGATGTCCCTGAGTCCATGGCAGGGCTGGTTTCCAGCTGCCACCTCTGCTTCTCATCCTGAGAGTGCATCTTCCTAGGAAGTGCAGGAAAATAAGGATTTCATTTGAGCACAGCTCTTCCTCGTGACCATATTCTGCCCCTGCTTTCTGGGCCAGCCCACCTTGCCTGTCCTCAGCCTGCAGTATTGCTGAGACCAGGGAGAACATGATTCAGTGAATTTTGATCACAGTGTTTGTTCTACAATACTTGATATTCAGGCCTGCTGTACTCCCCTGACATTATGTGCAAAACGAAGCCAAAATGATGATACTCTTAATACATAATCAGAAAATAGAAGATAGCGTATTTTGCCAACAGCTGACTGCAAATCAAAGAAATAGGCTGCACAGCTAACATCTGCCTTTGCAATATGGGGAAATATCTGATTTTTACTCTGCTTAATAGAGCAGTCTGGTCTCTGGTTCAGTTTGATGGTAACAGCTACAACAGGAGATGAGCTGTACAGCTGGACACCTTACACTGGCACGGGTGTAGGTGTTTGGCAAAGCTTGCCAGTGATGGTTCTCAGTGAAAAGGGCATGAAGAGCTCTTCCTAGGCTGGTCAGCCAGGACTATCTCCTAGTCCTAATGGTTTTTGGGTACTCCTGTTTCCCCTTAGGAGTTACCCGTGGCAAGACTGGGATTCAAGGTAGCATCATGGTGCTAGTGTTGGCTGTGCTACTTATTAGCACGTGCCACATCGAGTTCTCTGTAAAGATATATATTTGAAGATGAATGGGAACAGGAACACCTGAAGCAGGAAAAGCTGGGAGGCATAAGGAAAGGGATTTACTTTCATTGCACTACCTCTTTGCAAGGTATTTTTAACATCTCTGCCACCTCCAGGCTCGTTTTGCATCAGCTATAGGCACTCTGACATGGTTGAAAAAAACCAAAAAACCCACCAAACCCCATATTCTAAACTACACTGTTTTGTCCTCAGTTCCTGGCTGTGATGCTCATTAGCCTGAATGCGATTTAGGTGTGAAGAGGGAGAGGCCAACAGAACAGTAGTGCCCGCCAGGGACAGTAGGAGAGGACTGGAGCTCCTCAGCTGCCAGGTGCTCTCAGGTTCCCTGGCTGCACCTGGCCAGGGCCTGTGTCCTGCATGGCTGCCATGCCTGGCATGCCTTGCACTTCAACAAGCCTGATTGCCTGAGACATGTCCACTCAAGAGGGAGCTTGGGCTGGAGTTGTTCCTGGCATGGAGGGCTGGACGGAGGCTAGGAGCATAAAATGAGCTGTTGGAACAGTTTGGAGAGCAAGTGGGAGGAGGGTTACAAATATGAGGGAAGAATTATGATGGATTTATCACAGCCTGAAATAAATTAACCTCTGGGAGGAATGATTTTGTAATAATTTGCATTTAGATACTCTGACACAGCCACATAACCCCAAACCTTCTGCAAACATTATAATTAATTCAATCTCCAATATCCAATGAGAGGGATAGAAATAGCACTATTTACATGGTTAAAGGAGCCAAGGACTCTTCTCTCAGTATTGCATTTTACACCCCTGGGACTGCCCTTCTGTCTTGTTTCCAGAGCCTCCTGGTGGGGTGGAAGGCAGCAGCAATGAACAGCTGGAGAGCTTTCCTGGGCACAGCCTGCTGAGCTCCTGTGTGTCACAGCACACAGCCCGTGGCAGGCAGCCCAGGGCGCCCGTGTGGGCAGGGCAGTGAGGCTGCAGCACACAGCAGAAGAAACAGAGCTGAGCCCTGTCAGAGCTGAGCCCTGTCTCAGCTCCCAGTAGTGGCAGCTGTGGGAAGGGCTGTTCCCCTGCAGGGACCCTGGGCCAAACTCCATCCCTGAGTGGAAAGCAGTCAATTCAGCACTCCGAATTGCAGTAATGAATTTGATAGTCAAAATGATCTGCTAACCCCGCCAGCTTGAGAGGGTATTTCAAGGACAATCCAAACCTGTAACTATGCAGTGGGACATTCTCTTGTCATCAGCCTCCTGCCTATTCCTTTCCATTTCAGGGCAGTTAATCATAAATGAGATGCTTGATGCAGTTTTCATGCCTGCTCTACCCTGGTTCTATTTCCAAGGGACCATGCAGTTGGTGGGTTACATCCCACTCCAGCTTCAGCAGCTTTTGCAGGACAGCTGGATCTTCCGTAGAGAGCCAGATTGAACCTCACATTGTGACTCTCGAAGGCTTGGGCAAGCTGATTGGTTTCAGAGCATCTCAAAGTGCCTCTTCTCTTACTTAAAAATGTGTCTTAAATCCACGGTTCTTAGGGCAGCATGGAGCCGGTGTTAGCTGAGGCATTGAGTGCACCCTGGGCACCTCTGTGCTCCACTGCCAGACCTGCTCAGGGGTGGGGTGGAAGTCTAGGGCTGAGGAGAGATGCCTGTGTTTCAGCTACAGTCCTGGGATAGTGCAATTTTCTTTGGGCATGACCCAGAGCTGGCCTTGGTTGCTGGAAGTGTATCCATCATCTTCAAGGAGATTTGAGCAGTCCCCCCTTTGCTGAGACAAAGTTTGGCTTCTGCCATGGCTGTCTGCTTTCTGCAAAGCTCTTCCAGGGGTGGGAGCACGTGCTGTCCAACAAGTGGTGAGCAACAGGTCAGCTGTACACAGGGAGCACTTGTGTGGCACAGCAGCCGGGAGAGTACACACCCTGTGTCGTGGAAATTTACTCCTCCTGAAACACCTCTGGCTCTCTCTTGGTATCTGCAGATGTCTCCTGCCAAGTGAACCCAGAGATATTTGTAGTGCAAGCTTCAGCAATAGGACAAAGGCAAGCTGGCAAACAAAGGGACTTTGAAATATAAGGAGAACCAAAATATGGTCTGGAGCACATTTATTTTGGAATCAATAGAAAAAGGTTAAATAATAATAGTGAATGTTTCCAGGGTGGGTCAGGTTAAAAAGCAAAGAAAGCAAAGCATGTTCACAGTGCTGTAAGACTGTTCTGTGTGTGCTGAGTTTGAGTTACACAGATAAATGATGAAAACTTTGCTTCCCACTGAGATGGAGCGTGGTGGTGCTGAGCACCACACAAACACCTGCTGAGTACCTTACAAACACCTGCAGAACGCTAAGATAAATGCTACTTCAAAAGGGATTGAAACTGCTCTGAGTTCAAGAGTGGGAAAAAATCTATATTCAGTTCACAAAGTTGTGTAAAATTAACCAATTTTAGCTATGGGTGTGACTTTTCCCAGCTTTCTGTCTGATTTTCCGCTGCCCCCTTCCCCTAGGGTGTGTGGAGGCTGTGCAGTCACAGCGGGGTTGGAGCCATCCTGCTCCAACAGGCTGTGCCTCGCCCGGGCTGGGAGCAGAGCGTTTGTCAGGACATGTCCCACTTTAATGAGCACACCTCTCACCACTGCTGCTCCTCAGTGTCCATCTGGGAGCTCAGGCACGGGGCTCTTCCTCCCCTCCTCCCCTCCAGGGGCAATCCCCACACTTTCCCCCTTGGATTCTAAAGCCTGTGCAGGGAACCTGCCTGAAGGGCAGCTTT
Source organism: Hylia prasina (assembly GCA_013397195.1). Classification (NCBI taxonomy): domain Eukaryota; kingdom Metazoa; phylum Chordata; class Aves; order Passeriformes; family Sylviidae; genus Hylia; species Hylia prasina. The sequence goes on from VYXD01001537.1 coordinate 432,356, forward strand.
GGTGAACACATTGGTGTCTCCTTGCAGGCACATCCATGTTTGCACTCCCAGTTTCAGGCAGACCTCCTACCTGAACCCTGCTGGGTTTAATCGTTCTAAAGATGGCTCCACAGACAAGCTTGGTACTGATGTTTTAATTTAGCCCTTTTGCAGCTTTCTCAGGATGAGTGACAGGAGTGAAAGCAGTTTGTGTGGAGGTGGGAGCAGGTCAAGAGCTCATCCTGAGTGCAGTCATGAGCAATGGACACACCAATATGCAGGGTCACAGGATAAATCCGGATCTACTACCAGGAGAAGAATTTTAGATCATACATTAATATTTTCCTCTATTTCTCTACTGCTGCATCTGCTATTTGGATTTCTAAGCTAGCCCTCCAAGGACACCAAACCTGCTGCATTTAGTACGGGAGTCAGGAAAGCACCGTGATATGATTAGGAACACAATTAGGGGGGGTACTATAACATAAGGTCAAGAGACTGGGAGCCAAAACCCTGGAGGTCTCCCAGAAAAACTATTCACAAGGCCAGGAGATCAGAGATCCCCAGGGTTCCCGCTGATTTGTCTGGGTTTCCCAAAACAGGGCAATAGTACAGGGCTGTTGGAGGCTTTGCCTGAGCCTGCCAGCCCCGGTGGCTAATGGCACCCAGAGGACATGGTGGGAGTGCTCGTGTTGTTGAGTGCAAGGCCTCTGAGCACGGCCCTCACTGGCAAAATTCACCATCAACTGAGGTGGTAAAGGCACTTTTGGAAACCTCTGAGATCCCTTGGGATCCATTTCTTTATTGATTGGCTTTTCAGAGAGGCTGGGCCCTGTAAAAGGCCTCGCTTTGTCCTGAGGGCATCAAAGGCCTCATGGAAGGATGCGTCCCACAGTAAAACTGCTGTGCACAGAACTTCCGTCCTTGCCAGAAATCCTGTGGCAGCAGAAATGGGATGGAAAAGGCCAGACAAGAAAAAAGTTTTTAATTTGCTGTGACAGGAATCAAAGCCGTGTCTTGTCAAACAATTACAGCTCCCTTTTCCTGCCTGTCTGTCACATGTCAGCAGCCCTGACGCTGTACAGATAACCGCAGCTCTACAGAAAGGAGCCCAGGGAATGACTCGGAACAATGCAGTCCGTGAGGGAAGGAGAGGCTCAGGCAAGCCCTGGAACTGAGCTTGCATTTGGTGTAGCAGGCATGGAGACTCGTGATATTTATATTAGACTCTGAGTTTTTATATTTAAGCAAGTTGCCACTTTTCCTGCTGCTTTGTCAAGGGTTCCTGGGCACTCATGGGGACAGAGTGGGTCCTGTGGGAGACGGGCAGCCCCCAGAACACACCACCCTGACCCCCCTCTCAGCTGGGAGCACAACACAAGGCTGAAGATGGGAGTTACTCTCCTACAGGAGCTGGTGAGCAGCAATTCCCATCATGCAGACAGGAAGACTGGCAGTGCGGATGCCCACGGTAACCTGTTTTCCAAGGGCAGGCCTACCCACACCCTGCAGAGGTTGCACAAGGGTCGTCTGTGAGCAGGAAACCAAGGACCAGCAAAATACAAACTCACCCTGAATGGCTTCTGCCTAAAATACATCAACTAGAGAACACTCCAGTTGCTTTTAGGCTGCTAATGAGATAACTTTCACAAAGGTAGGACACGTGTCCAGTTCAGAGACCCTTTACCACCCATTTGCTAAGAGCTTTACACTGGAAATAACTAAGGACTTCAATGGGAATCTCTGGAGACTGTGCAGGTTCAGGATTTGAAGCTGTTGACACACACAAGATGGGCTCAGCTATGACATTCAGACAGCAGTCCTGTAAAAGTACCACCAAAATCATTAGCAATCCAAATCAAATTATCTTAAACATGATAACTGGTTGGTAACTGGTTTATCTCAGAACATGCTTGGAACAAGGGGGTATTTAATTTATATTTATTTTATAATAAATGTTTGATTTCATTCAAATGAATTCTTATTGCTTGGGTAAGGAGAAACACAGGGTGTGTTTGCAGGTGGATGTGTCTTCATAAGGACTCATAAGAACTTGAGCAATTATTTTTAAAATGTTGCTGACTCTGCCTGTGTGAATACTTGCTTCTCCACAGCAAAGAAATTACAGAGGGCAGGAGAAGCTCTATACTGGAGAATTTTTCAGTTTGACTGCTGAGTCCTCTTACCTTTCCTGTTCTTCCTTATAGCAAAGGGTATATTCAATCAGTGAGTGTCATAGCAGCCTGTTTTGGGGTGGTCTTGTCTCTTTCCAGGAGATAAATTTTTCACCGAAAATTTCAATACTTGTGGAAGGGAATTAGCCACTCAAATTGCACTTACGTTCATCACATCTCTGTCTCTTGAAAACTTCTCACTAGCCTCGCCTCTCTGGTTTAGGAAATGCCTTCTCAGGATAAATTTGGTAGGGTGGGGAGCACTTTGGAATTGTTTCTTTTTTTCTTGACAAAGCAGTTTCAAACATTGTGCTAATATACATATAAAGTCTAATGAGTACAGCTATCAGTCAGACTTCCATGTCTTCTGGGATTCTAGGCAGAGATGGATTCTAGGACAGACTTTGAGCAGGAGAAACTTGTATTTTCTTTCTCCTTGCTCCATATATGATTTTTTTCATGTGCTTTTCCTTCACTCACAGTCAACAGTGAGAAAATTTGTGCCTGCATTGACACCAACCACTGTATTAAAGCAGAAGAACTCAAATCAGGTGGTAAATTTAACAGAAAAACCTGATGCTATCCCTGCTGTCAGGGAGCTGGGATATTTTTAAGCTGAGATTGTCTGGCATGAAATCCTCCCTTTTCCAGACCTGGCCATTAAACTGCATTTTTTCTCATTTTAGGGGAGCACCTGCGAATCTGCCCACAAGGCTACACCTGCTGCACCAGCGAGATGGAGGAGAACTTTGCAAACAAAAGCCGAAGTGAATTTGAAGCCATGATGAAAGAGGCTGGTCGCTCTGTGCAGGCAACCCTAACAGCACAGCACAGAAGCTTTGACAGTAAGTAAAACCTGCTGCTTCCCTCTGCTCAGGAACAAGTCACTGCTCAGTTTCCCAGGCAGGAGCAGTTCCCTGTTAGAGCCAGGAGTTTGTGTTTGACACACTTTACTCTGGATCTCACTCAACAGTTTCCGTGAAGCATTGACCTGCTGGAATTGTAGGAATTGTACCTCTGGCAGTGTTTCTGTAAGACCAAGGCATTTTGAGATCTCCATTTCAGAGCAGCCACTGGAAGAGCCTGGCAGACACTGGTGTGCCTTGGCACTGACACAGCTTTGACAGGCATGCTGTAATCAGCTCCTACCACAGCAGAATAACATTTGAGGCAGTGATGTAAAACCTGGCACTGTGCCTTGAACTGTAAGTTGAACAACGTGGTAAAGGTGACTGGATAGCCCTCAGTAGGTGGGGAGAGTTTAAGGAGACATGGATTTTTATTGCCCTTTCCATATAGTGAAAATGAGGTTAGTTCGTATTGGATACTTATAGCTGTCACCTTCATACAAACATTGGGAAATGTTACAGAGCAGGGAAGCTCTTAGAGGCAGTGGTGCATAAGATGTTGTGGACAAACATTCTCTCCAAAGCCCAGTATCCCTCCTAACATGCTAAGCAAACACTAAGGATGGCTCTCTTACTTTTATTGTTCCCTGGAAAATCCATTTTGCAGTGCACAGTAAGCCTGGAGGTCTGAAGGCCACTGGAAATAAATGGTTTACTGGCAAAATTGAGATGACCTGTGATTCAGAAACTGTATCCATTATCAGATTTTGAAGAAGGTCAGACATTTAGAATCATGGCCCTCCTAACTTTATCAACAGTCATCATATGGAATTACTGTGAAAAGGAGTCAGGGAAAGAAGCTGTAATAGCCAGAAAGGTGGAACTGGAAATTCAAGTAGTAAATAATAGATCTAAAGAAATAAGCCTGACCTTCAGGGTTCTAACCAAGATGAAGTGCTTTTACACTAAATAGGAAGAAAAGGCAGCGCATCTCTGCAAAAGGCATTGTGTGCGTGGCCAAGGTTGGCCACAGCAAAGGCATTCCTTTATAAGCTCAAAATTAATTGATTTTCACCTGCCTTAAAAGGTGACAATCAGGATTTTTAAAAGAGCCTGACAATGGTGGTTGCTCAGACTGATGTCTGAATGGGACCTGACACAGCTGCTGCTGAGCACAGTCCCCAGCCTCTGAAATCCAGCCCTTCGCAGGAGTTAGTGCTTGGCACCCTCTCCCTCCACTCCCTGTCACAGCACTGGCTGCTATATCTGCTCTTTATTTGCACCACAGCCACCCAAAAGAGCAGAGTTCTGCATCTGTCATGTAAGAGAGTGCAGAATTTGATGGAATCTTTGAGGATTGTACTAACAAGCAGAAATTTCCTAGTGAAGAACTGGTTTAATCTAAGTGTGATGTTTTGGTGAATTAGTAATAATTACAACAGCAGTAAGAGTAATAGTAAGCAAATCCAAGCATATAAAAGGGGGATGTTTGAGTTGAGATGTCAGAGCAGCCATTTGTTTTTATTCCCCAGTATTTTATTTTGGTTCTATTCCCCAGTATTTTACAAAGACAGAATTTTATTTCTGTGGTGGATACCCAAGTTTCTTTTAAGTATCAAACCAAGTAAGTGTTCAATAAGCCAAGTATTACTTTAACAGGCCATAATGCACAGATCGTTGGTGTTCTGTAGTGGGAACAACCTCACTTGAGCCCACAGGCCAGGAAGATTTCTCCTGCTTCCATTATACCCTTTTAGTTTGCTTAACTTGTATTGCAATCAATACAGAGTTTATAATTTATGCAAGACATGATTAAAAAAAATCATCATACTGTGTCTCGGTTTCAAGCATGACTTTACCTTTAAATAGTACTATTATTTTTTCTTTGGCTACTTCATAAATGGTTTGAAATTGAGGGAGTTCTGGAGATGGGGCAATGGGGTCTCCTCAGCTCCTGAAACTGCCACAGAAACTGCCCTAGCTTCCAGTAAATGTTATTAATCTCAAAGTTAACAAGACCTTTTTAACAAGCCCTGCAAGTAATGCTGCTTAGAGCTGTTCAATAAAGGAGCTTTTTTATGTCAAATTGCTGAGTTCTAGTCTTGCTGGTACCGGATGCCTGCGTTTGTTGGATTTCCTCAGCAGCAGCTTGGAGTGCAGCTTTTGGGGTTGCAGAGCTTTGGATGCACAGCTTGTCTCCACATCAGTGATTTCATTTGGTCTTTGGAGGATGTAGAGAGGCTCCACTGGATGGGGATCTCCAACCCTTTCCCAAAGTATTTGTAGCCTGGAGATCAGATTATTCATATATTCTCTGCTAGCAAGTGTGGCATGCTGAACTTTAGGCCTGGAGCTGTCTTATTTTTGGATTCATCACAGCAAATCTTGCACCTGTAATCTCACTGCTGATCATGGCAATAGTCTCTACTTGTAAATTCCCCAAGCTCCAGATAGAAAATAGCAAGGATCTGCAATCTGCCTCTGAAGTAATGTTCTCCATGCTTGTGGTCAACATTTTGCTTTGGAGAATAATTTATCCTTGCAGGTTGTGGTCTGTAAAGCCCTAAATTGCCAGCATGCCTCTGCTCTGAGCTGCAGCTTTGCATTATTACAAGGAATTACAGACTCTGTTGCTTCAGTCTCCCTGCCTGCTTTTGGGGCAAACATTTTGTGTCCAAGAGCTGAGTGTCCTTTATCTCATACAAAGTACTTTTAGAGAAAATGCACATGTGACATACAGATGACATGTGATAGGTGTAGCCAAATATTCAAAAGTGAGATGTGTGGAATAGGATCTTACAGTCTGAGTACTCTCTCTGCACAGCAGAGGACACGTGGCTTCTGAGATGCCCTTCCTCCAGGATCTGCCATGGCTAAATTTAAACAGCCTACAGTATTGCTTAGCTGCTTACCAGCACATTTGTTGTTTTGCTTTATGTTACTGTAGTTAGCAGGATTTGGGGACATCAGTTGCAAGCTATACATGTGGTCACAGGCTTGCTGTTAACCTTTTAACTGAAAAGGTAGCATTTTGCTCTACAGTCGATTGGTTTTAATTTAAAAAGAAAGAAAGAGAGCCAGAAGCACAGACCATAAGTGATGGGAGCATATGCTTTTGATAACTCAATGCTAGGGAGGATGTTGTTGTCAGAGTAGAGGTATTTCATTAGCAGGATTAAAGGCACACATTCTTTGTTAATTCTGATGGCCCAGGGCTCTTGGTCAGACAGGGAAGGTAACGTAGTTAACTGGGAGCACAGCCTGTAGCAGAGACCTACTAGAGGCTGCTAGGATGGTTTTGGTTGGCATTTATTTGCCTGAAAATTTGTATATAGCCTATACTAAGAAAGAAAAACCTGAATAATAAAAATAAAAACAAGCAGGGGGTCTTAAAGGGAGCTGGGGTACAGCCTCTATTGAAACTGGTACAAATACTGTTTTAAAGGTGATTCCAGCATTGATTGCAGAATGTGCCTCTTTTCAAACTGGTATCTTGTCAGTGAATGGGGAAGTTTCAGTACCTATTATTACAAAATAAAATGCATTGACAAGGAGCTTTGTCCACACAGTGGTTCTGGATACAGATGTGAGCTGGCTGTGCCCCCTCTGACAGCTGCAGAACAGGACTTCGGCTCTTCAGTTGTGCTGAGAGCGAGTTACAAACATTGCTCAGGTCTGGGGGAGATTCCTGCTGAAAATGAGCTTTCTTTTGTGTATCACACAACTACATGTCAGTGTTGCTCACAGTCATGGGAATTGTGAACTCCTGTCCTTCCCAGTACAAATTAAACTTGTACTTCCATAATCTGTTGCAGCAATGAGCCTGGAAAAACCTCTGGGCTGTGCAGAAAAGGCTCTAGAAGTGATTTGTGGTGCCTGGTCAGAGCAGTCCCTTTCCAAGGCTGCGCAGTTGGGGATGGCTGCAGAGGGGTGGAAAGAGGGAGCAAGGGCAAGCAGCGCTTGGAGTGACAGTGAGGGGAGGCAAGCAGCAAGGAACAAGGCTGTTTTTCTAATCTTTGTGAAAGCTCAGTTGTTGAGAGTCTAATCCTTGTCTGTCTCTATGTTTTCTCCCTTTTCCCCCACTTAAATCACTTTTTAATAATACTGCAATGTTGTGCCAATCTTTCCTTTTGGTGCACTTAGCAAGCAGTCCCTGTGTGACTGCTGACCTTTAGCTGTGAGCCAGGAAATCTGTCCTTTCAGAATTGTTTCATGTTTTCAGGAAATATCAACAAGCCAAAACAAAAAATCTTGGCTTTTAGTCTACACTGCACAGTCTAAAAATGATTTGTAGCTCTCATAAAATCTGTGATTTTTAAGCTGTGACAATCAAATGCAGATTAAAAATTTTGTGGTTTATAACTGGCTGGTCATTGGAAAGTTGATGCCATGTAAAAGCTTTCATAATCTCCGATCTTGGTAGCTGGAAACTGCATATGCAGAAACACAGACCATGTAGATAATTAACATTATTTGAGACTTAGTTTCAGACAGTTACATATTTCTTATGAAGATGAATCATTGTTTTAAATGTTACAAGGTGGGAAACATCCTAGAAGCTGTTACACACTGATGGTTAAAATTTTACAGATTCCTAAAGGTCCCTTGTTTAAAGTTCAACCAAATGTGTCTTTGTCAGAGGAACTGAGTTAAATAACCCTCAGTACCTAGAGCTGCAGCCCCTAAAAGCACTGTTGGAGAGAGGCATATATAAATATTTTTATTCACATTCATATATACTCTGAATGCTTAAGGAAGCTGATCAGGAGATTGTGGAGTAAGCCCAGCAGGCAGAGCTCTGTACTACCCTGATGGCTTTAAACCTGGACTACAAAATCCAGACCTGAATCTGAATTTTGCTGGCATTTTCTCAGTTGATGAGAACATGATCCAAGCCCCAATGATGTGAAATTTTAAAGTATCTGAATCTGATGGCCCATGCACCAGAAGATCTATTCTGAGAGATGCAGGATTTCTCTGCAGAAAATAATAAGCACAAGACCCAAGCAAGGGTTATCTGGGCCACAAGGGCTCAGTGCCTGTGTCCCCAGATGTGTTGTCCCAAAAGCCCTGCTCCACACTTGCAGTGTCCTGCTGCCACTGCTCTTGGCTCCGGGTGTTCTTGGAGGCATTGCATGGTTTGGTGAGGTGTTGTCTGAAAGATACTGTTTATGTACAAATAGGGAAGAAGGGACTGGTTATGCCTTAAAATGTGGAAATGCTGCTGCGTTTAGAAATAAATTCCTTTGTTTCAGTGGTTGTTGAAGGGAGCACTTGTGGAGGAGCAGAGTTGCTCCAGCAGCCATGGGCTGCACTCTGTGAGCTGCCTGCCTCCAGCTGCCCCTGGCATCAGCACTGGCTGCTCCCTAGGGCCAGGAATTTGGTTTAGGACTTCAAATGTACTGCTTTTGATCCAGAACCCCCTAATTGCCTGGGAGCATCCTTTCTTGTGGTGACTCCCCAGGCCAGGGCTCTGCCCTGAAATTGTGGTGTGTGGCTCAGTTGGTGGCCTTGGCCATGGGCTCAGCACTGTGGGAGAGCTCTGACCTCTGGGGCATCCTCGGGCACATGGGAGGCAGCAGGACTCCCAGCACCCCATGGGACAGCAGGCTCAGCTGTCCCCCTGGATATGTGCTGGGAACATGGGATGGCTTCCACAGCTCACCTGTGCTTTGACTTTCCTAGCATCAGTCTTGCATTGGCTGCCTGCTGTCTCCCAACTGAACATCTGCTATGAAATGCCTGTGCATGGGCATTTTTTTCCAAATGGAAAAGAATGAATGGGCCTAGAAAATTTCAGCCCCTGAACAAAAAGCTGGTAGAGTCAGGGAGACTGAGTTAGAGGGGAGACTTAAGGGCAGAGAGATGTTTGATCGTTTTTTCTAGTGATGTGACAAAGGAATAGGAGGAAAAGAAACCTGGGAATGAATCTCTTTCACTGAGTCTTCATCACCTGCACTGCATTTTTCTGATAGGCCAGGGTAAAATTTAGAGGCCATCAAAGATGATTCCTCTGGCTCCCCTGGACTTCCTTCCCTTGGTGTTGTTTTGGGGACAATAGAGACAGAGAGAGCACCACCTGTAAGCNTATTTTTCTGATAGGCCAGGGACAACCTTGCACTACAAGTAAAATTTAGAGGCCATAAAAGGTGATTCCTCTGGCTCCCCTGGACTTCCTTCCCTTGGTGTTGTTTTGGGGACAATAGAGACAGAGAGAGCACCACCTGTAAGCTAAAATAAAAAAAGCAGAATCTCAGGTGGACCCAGGACAGAGAAACAAATAAGGGGGTTCCCTGGGAAGTGTCCATAGGAAAAAGGCAGCAAACACCCATGCTCTCTTCATGTCTTGTTCCCCCAAGGAACCACCTTAAAAAAAGCCCAGCATGAGACAGGATTGGTGCTAGCCAGGCTGTCACTCCCCCACAGTCACGGTCCAAAGAAAGGAGATGCTTTCATGTGTGGTGCTGAGCATCACGTCTGGTATTTATGGGTTTCTGGAATGGGGTGCGGTGTCTACCGAGCTGCATTCCTGGGCTGACAAGATTAATCCTGACAGGTCACTGCCTCGGGGAAGCACATGCTTAGGCTCACCTGTAACAGCTCCAGCACCTGGAGTTTTCTCTCTCCTTACAGCCACTTCTCTTCATATTTAATCTGGAAGGCTCTGTTCTGTGCTGCAGGGTATATTGCAATGTATGTGCAGCAGTTTGCTTAACAGATGGCATAGGCACGATATTCTCTTGTATTGAAAGAAAAGAGAACAAAACTCCAGAGTGGCTGGGATGAGGGCACTGCACTGGGGTGCCTCCTACAAAGGCCTGCACATCCCAAGAGATGAGCTGCTTCCTCCCTGCAAAAGTCAGGTTAGGTGCAAAAGGTACATCAGGCATCTCGGTTTCAGGTGCTGTCACCATGCTTTGTCACACACTCAAAAAAAGCTGCCTCTGGGTGCTCAGAGAGCAGTGAAATGTGCATCTGCTTGGGGACATAAAAGAAAGCACCTGCTCTTCCGAGATACGGAATAACACAGGCATATTTTGCAAGAAATTAGTGATGCCCAGATAGTAATCTCAGAAGAAAGTGTTGGCAGAGTTTATTTTAACATTCAGGACACAGTGCATGAATCTCTTTGAAAGCCTCTGATTTCAGAGAGTAAGCAGCTAAGCAGCCTAACTCTTATCACAGATGCTGGTGTTGCCCTCAGTGGCTGCAGAGCCTTCCTCCCAGATGGCTGGATGGAAGTCAGGGCAGGGAATGGGAGATGAACAGCTGAGGTTTCTCTGCAGAAGAGCCTTTGTCTTGAACCACTTTATGCTCAGCCATTTTCTAGCTGGTTTACTGGCTTCACATGAAGCAGTTGTCACCCTTCATCTTTCTGATGCCCAGTGTTTCTCCTAAGAGGAAAATAATAGGATTTTCTGGACTGCTGTTATTGCAAAGAAGTGTAGGTGCTCTGAATCAGCTCTTAAGGGGATTTTTTTGCTCCAACTTGATGTTTGCCAAGAATCTCATCTCTGTTCCAGACCAGGTGCTGTGGATATTTGGGAGCACAGGGGGCTCCAGCAACAAGATGCTGTTCCCACCTAGAGATCAGCAAACACGAGCTGGAAGTATGCTACTGAAATATGTGGCGTGTCCTGACATAGGAGCTTGGGTTATTTTGAGTACTTCAAGGTATCTGTTCCCACTTGAGATGATAAAAGTATTTTATTCTCTGTCACCAGAAATGCTTGCAGCAAACTGTTGATTCTGCTTTATTAATTACTGCCATTGAAGCAGCACATCCATAGAGCCAAGAAGTGCTGTAATGCACTGCAGGGCATCCTGCCTGTCTGAGCCGCAACCTATGGTCCAAGGACTTTATTTGAAAACAAAAATAAATAAACAAACAAATATCTGGTTTGGAGAGGTGGATTATGGAGGGAAGAGATGAGTGGAAGGTCATACCATAGGTTTGTGCTAGAGATGGGAGTACCACAAGTTTCTCCAGTTCATAAAACAGTGATCCTCTTCTGCTAAGACCACAAAAGACATCATGTCATTCCCTGTCTTACAGTGGTTTGTCAGCCAAGATCTCTCCAGGCATCTGTTCTCAGCACCCCAGCCTGAGAAGGAATAGGCACTGGGTCTAAATGCTCTCTGGTCACTGGTATTTGTGGTTTTTCTGTGCAAAGCCCCTCTGAAGTGGAAGTAATGATCCAAATCATGAGGGAGGTCTGCAAACAACTTGTGTAAGTGGGGGCAAGTGAATAAGAGTTTTTTGGTGTCAGGTGGCCTGTGGTGATTAGAGGACTTGATCTGGTTTTTAGAGTGTAATGTGAGTATCAGTAGTGTCAATAAGAGCTTAAAGGTGATGTCTGCCTATGAAAAACAGGCTGAGAATTGATTATCTACAGGGAGACTCAAAGATAATCCCTTTTTCTGGTAAAAAGAAACTGAATACCTTTGCTGATGAACATTTCGCCTTTGTATTTTCTATAGCTGCTTAAGGATGTAAACTATTCACTTCTCCCCACCTTCCTATTCTTGTTTTATTTTCTCCCTTCAGGCCAACACAGCTTCTTGCATTTAAAAGCCCAGTTAAAATGGTGTAATGTGTGCAGAGGTTTTTCCAGTGCTTCATTTCCTGTCCAGGCAATGTTGGGGTATCTTAATTCTATTTCTTGTATTTTCTGAAATTAACCATGATAGAGGGAAGGAAAACTCTCATTTAACCCAGCAGTTCATAGCTACTTCTAAAGAAATCAGGTAGTGTTGAGTCATTCTCATTAAACCTGTAGATTTGGTCAAGACACCAATGGGCTGAGTTTGTTTCACTGCAGAGAAAAATAGAAGTAAGAAAATCCAACTTCTATCAGGCCTGTTACCACAAAATATGAGTGCAGCATCGGGTGCTCTGAGGTGGTGAACTAGGCAGGATACACGATGGGTTTTACTGCAGCTTGGTTGGGGTCTTTAGGAGAGCATGTGGAAAAAAAGATTGAGAGGTTTTAAAGATTTGTCTTTAGTAGTACTCCTAATCCGCTTCTTTCCCAGCAGGATCTACTCTTTGCAGGAAGTTGTTTGACATTGCTCAGCAGTGATTCCTGCTGACCAAGGGGTAACATCAGCACACCCTTCACCCCAAGGCTGGGAGAGAAACAGTGAGGCTGTTCATTAGTAGAGAAAATAAAAAGGATTCATTTTTTCTCTCTGAAGAACCTTGTTATTGATTACCCAGCTTTGTTTTGCAGGTACTGCTGGAGCTCTTGTTTCCCTTTGTCTAGGCTGCATCTCCAAGCTGTACGTTTTCACATTGTTTGCTACACTTGCCACGTATTTTTCAAAGCAGTACAGTTAAGACTGTGGATTCATTTAAACTCAGTGACTTGGAGATGCTGATAAAGGCAGAGGGTCATATAAAGGAATGTATATATATATATGTATGTGTATGTATGTAGATACATGTGTGTATTTCAGTTGAAAGGAATTGCTATGTTCTTTTGTAGGTGTTGCTGGGAATAAATATTACAGTATTTTTACATGCCGAGAGGTAACAAACTTGTTAATTTGACTTTGGAATGCTACAAATAGCTAGTCAAGTGTGAATGCTAAATTGTGGGTCTCCTGCTGTTCTTAAACAGAAAGGAAGCTCCAAACAAAAGAGACATCAGATACAAAAAAGAGGAGCAACCTTACTGTGAGTATGGGGGGGATTCAGTCTTTTGGTTTTCATTTCCAGTAGTGTTTAGCAAGAAGTCTAGCCAGTGGTGACTGTCTCTGTTCTGCAGTTTCCCAAGCTGTGTGGCAATGATAAAATAAACCAACCCCAGCACTCCCAACCTCCCTCCCAAAACCTTAGACTGCTGTGAGCTGGGTATCAGCCTGTGGGTTAATCAAGGCTTGGGGAAATGATGTTTGTTACAATTCAAGATGAGTATTGAGTCTGGATTCGGCTTTTAGTGTTCTGGAGATAATTGAGCAGCTTCCTACAGCCCCAGCAGTACAGCAATTCCCTTGTAAAATGCAGCCTTGTTTTAATGCTGCTAAAAATGAATAAATTAGTCCTCAAGGAGTAATGAATGCCAATAAAAGTATTGTGTGGCAGCATGTAGTAAACTTCTTGTGGAGGAAATGGCTGGAATTGACTTTTCTGAGAGCAGGATTTCAGCTGTCTTCTGATGCACCCATCCGTGCCTGTGGCTCTGCTCCTGCCCTCCGGGTCATTAAAAAAGGCAAGGGCTTAGGTGGAAATAGCCAAGAATAATGTATAGCCTCAATTTGCTGGCTTTGTGCTTTACTTGTGACATCTGAGGGCAAAGTGGAGCATCCTGTTTGTCTTCATTCACTGTAAATAAGGACTTGTCTGTGTCTGCTCTCCAGTTCTGGCTCACAGGTAATAATGAGAGAGGTAGGGTTCCTCCTCTAGTGCTGACTGCTTTGGCTGGAGCAGGGAGTGATCCTCCTCCTCACACCTGCAGGTGAACAGGAAAGCTGTGCAGCTGGCTGTACCCATGGCAAATACAACCAGTATTTTACATGTCAGTGTGCATTTGCCGCAGCTCTGAAAAAACGCGGCCGTTTCAAAGCTGAGTTTTGTCCAGCTTGAGGAGCTCTTTGAACGGAACATAATTGTTCTTGTCTCTGCAGGATTTGACATCCTCAGCCTTTGGTGTCTGCCATGCAGTTTTCAGTCAGGTTGGAGATGACATGGCTGAGTTAAGCCAGCCCAGCTTTCCTCTCATCCCCTCGCTGTGCTGAGCTCGCTGCAGGTCACGGTGAGGCCCATCCCAGTCGTGCATCTGCCTTCCTGGTGGTGCCTGACCTGTCACCACCAGGTCCTGAACTGGTTCAGCTTCTGTTTGATCATATGAAACATTAATTAACAGATAAGAAACACTAAATATTTTTATGTTTCCATAATCGATATCAAAAAAGGCAGAAGGCAGAAGACAAGAATTGAGATTTTTTTTTTTGCAGTTTTAGTTTGTGTCTCCTTCTCTGGCACAAATAAACTATTGATATTTACTCTTCACTGATGTGATCCTACACTGGTTTTTTTCCTCACAGGCCCCTTGCCTCTTGCAGGACACATGAGAGATGATGTATGCTGAATCATCAGCATTTGTTGGGTAGCATGGTGCATTATTTACTGTACAGCAGCCAAACCCTACACTCAGAAATAATTATTAATTTCCTCATAGGCTAATTAAAGATCATATCATAAAGCACGTGCATCAGGGAGTTGAATTAAGGTTTCACCAGCAGCTTGAATTTTCTCAGATCCCTAAGTATGGGGGTGTTTGGCTCTGCAGTTATAAGGCAGCCTTGACTGGAGTCTTTAAAATCTAATGTAAGGCCCCATTTGCACCAGGAGGTGCCAGCCTGGCTCCCTCCCTGCCGTCACTGCCCACTCCAGCGTGCCAGGGCCCAGCAGCTTCTGGGGAAAAAGCAAAGCAAGGGTAGCTGGTCCTGTTGTAAAGCACCTTTGTAAAAACTCCTTTCCTTAATCTCAGCCTCACATGCCAGTAACGTGTTTGGCTGATCTTCCCTCAAATTCATCTCAAAGCAGATTCCCAGCATGGAAGGCTGGTGTAAGATGTGCCAGGTAGGTTTATTGTGAGGTGTATAATTACACTGGGAGGTTTTCAGTCTGCTCATCAGGAATTTGCATCGTTAGATGATTAGTTAAGTGGAGACCTCTTTATTTGATTACCTCTTTTTTGTTGTCTAAAAGAGAAAATGACGCAGTTAGGCAGGGAAAGCTTTTGAGAGGGGTGATCTCTTTATTATATGTTTCTTTGGTGTTTGGCACTGTGGTTGAGAGCTTCCAGTGCTATAATAACCGTTATAATGAATGTGCATTGCCAGTGAAATTGTTCTTCAGACATCACAGGTGAACTGATACAGGCCCAAACTGTTCCCTAAGAAGAAAATAGCTTTTCTTTGTTGTTGCTTTTACACTGTGATAAGCATTTCAGCTGGAGAAGGAACAAGTACTTTTTTTACATTTTTAAAGTTAATGCTCAGAAAGTCTTCAGTTGATTAGCAGAGGTCCTGCGTAGGATGGCTGTTTCATTACTAAGAGTTTAAGTGAGCTATAAATATATTTTATGCCCTTGTACAAGTTCAGAGGACCATGAAATATAATTAAAAGATTCTGGGCACTGCACACATAGGAGCAACATAGGAAATAAACGTTTGACCTTTCTTACCTTTGGTCACCAGTAAGCAATTGCTCTCTGTGCTTCTTGCCTGCATTACTTACTGTTTTGGCTTAAATACAAGATTCAGATGCCTACTGAAAACGTTAAGTGAACATTCACAATTCAGTAGTTCTTCTGTCTGGATTTTTCTCTTCTCTGGATGGTGCAGTGAAAAATGCTAAGCTACTAGAAGCTAACAATTACCTTTAATTATGCAGACCGGCTTTGGCTGTGAATGAGAAAGAGATTTGGAGTCTATTGTTATTTCCTTTTATTTCTGAAAACAAAACAAGAAATGCTAATCAAGACATTTTATACAACTGAAGCACAGTGTGTCTGAAGCAGTTCTGTTTTATTCCTAGCCAAGGGAAACTCCATATATGTATCACACCAGAGTAGGATCTGCCTGTGGATTAACATCCCTGAAGATTTACTAGGAAGCTGACTCACCAAAGAGACTTCTTTGTAAAACTGAGCCAAGTTTTGACACTGAATAAGTTGATGTAACTGGGTTAGGATATGGACCAGTGATTTTCAGGTTTGCACTGGGGAATACAGCTGTGACAGACTATCATTCTGAAAGAAACCCAGAAAATTAAATACACAGTAACAAATATAAATTTTATCTCTTGGGGCCAAAGGAAATAGAACAAGCCCTTGTCTGCTGTGTGTAAAACAGAGCAAGAAGCCAGTGGCTGTCAAGCTGAGGGAAATGAGTTTGCAGGATCCGATTATCTGTTACTTGAGTCTGTAGTCACTGAGCTTGGAGCCTGTTGGACTCAGCCCTGCCGTGCCATAGCTGCACACCACAGTCTGCTGAGCTCTGTGGGATCGTTCTCTTGGCTCATCCCGAGTGCTGGTGGTGCAGGCTCAGAGCTGGGAGCCCTTTGGTCATTGATGCTGAGATCAGTAGTGCTCCTGGAGGAGCTGGCAGTGTCTGGCAGCAGTTTGGGACACTTTTGCTGGAGTTGTCCACAGTAGACTGTCATTAGGCAGCTGCTTCAGGCATCTTCAAAGGGAAGGGAGGAGATAGCCAGCATGCAATGTGAAAAGCTTGCTGTAAGCCTGCCCTCAGCACCCCGATAACAGCTGCCTGAGGGAGTGTGCCCAGGTGAAGCAGGGGTGGAATGAGTCACCCTGAGAAATCAGCTCATCAAACCCAACTGCTGAGTGAACAGCAGCAGCAGAAGTACAGCTGTGGGAATAGATGTCTTTATTAGAGGCAGAGGTAAGCCCTGTGGCAAGACTTTCTACCCTGATGTTCAGTGTAAGGCCTCTAAGTGCCTGCAGTGCTGAGGGGCAGAGATCCTGGTTACCCATGCTCTGGGTTCCACATGGGAGCACAGGGATGAGGAGGAGGAGGCACTTCCCTCATCCTACACTGAAGAGCACAGCCAGCCATACATCCCTCTTGGCAGATCTCTGACTTCTCTCTGCAGCAGGCAGAGATTGACACCACCAAAAAAAGGCCATTGATAGAAACTGGCCTGTCCTCACAGCAGCTCTTCCCTGATGTCTCTGCTCATCACTGCAAGATGCATAGGCATGCTCCTATTCCCATGGCCCTTCTTATGGAGTGTAAAACCTCCCTTCTGTTTAAATAAACATACACATGGCAAGGATCTGACACAGAGACTGTTGAAGTTGCTGGAGGAGCACTTCCATGGGCACTGAAGTGGACCTCGTGTGGATATGGTGAAAAACCACGTTGAGACATAGGTGTGAAAAAGCTGGAGGCGCTGAGTTTTAACAGGCTGTCCCTCCTGCATATAAGGGCTGAGGATTTTGCTGCTGTGCATGATCCACATTTGCACAACAGAAAGAATCTCTGTGGAAGGTGACCCGGCTTCAAAGATGGGGGTAGCTTATCACCAAGAGAAAATATAAATAATGGGTAAGCAGTAACTTGCATACCCTCCATTCAGGCATACTCCTGAGTACAGAGGAGGGGGATTTGGGCAGACAGCAGTCGAGAGAAACCAGCTTGATCAGCATCAGTCATGTTTGAGCATCTAGGGGATAGATTGGGATGTAGAGGCAAAGAGGGAGCAGGAATATTTCTTACAACATGAAAAACACATTTGAAGAAACTAGGAGTGAACACTGTCAGCAGATACAGTTTAGGTTTAGTCTTTTTCCATTAAAAAAAAGTATGATGGGTAATTTTCATTAAAAGGACTATAAAGATTGGAATCTCTGCTGTCATAAAACTTACAGGTCTCTGTAGTGCAATATATTTTAAAAAGGCAGGCACTTGAGTGAGCAGGTGATACTGCACAAACCACAGACCACAGCAGGGATAAAATACTTCCCAGTCACACTTGAGTGATGGGACACAGCACGTTGACTGAGCACTTCCACCTTGGGAATTAGACTGTGATATTTGTTGTGTTCTGTACCAGAAGCTTCCCAAGCAACCCAGGAAGGAAGCAGCCACCAACAGCACAGTTAAATCTTCTCGGGTCTCTTCTGCAGTCATAGCACTCCAGTAAATCTTGCTATTTATTTCACTGGAGTTTTGTCCTCTTTGTATATAAGTCCAGATATTTATCTGTGGAGTTGCACATTTAGGTATTTTGTGGTGATGGTAAACTGAAAATAGAACACATATTCTCCATAATTCCAGAGAGTCACAATGAACTGAAACGATTTGGAACCTGAAATCAGGTACTGTGAGTTCTTTTTCTTCCAATAATAGAAATTCACTGTGTCAAGCTAAGCTGATAAAATACTTCCATTTCAGATTGCTGCAAACAGGCAATTTGGGCAAGGAAGCAGTTTGTACTTTGAACTCCTATTAGGAATAGAATTAGTTTTCAGCACGGTTAGATTAGCAAAACCAGTATCCAAGGACCAATTTGTAATTTCTTATTTAAAGCAATTGCTGATCTGCTGAACGAGACCTGTGTTCATACTCTAAGGGACTGCAGTCATGGCCATGCTAGCATGTTAACATCTAAGGCAAAGTGAACAGTGCAAGCACCAAAATACAACATAATCATTTATGGAGGCAGTTCTCTTCTTATGGAGGCAGTTCTACATCCTAAAGGAGTTCTCAGCTTCATCACTCCCCCCACCTCAATGCACGTGGTCGTTGTGTTTCTTAGCCTTATACAGATCCCCTATTTTTTACATTCTAGACCACTTCAAGTTAATACAAAAATCCACCTAAAATATTAATTTGAGACTGGAAATAGATAGTATGGTTTTTCTCATCTTCTACTTTAGGGAATTTAAGTGGTCAATTTTCAGACAAAATTCCATGGCTTTAAAGTAACAAGCATCAAAGACTGTTTTTAAGATGCTGAAAGACATTGAAAATGTTCAGGTAGTTAGCTTTGGATGATTTAATACTTGGCTTAATTTAAATTCTGGAAAGATTGAACCAACACATATCTTAAGAGGTAATTCCTTTGAGCAAGTGGAAAATACCATCTCTTCTTCAGTCAAAGGAGTGTGTCTTAGGCAATTAGGATGGAACATTATGTTGGGCTTATTCGGGACTGCTGAGTGACCATGGAGGAAAAAATCACATTTTCCTGTGGTCACAGTTAGAGAAAAATACCCACTTGTGTTGTCCTGATGAATATTTGGCCACTAAAGGTCATGGTACCATTGCATCAGGAGACCAAGGTGCTCATGGTGACACCCCCCAAGGCAAGAAGTTCAGGGGACTGTATGTGTGATGACCCAAAGGTGCCCATAGAAAGCCCAGCTTTGACACAGTGAGGTTTTGTTTCATTATGAAAATTGTCTATTATTACCTTGTCTTAGACTGGTTTGCTGTTTGTTTTTGTGAGGTTTGACACTGGAAATAGATACCCGTGTTTGGAAGCAAACTGTGTTTAGACAAATTCCCAGGCGTGGAGGACAGGAGCCACACTGCCCCTGTTGTGCCATGTGGGTAAGTGGCTGATGTGTTTTGTATGCCTGTTGCTCAGAACTGAGCAGGGAACTGGTGGAGTCCCCCAGGAATGATGGAAATGAGGAGGGGTTGTGCAGACTGCACACCCGCCTAGCCCTTGCCTCAGCATGCTCTGCTTTGCAGGAGCAAATGCAGAAGAACTGGTGCTTCTGCAGAACAAAGTCAGGTGCGGAGGGCAATGAAAGTCTGTTTGCTGCACTGTAGGGAAAGACTCCAGGAGTGCTGAACTAAATAGGAGATTTGTTAGTTACTTTGGCAGTTTTGCATAGAGCTTTGTTAGAGAAAACTGAGCTGGAGTAAAGCAGAACACACTGAAGTGCTTTGCAGCCTGTGTATGCCAACAGTGCTGAAAGCTTTTCAGTTATTCATAGACAGAGATCAGGGACAGGGTTTTTACCTTATCCAATACCTTTATCCTTGAGCAACATAAGACTAAATCAAAACAGGAAAGCTGGTCCAGAAATGAACCCCACAGCCTAGGTAGTGAGACTTCTGGGAGTGGTTCCCTGCTTCATTTAAGATGTCCTTTGTGATTTTAGGGGCACACTGGAGGCTCTGAGCCAGAAAAGCCATGGGGCAGCTAATCCCATTTATCTCGGTGGCAGGTCCCTAAATATCTCTGATGTTCTCAGCCTGAGACTGTAATAGGACTTTCCCAGCTCCCACAGGTATTACAAAGATAGATAGACTAAGGAGGTGCTCACATCCTTGAGTAACAACAGCCATGTAAGTACTTTGAATGCACTTTATTATGCACGGAAGGAGTGGGATAGAGGAAGGATAAGACTGTGTTAAAAGCAGTTTGGCTCTCTTAAAGAGAAGCAGTTGAGAATTAACCAATAACCAGGAGAAATCCACGTTAAGAAGCATTTTTGTAGACGAATCTTTAGCTCATCTTTCTTTATTCTCATTCCTCTTTGTTCCAAAATGAAGTGACTTCCTTTGCAGAAAGCCCTGAACCCAGAAATGAGACTAAAAACTTGCTGCGCCTAATGAGGGAGACGCCAGAGTACATCATGCTAAGTCTGAGAGGTAATTTCCAGAGCTAGATGGCCCTACATTTTCAAATGTTCATCCGTCAAAGCCGTGCACTTTCTGCGCTTCCCAGGATTTTCTGGGTTACTGGAACTTTACAGCACCAGAAATTGGTTCTACTCTGCCTAATTTCAGGGCAGTGTAACAGAGCTGATGTACTCCAGTGTTATTGCTCCGTGCTCTGCACTCCCACCAAAATCAATGGACATTTGAAGGAGGCTCAGGATGGCCTTAGGTAGGCGCAGTAATGACCTTTAAAAGATGTTTCCTAGGCTTTGAAGTGCTTACAGTGATGGTATTTTGAAATGGATTTCACTCAACATAAGCATGGTGGGAAGATGAAACTGCAAATGGCTAGGAGATACAGCTTTCTATGTGCCTAACATTTTAAAGTTATTTTGGGTTAAAAGGATGACAAATTCACAAATCAGGAAGGAAGCTGTACACAGCCAGGCCGCTTTATGTGGCAGTGCTTCATGGGACACTTCTCTGTCTTGTTTCCATGTACTCTGAGAAATAATAAAATGAAGAAGACATGGAATTTAGCATTAATTCCGGAAACAAAACAAGGGCACTTCAGTATTTCCATGTACATTTACTTTTTGTGGCTCTTCAGACTGATGTAAATTCTATATAGTTCTATGCAACTATTGCCTTATAAAATGGAGTTTTATGCAAAGATTTGCAAAGCTCCCACACCACAGGCTATACAGACTTTTTCTTAATAGATGCAGAAATCAAGCCACAGTGAAGGTGTCAAAAAATAGCCCTTGAAATATTTACTCTTCCAGCTTCAAAAGTAATAACATTTCTACTGCTGCTAAGCCCAAGCCTGGCAAATATTTTTCTGTCATTAAAATAAGCATTTCCCAATGCTATTTCCTTCCTGTCACAGTGAGTATTGGGCTATAATTCTCCCTGCTGCTGCTTTGCTTTGCTTTGGGAGCGGGTGGAGAAGTCTAGACGGGACGTGGTTTTGAAGGCGCGCCCTCAGCCCCGCTGTCCTGGGAGTGGATGGGTTTGCTACAGGCAGCTCGGTGCTGGTATCTCTTTCCCTGCTCATTTGGGGTTACATATCTTTGCTTTTGCAAATAGGCCCTTGGAGCCAGTGAGAATAGTTATGTGCTTGAGGCAAACAAGATCTGACCTTAAAATAACATAATAGCAAATGTAGGGGTTCAAATGGATGGCTTGGTGGATGGAAGTACCGAGAAGGACCTGCAGCAATTAGTCGCTCATGGATTAGAAATTTTATGCTCTGCAGCCCTCATTGTAATCCCATTTATTCTTTCCCATATTTCAGGAGAGGTACCATTTAGTTTACATTAGCATGAATGATGAGTGCTAATCTGAGATGACAGAGCAATTTAAAGCTGGCAGGAAGTTGCTGAGGTAATATCTAAAATATGAAATGTCTCATTCGTTAGGAGAGGTGAAGATGACGAGCTTAACTGCACCCTCCCTCAAACTGGTTTTCTGCCAAGGCTGTAGAGCTGGCTTCAGTTCAGATTAGAGTCAAGGTCCAAATATCACCTTCTTCACAGTAGCTCAGCAAGATGGGTACGGAACTAAGTGCTGTATATATGTCAGCAAAAACCAAGCAAAAAATGTTAATAGGGACTTCACCCTTTCTTTTCCTAGTGACAGGTAGGATAATTTAGAGCGATCCAAGAAAAATTAGTTCTCTTAAGCAAGGCAGTGTGCTTGCTATCTTCAGAGAAAAGGAATGACAGCTGTCCTTCTCCTTGAAAGCACAAGTGACACTGTGGCACAGCTGGCATAATTCATATTTTTAGGAGAATGTGCAACTTTTTTCATTACCGGCTCCACTAAATGATCTTGGCCAGAAATATATGACCAGATGGTATTAGAGCTGCTTTTCCTATAAGATTACAAAGTGCCACTGTTCACAATCTCAGCAGCTGAGGGATTATAAATTGCTAGTGCAGGCGGTCATTGCTTTTTCAAGCTCATTTTCTTGGTGCATGGGGAGTCTTTAGGTTTTTTGTCATCATACCTTCAACTTAAATATGTCAGGCTTTATTAGTTGCCTGGTTTAGCTCTCAAAGCCCACCTCTTCTTTGTTGTGGAATTGGTGTGATGTTGTATCCTCATCCTTTACTCTTTCTTGTGCTCCGTCTGTGGTCTTTGTCCATGTTGGCCAATTTCCCTGACCACAGGGTGCTCTTCTGACCTGGGTGTTGACTTGGATGGGTGTGTTTAGACATCATCTAAGAAACAGGCTGTGATCTTCTTGTGGGACAGATGCGCTGCTGAAGAGGTAGAGGTGCATTTAATGCTGTTTTATTCTGGTCTTTGTCCATCTTAGGTGCTATGGCTGCCAAAGGAATAGCAGCCTGCTCTGGAGCCAGGAGGTGAGAGAGTGGGACTGGGGATGTGCCTGAGCAGAGAGTGGTGAGAGGAAGAGATGTTCACTAATCCTGGGCAGTTTCTGGGCAAGAGGAAGCGTCAGTGGGGAGTGAACCTCACTGGACAGTGTTCTTCAGATCATCCTTGAGTATCAGCTGTTGTTTTCCTGGGTAGATCTATCAAATGAGCCCAGTCTATCCACATAAGATGTGGATCTTTGTAAGACTGTGGAAGGCAAGGATGAAAAAACTTAACTATTGTAGACTCCCAGCACTGTCCATTTTTTGAAAGTCAGCTCCAGAAGTGTAACATGATCCCATAGAATCAAAGAATCTCATGGGGTGAGTGAAGGAGGATCTATGGATGCAGCCTGTACTTTGGAGGGATGTCCCTCCGCACTTCCAGTGGCATTCCAAATGACATCTGAGATTTTCTATGGTGGGTGATGCAATTAATTTGTCTTACAGGTTTAAGACTATTAGTATTTTGCAAGGGCAATGTTTGAAAATATCTGCCTCTGCTGGAATCCTTGGAAATGGAAATGAAAAACACTTTGGTTGCTGGTCCACTAACCTCTTTTTAACTCACTAAGTCTTAAGAAAATGGTTTTAGAGGATCTGAAATAAGTTTCTCATTAAGCATTCCAAAGAATGCTTTTCAGATATGTATTAAAAGACATCCTCTATCTATATACACATTTATTTATTGCCTGTAATTTTCTCTGCACCGTAACTCTGCTTGCACAGTGCAGCTGGGCATAAATCTCATTTTTAGGAGCACTGCTCATGTTATGTTTCTTGACTTTCTATAATAGCAAGAAAAGGGATGCTTTGAGATAATCTAAACAAAGCTTTGTGCAATATAATAACATCTAGAGGAGTTACAAAGGGGTTGTTTAAAGCAGGGGAACCTAATGACTGAAGGCTGCTAGTCACTGTGATGTGAAGGTGACCTGAGCTGGAAATCAGTTGCAGTTGTGCTGGCCAAAATGCTCACTGGAGCTCCAGAGCAAGGTGCAAGGATCATAGTGTGAAAGAGGATCAACGTGGGCAGCATTCATGAGAAGGTACTCCCCAGCCCAGCCCACAGCTGCCTCTCCTCAGCCCATGGGGTACAAGGGAAGAACAGACTTGGAGGAGGAAGAGTCCACCAAAGAGGGAGGAGATCAGTGAGAGCAGACTCTGGAACTTGGCTACACCAGAGTCAGGGTGGGCAGAGATGTTGTGGAGAGGGATGTAAGGATCTGTTCAGAGGTGGATCCAAGAAATGAGCAAGAGTGACTCCAGAGTCACAGCCACTGCTAAGTAGGTTCTGTAGGGTTTAGCACTGCTGCATTATTGTTGTTGTTGTTGTTACTATTATTGTTTATTGCTCTGATCACTGCTGTGCAGTAACACACTGTGTTGTGTTCTGGGCAAGAGGGGAGTACCAAACTCTGAGGGGGTCTGGCCCATGTCTTCACCCATGCTGGCTCTGTGTGTGACCTAAAGCTGATCCTAGGCAGAGAGAAGAAAAGCAGCCTTTAAATTTGCAAACAGTGATTAATTCTAGCTGTATTTGAACTGATTATGGATGGAGAAGGAATCAAAGCTGGGATTAGAGGCTTAGCAAGCATGAGCACATCCTTGGGCAGCTACTGCTCTCTTACAGCTCTGTTGCATGTGAATGTCAGTGTGCTGGTATAATGTCCTTGTCCCAAGTAACCTGCAGAGTCCCAGTGGCTGCACCCAGTAAAAAGTCACCTTCCTGATGCTCTCTTCCTGTGGCTGCTGGAGCAGCCTGTTTATTTCCTAGTAAGCTTCTGTGTTACATTTCATTACCATCACCAGGCTAGGCTGATATTTGCCTGCTGTTGAATGTGAAGGATTGTAATTTTGTGCATAAGTGAAATTTCAAAAGGCTAGGAAAGTTCCTTGACAAGGTGACACTTCTTGGCCGTGCCTGTAGTGGTGGGCCTGCTGTATCTTTGCAGTAATATTTCTTGCATTACGTTTAGAGTTGATCTCTCCAGTATTAACTTGGAAAGGTTGTGGCCTCCTTCTCCTGGACTCTCAGTGCCTCTTTCCATTCCAGTGCTGAACTACTGGCAAATCACCAGGACAAGCAAGGTCTGTCTTTCAGGACATACCTTGGAGCAGCCTATGTTACTGAGATGCTGTGGCAGTGCTGCCTGGCCAGGGCCATGTGGCTACTGTGTCAGAAACAAGCCAAGCCACTTTTGTGTGACAATAACACACAAGCTTCTTTTTGGGGGCATATTTCTGGGTTTGGCACGTGGGCATTAATTGTTTCCCAACCCAGTATTTGTTGGGGTGTAGAGGTTTCCAGGCTTCATTTTCCTTCAACTCTCATCTTAAGAAAATTAGCGATTGTCACATTTGTTCTTTGCAAATAGCTCTTTATCAGAAAAGTATTAACAAAAACTTAAGAAGTTTGCTTTATCAGGTATTTGCCAATAAATGTTGTGTGTATGTATTTTTACATTTGAAGAATATGTTCTTCATATCAAGAAACATTCAGTGTTTCTTGAGCTGTACAGCATCTCTCTGAAGTTGGCCTGAACATCTTAAAACATTTCTTAAATAGGATCAAGAATCTTGAAAATAAGAGTTGTTGTAAGCTTTCTATTGTTGCCTCTCATACCCTTGCATGTCTGTTTTTCAAGCATCAGTTTATAATCTGCACTAAACCCTAAAGGATGCTTAGTTGTTATGGTTTGACTTAATATAATCTAAAAATGGCTAGCAATAAATCCAATCATTTCCATGTAAAGGAAACGTGGGATTGGACTGGTGGAGCTATTATATCTCACTCAGGGGAAGAACCAATAAATCCAATATATTTGTTCAACTGCAAAATATTCACCTTAATTTGGTGCAAGGGGGGAAATTGAAAAGCACAAGCCTATAATTTGAAGTACAGTACAGCAGTTGTGGGAACCATGTCTTGCATTTCTGAGAGTGGGGAAGGCTGAGAGGAGTGGGACTTGATGTGATTAATACTGTCTCAGGGGTGGGGAAAGCTGAAGGGAAGACAGAGCTGTCTCCTGAAGGCTGTTGATCTCTGCTCTGGGCTCCTGGCCAGACTAGCTGTCCGCTGAAATGACTGTAATTTCCTGAATTATACAGAGCCAAACTTCCATTTTTGAAAAGGACAAATTGGGCCATAGGACAATCACTTGTCTTTACAGCTCGTGACAAAGTGCTCCCAACTTAGAGGTTGGCCTCACCTTTCCTTGATTTTATAGAGCTCTTATTGGCAAGTACTAGTCTTGTTATGGTTTAATCAATATTAATCTCAGTTGGAAGGATACTTCTGGTTGCTAATTGAGATCAAGTTCAATTCCATCTCGTCATATTTGCTGTATAATTATTATATGCTTTACATCATGTCAAAAGAGCCTGGCTAATAGCATTGGTATGACATTCCTGTATGCCAGCACAATGTACAACACAGAAAAAGCTTCCATGAGCTTGTTGCTGTCTCTGCTCAGGGTATAATTCTCTGAAGTTTTCCAAACTGTGGAAATGTTCATAAAACCTAGCAGCAGCTCTCCTGCTTCTGTTCAGCATGTGTTGATCCTCTCTCATTTATAGTTTAGTTCTTCTAAACACTTAAACATGATTATATGGCTGGATATTTCTGGAAGGTGTTAAATAAATTACACCCTTTTCTGCATGTTTCCCTTGACTAAGAAAGAATTTTCTGTTAGGAGGAAAGAACAGTGACCAACACCACCTCTAAAATGCCTGTGATGGGAAAGATGTGAGCAATAATACCCATCTGAAACCATTCTTTCTGTCATTTGAGAAAGGCAGGTCCCAGTGGGGAATGCAGCACATGCAGCAGAGATCACCCACACTGCACTCACCCAGTCCCCACTGACCATCTGTGTATCCCAGGCCATTTTGTTGTGCTTCTAAGGAATTTTGGTGTATGTCAGGAGCATCTGTTCCCTGGCCTGCACAGCCACTCCACTGCAGGATTTGCTCCCCTGTCCCAGCTCTGGCACTGCGGCATTCCTCAGGATCACTGCCTTTGTGCAGATGGTTCCAACCCCTACACTTGCTGTGGGAATCGGGAGCACACAGTAAAAGTGGTTGTGCTGGCAGGGCCTGGGCATCCACCAGGCAGCTGCAGGAAGCCCAGCTGGGAATGCTGTCCCCAGGAAACCTGCTCTCTGCATGGCTTTGTGCTTTTGTGATGTGGTCTGCATGGAAATACACTAGACTGATTAAGCTCCTGTTCTTGGCAGCAGTTTCTGATGTTAGTGGGACCACTTCAGCTCCAGGAGATCAGGACCAAGCCTGGGAACAGGACATGGGATGGGAGGAGTGGGTGGGGCTGGTTTCTGGACACTGGGATTGATGCCCTTGATTGAAGTGTGCGGTGTTCCCATAGGAAAGAGAGTCAGGTCTGGGAACTATAGGGGTCGGTGAAAAAAATAACTGTTCCCTCCATTCTTCCTCAGTATCCCACACTGACAGAGAATGGCCTTTTACAGGTTTAAAAAGAAATGAAGGCAAACATCAGTGCACTTAAAGGTTTCAGTGAAAACTGGAACATTTTGTCAAGAATGTGATTTATTTGTTCACCTCTTTGGCACAGCTGCCTAACTGTGATTGTGCCAAATGCCAAATGTGGCCTCTAACAGGTTGGCTCCAGCCAAAATGGCTGAGACTGACCCAAAAAAAGGAGCAGAGCTTCTCATCTCTGCAGACCTGGGAGCAGCAGGAGTTGTGCAGGAGCTTCTGGCTGTGGTGGATGGAACAGGATGTGAGTACCAGGGCTGGGCAGCAGCTGGGGCAGCTTTTGGGTCACAGGCAGTGGTGCTGGGATTGGGTTTGATGTTCAAGGAACTCCTGGGGACCCTCACTGCAGAGCAATCTGGCCACAGTTTGGGGATGCACATGGGTATTTTTAGCGCTTGTATTGCAACATGTGCAAATTTATTAGAGCTTGTTAATTAAAATTACTGTGGTGAGTGCTCGTTACTATATCTGACCAAAAAGCTTGCACAGACAGTCAAAAGAAAAACCACCAAACCCCACGTTAGAATAAATGCAGGTTAGTAACTAAAATGGGGTATCTAAAAATAGTCACACTGCAAATGAATTTAGACCTTTATGTGGTGCAGTTGCTGCTTTTTCCTGCCTGTCGTTTTATGAGTTTCTTTAAAGATTTTCTGGTTTCTTCTTCATCGTATATATTTTTTTATTCCTATGTCCAGAATCCATTTTTATTTCCGTGCTATTGATCCAGATGTACAGCACACAGCATTCATTTCTACTTGTATGTAATACATACACATTACCAATGGCATCCACCCCTGGCAATAGTGAGAACCTGGCCAACTGTGGTCTGCAGAAGGATAGGAGTGATCCTCTAGGATCAAATTTTGGTGTAGCAAGGACTGCAGAGTGTAGAGTGTGATTTAGCTCAGCAATGTGCAATATTTTGAGATTATCACGGCCAATTTCTAAGTAGATCTACATGAAAAACAAAAGAGGGTGGTAAATTTAAACTGTGAGGAATAAGGAAGAAAATGTAAATGGGTAAGAGCATCGGGGCAAAGAAATGGCGTTGCAGAAGAAGCTTAGAAAACTGAAGAGGCCAAAGGATCCTCCCTCCAGCATCCTCCCAGCCCTTAAGTCTTTCTATGCTCTTGGTTCTTTTCTGCAGCAGGGCATGAGGAGTTTTTAAGATGAGATCCAGACCTCATTGCTCCAGCACGACTGCTGACCAGACTAAGAGGCAAGGGAGAGATTTTCTTTTTTGCGTGGTTGGAACGGACTCACCCTTCCTGTGGTGGGGATTTCAGTTGTAGCTTGTAGAGCAGGCCGTTTTTACTCTGACAATTAATAAGTGTGGCTTAATCCTCTTTATCTCCTAGTTACTGCTTATTGGCACCGCTTTCCTTCTGTCAAAAGAGCTGTTTGGAGACAATTCCTTGTGTTGGTTTGACAGGCTGCACATACGTTTCCATCTTCCTATACTTCTTTACAAGTCAAACCTCAGGGCAGGCAGGGCACAGGCATCAGGCTGGCAGAGCTGCAGCTGCTCATTTACCTTCCTCAGAATTTGTATAACATTCACAGTTTTCTACATCTGAAATTTTTCCAGTGTTTTATGGGTTACTAAAAGTAACTATAAAAGTTACAGCAGTTTTAGCACTTGCAGATACTGAGTAGCTGAAGGTTTTGGATTTTTTAAATGTGCTATTTCAGTTGTTACTGCTTTACTGCTGGAATGAAAAATTTGGTCATCACCCTGTGATAACACTGCATTCATCTGAATTTTTTCCTAAATAGTGAGGAAATATAATTATTCTCCCCCTTGTGTTATCTTTGGCAAGTCTGCTGGTTCTGCAGAGAAATAGCTCCATGTAATTGTAAAAGCTCTTTGCAGTATCCTTAATTTTTTTCTTAAAATCCTTTCCTTTGTCCATTTTGCTTCTGGCTCTAGAGCCCCCTCCTCGCTTTATTCTGCACTGGAGCATTGGTCTGTCTGGGCTATGGAGCATTCTTCAGAGGCTCTGCAGAAAGACACTTTGGCACAGCTGTTCTGTTCAGGTTATGTTCTCCTCCTTCTAAAGGAAGTCAATAGTAATTAGGATTTTTAATAAGCAACCCCACAGAAGGGACAAGAAAGGAAATTTCTCACTATCAGCTTCAAGGAGGAGCAGAGAGGATGTTTTTCTAAGGTCTCTCCTACCCCCAGGTAGAGCTGCATTTTGACCCTTTGAGGTCTGTGAAAGCCCCTGGTGCATGAGCTGGAAGAAGGGAGGTGCCCCTTTGCTTTTAAGGCATGCATGAACTATTAAACAAGCTTTTTACTGTTCTCGTGGAGTAAGAAGTTAAGACAAGCCCTAACCAAAGCCTCCAGGACTGCATGACCACAGAACTTGGGAGAGGTATGGCTATAAATACCAGCTCTGTGGTGGAGCTCAGCTCTGCTTCATGGGAGGAGCTGGGTGGGGAGATGCTGCCAGCGCAGGCGGCCCTTTGGTCCTTGGCAAGTCTTTGTCTTGAAGGAGTGGGACCTTTGGAATGAAAATATGCGAAGTGTCTGAAAAGATGTGAAATAAGGCTTGTCTTGCAGCTATGGAGTGTTTCAAACTCCTTATTTCTTACAGTACCCAGACACATGCCAGACGTTTCACAACATGCAGGTGATGCTGCACTGCCTCACCTGGAGGAACGTGCTGCAGCAGTACAGGAAAACAGGCTGGGAACAGGAGAGACAATGAGTGTCTGTCAGATAACCTGGTAGCTCACTGGAGCTCCACACAGGCATGTACACATTAGGGAGTATGTTTTTGAAGAAATCAAATGAATTGCGGAGCAATGGGAGAGGGAGGAGAAGAGGGCGGAGGAAGGGAGCAGTGGGGGAAGAAAGCACGAGACAACTGCAAGAGGAACAAACATTGCTTTGAGGATTTGTGCTTGATGCCTTTTGCGGGGTTTTCTACATTGCCTTCAGGCAGTTCAGGATGTGCAAGAGAAATCGGGAGATCAGAAGTGGTTGGATAAAAGTCTGCTCAGCCTCCTTCATCACTAAGCACACTCCTTGCTGGAGATGAAAAACAAACATTGGGTGCACAACCTGCTGTTTACACGTCTGGTGGATCTGTTCACACAGGGCTCTTCTTGCAGCCACGGAAAAGGCTTTTTTCATGGCTTCTTTTTGAGGTTTCTTGTTTTTTTCATGGAAAGGAGAAATGTGTAATCTGAGTAGGGCTGAACAAATGACTTGGGGGCATAGGCCTGGAAGGGCTGCCTCTCCAGGATGGCAGATGGCTCTTACAGCAGCACAGGGTTTCTGAGAGCAGGACAGACCAGCCCAGAAGCAGGAAGGAGCTGTGGGTGCTGCAGGCAGCCCTGCACCTGGGTGGAAAGGCTGGGACAGCCGAGGGCCCCCTGCCCATGCCATGAGCATTGTGGAGTGCAGCTCTGGGCTCTACAGCGGGGTATTTCCAGGATCACTGGATACCTTTGTGCACAGTCCTGGCCCCGTCCTGGGGCCATGCTGTGTCTTGAAGCTAACAGAGATGGTATTGGCACGCAATGGGTGAGCTTTAGAAATTGAAATAGTTTCTTACTGCAGCATTTCAGAGCATGGACTTGATGCCTGTGTGGTGGTGTCTTTGGAGGAGCTTGCTGTGTGCGAGGCACAGGTGTCCTGTGCAAGGTGGGTAGGACTTCCAGAGACATGTACCATAAATATGCCCTAAAATTTAGAGCTACTCATCAAAAACAGTTGAGAAAGAAGAAAATTTAGATTTAGGCAGTGTTCCCTTCATCTGTGCCAGCATTGTTTCAGTACTTTGTGGGCTGGGAAGCATTTACTATCACTGAGTATTAGTGTTCCATAGCAGCCTTTCATTGTCAGATGGATTTTCAATCTTTATTCACTACTCTGATCGTGTTTCCCGTTCATGCCCTTCATCACACTGTCTCCTGAAAAAGAAATCCCAATATCACATTTTCAGAGTTGAAAAAAAATACTAGTAGCTGGAAATACAATGCTGATTTCAGTTTCTAGTCCTGTGAGACATCAGACGAGTAGGTCTGAGGAAGCTGTGCTGACACGAGGCTGGATGTGACAAGCCTGGTGCAGGCAGCCCCTCGGTGTTCCAAGGGTGGTACAGCACAGGCCTGCTTTGTCAGAAGTGTTTGTTCCCTTTTGCTGCCCACTTGGCACCCACAAGGTGCTTCAAGTAAACACCTTGAAGCCTGTAAAACACTGCTTTTGGTGGTCACTTGACAACAGGCACGAATTTATGGAATATTACTGTGAACACAGGGAAAAACCTGCATCAGTCTTCTGTAAACATATTTATCTTTTCAGCCGCAAATTAAACATCACAAATTTAATTGCAAATTAAACATTTGGGCCAAGACCCAGAGTTGTTATTTGGAAGCTGTGTCAGGAGCTGTGGGATGTTTCCATCCTTGCTGGCTGGGCTGCCTGCTGGGGCTGCAAGGCTCCACTGCTATGTCTCACGAGCTGGGACATCCTCAGGAATGTGCTCTCACCCAAACCCAAAATCAGAATGGCTGCCGTGAGGGATTGAACTCTGGGTCCTTCTCTACAGGCTGTCCAGACTGAAATATCTCAGGTTTGGTCCCTCCTTGGAAAATTACACTTTTGGCAAAATGCTTTCCTTAAAAACATTTTCCTGGCCGTACAAGTTTCCATAGAAAATGTTTGTCATCTTTTCCTATTCCAAAGTAATTTGCCAATTGAAGTAATCCATGCTTGCTATTTAATGGAAGGTAATGGTCACACCAGCCTTAGGCAGCATACACACAGATTGTCTTTAATGGCAATACTTACTTGTGTTCTCTTAGTTATAAATGAAATAATTTTTCTTTGTTATTATAATGATTAACAATGCAACAAATTTCAATTATGACAGCAATCATTACAGTATATTGAGATAAAATCAAGCTAAAACGTATTGTAAATAAGAATCCATAATTTACCAGAATGGCACGGCTAATACATTATTGGATTTTTCCCTTAGTCCCATGGTGAAAAGAGAGAGATTTTATTAAATGTCTTTTTGCTTTTGAAAACTTAAAGTTCATGCTGCTTTCATTTTTCACTAATAAATTCAAGATGTCCATATTAATTTAACCTGAAATGAATTTGGTTTATTGCTGAAACTGAAATTCCCCTGTGAATGTCTCAGTGGATTAGATATATGCTGGTTATATTCTTCTACGATTAAGTTTTTATTGATTTTTTAAAAGTCAGTCAGTTTATGTATGTTACTCCTCATTGCCCACCAATATTTTGCCATACAGCCCTTGACGTGTCAAAAAGGATGATATGTATTTAATTTACTTGGTTTCTGGAGAAGTTATTGATGGCTGTTTAATACCCTTGAAGGTATGCTAATTCAGGCTCTAAAATAGATGGTGCTTTGTACAGCAGGATTCAATGCTGCTAATCTGCAGGACAGACATTGTGGCCTGTTCTTTCCTTGTCCACTTTATAAGGCAAAGCCCAGAGCAGGTGTTTTGGTTTTTTGTTTCCTTGGCTTAGGCTGGGTGGTGGTGCTGCACCAGGACAGGACACGGGGCTGTCTGTGGTCAGAGCAGGCTCTGTATCCTCAGTCAGGTTTGGGCCATGCTAGGAGGGGATTTGAAACACTGGCCAGCCTTCAGCTCACTAGGAAGAATTCCCATTTTTGTAGGTAACTATATAAAGTAAGCAATGGTCAATCTTTTGGAAGGGGAAGAAGCTTACTGTTACAAATGTATTTTGTTGATGAGGTGCTGAAATCCAGACCTGCAGAAGCTGGATCGAGTTTAGGAGATTTTGAAGGAGTGACCCATCACAGTATTGTGTACTTAAACACAAGAAATACCAGACAGAGTCAGATTTTTCTCTGTGTTTGATTTAGATAATCCCTATTTGTCTCCACAGGCTGAAATTATTTTCTTCCCGAGCATGTGAAATAGCTAAATTATTTTTATCCAGTGTGTCATGATTCAGTAGCAAGAACTTTCTGATCGCCTTTTTTCATCCCCACCCAGCAAAACTCCCTGCTTTGCTCCAGCACAGAGCCAGACAAAAAAGGCTTTAATCATAACAGGGTCACACCTTGCATTTTGCAAAAGTCAAACAGCTGCACTTCTGCCCTTGCTGCCTGTGTCACACAGTGTGAGCCGTCACTTGAGAAGTGTGGGGCACTTTTTGGGTTGGGTGATGGTTTTTAGGGGTAGTGGTTTGTTTGGGGCATTTTTTCCTGCTGGAGGGTGATGTCAGAAAAAGTCACTTGAGCAGATCAGTGATCCTAATTATCTTCATCACATTAAATGATTCAGAGGGAGGGGGACTGTGTCCAAAAGTATAGCGAAATCTATTTGGCTGGGAAGAAGGAATATTAGAAATGCAGATATTGTTTTCCTATGGTTTGAAGGTCATTTTCACACGGCATGGAGATTTTGAAATGCATCCATGGATAATGTGCTGCCTGTTAGCATTTTGCTGTTGTAAGTTTATATTGATTGTCCTCCTGTTATTAAAGATTTTTAATAACAGCAGTAACGTAAATTCACTGAATGTGAAGAGAGGCTAATTAAGAACAAATGGGCTGGTCCTGGTAGGAAGTTATTTGTCACTAATTATGTACCCTTCATCTGTGACTTGCTATAAATACTCTGGTCCAAGCTGATGCTCTAAAAAGGCCAGTCCTACCTGTAGGCATGTGGGCTGCCTGTCCTATAAGGCAGCCGGGCCCTGCCAAGGATGAGGAGGAGGAGGAGGGGAGGAAGAAGAAGAAGAAGAGGGCTGTGGCTGGGGCAGCCCAGCCCCTGGGTGGGAGTGGGACTGTTTGCCAGAGGAATCCAGCTCTGCTGGGAGAACTGGGGGAAGCTCCAATTTGAACCAGAAACCCTTCTGCAAACTTTCACATACTTTGGCACTGTAAACCCCCAGGAAGCATGCACAGATGTGCCTCAGCCCACCATGAACATCACCAGGTGACTCCCAGAGTGGCTGAGTTTTGCAACCGTGACACTTGAGCTGTGTTCTCTCTGTGGGTCCTTTGCACGGCTGAGAGAGGGGTTGATTTGCAACAGGTTGATGCAGAAGAGAGTTTTAAATGTGCCCATTTGAGCATTTCCCTGTGCATCATCCTCCTCTTGACAAGCCCTGCTGAGGAGCCCTGGCTTCAGGCAGTTTAGGGGCTGAGAGAAGCACCCAACAGGACCATGTGTAGGCAGGAGCACCCCTGTTCCCCTGTGACAAGGGAACAGGGCAGTGGTGCATGTTTGCAAGGGTTGGGACACTGCCTCCCAACAGCACCAGACCAGTGTTCCCCACCCTCTGGCAGCTCAGGCTGTGGTATCACACAGAATTCTGAAATACAGAGTAAATCCAAGCAGGGGCTCTTATCTCTCATCCCCTTTCCCTTGGAAAGATGCTTGTGCCAATCTGCCTTGCCCTGACAGAAGTGCAGTTACCTAGTGGTGCTGCTTCTCCACCTTTCACTGAGCTGTGGGAAAGCCCCCAAAACATTCTCAGACCTTCTCATCCAACTCAGGAAACTGAAACTTGCTCCTGGTGCTGCAGAGACTAGCATTCCTTGGAGTTTATGATACAGAGCAACAGTTGTTAACTTGCAAACAGTTGGTGATAAAGCTCATAAAATAAAAAAGAGCCTTTGGAAATCATTAGGGTTATTCAAATAAAAGGTTGATACTTTAGAAGAATGATTAATTAAATAATTGGCTGATGTTTCTTTGCCTGTAACATGCATAACCATCCCATATCACAAATTATTAATTTAAACCAGGTTTTTCTAAAGTAAAAGCCATTGTTTAGCTTTTCTTGTTAATACATTTTCATTCTTGGGAAGTGATGTGTTATTGCAAGGTGCTTTTTGCAATCAACTTCTGTATATTTGCTTAGAGTGGAGAGACTACATTTACTTTTCAAGGCATGGTTTATCCTCATCTCTGTCCTACCTGCTCCAGGATTTCCCACTGCAATGGGCAGTGTTGCATTTCATGTTGGGGAAAGCACCCCTGGCAGCCTGAGCAGCTGAGGGGAGGTGCCTCACCAGATGGATTCTCGAGCCTTTCCCACCACAGCTGTATTGACAAGAAACGAAGTTTGGGTTTAACAACGCTGTTCTGTTTTCAAAGGATGATATATAGCCACTGGTGCAATAACAGAGTGATATCATATTGTCCAGTGAAATCCCTTAGCAACTGATTCAATATTTGCAGGAAAAAATAGCTGGAATGGTGAAAGCCAAAGCTGCTGAACGAGTGACAGTGCCCCAGCTTGCAAAGCTCTTCCCTGCAGACTGTTTTGCACATTGGATCCTCAGAGCTTCTGGGAAGGGTTTCAGAAGTGATTGTTCAATGTTACCTGTAGATAACAAAATGATTATTTCTCTTTTTTTGTTTAACTAACATTTGTTTAGCGCTTGAAGCTGGGCTGGCAGCTGCTTCTAGCATTTGAAGTGCCCTGGAGCTCATGTTTCATGACATAAATTGGGCAAGGCTGATCACTGGAGACTGTTGTACAGTAAAAAGCTCAGGTCTGGAGGAAGTGTTCAGTGTCTGCTGCTGACATTTGCCTTAACAAAGAAGCACTGTTCTATCAGAATAGCCCAGAAGACCATAATAATGCTGCTCTGATCTGCAGGCTGCTGTTGTACAGGGTTTCTCTCTCTGTACTCTCCATGGCTCGAGGGGGAGTGTTATTTTTTTTTCCTTTAGTAAGGGCTGTAAAGGGTGGGGGGGACAAATTTCACATGAATCCACTGGGACCTCAGCAACTGGCCATGTTTTAGCAGGCTGTTAAGATTTATTGCACAAACCCTTCTGAAAGCTCTGAAGAGATTTGCCATGCATTTCAGTGTCAGAGGAGCTGTGGGAACAGAAAGGTTGGCATTTAGCTCTAAATGACTCCCATAAAAAATGAACTGTTCTCTCCAAGTAGATGAGAGCTCCTGCACTGGCTGAAGGCATTCAGTGTGTTCATCACCTCGTGTGGTAATGAGCAGGCCTGTTAATGTGTGATCAGAGCCCAGCTGGGGTCACACAAACTAAAGGAGCAGGAGAGCTGAGCTGTGGAAGAGGAAATCTTGGAGTCAGCAGCTGAGGCAGCTAGAGGGGCACAAGCTTTTTTGAATATACATTGCGTTAAATTTTGTTCTTTTTGGAGGTTTTGCCCTCAGAAATGTTCAGGAATGATGCCAGAGTTGTGATACATAAATCCTACTTTTCACCACGAACTGTCTTCCTTGTCTTCCCTGTCATCTGCTTCTTATATTAGTGCTGTCAGCGCTTCTACTTTCCTTGCCCTCCTTTTGTTTTCGTTCTGGCCTACTCATCTTTATCTCTTCTCCTCTCCTAAGCTTTCTAAGTGCTTGTCACTCTTTTTTTGCCCCCCTGTCCTTTCAACCCAAACCCATGATATAATTCTGCTTTACCTGATTTCTCTGCGGTGATGTGTGGCTGAGGCAGCTGTCAGTAATCTCTTTCTATCAGTGTTCAAACTCTTGGATACAGCAACCAGGCTAGAGTTTTGTATTCCTGAGTTTATATTCTGTCCAGTCACTTGGGCTTTGAGCTCTTTCCTTATCTACTGCTTCTGAAAAAACATATTCCCCATTATTATGGGCTTACTTGCAGTGTCACAATCTGGAATCCAGGAGGAAAAGTAATAAATAAAAAAAAGGTCAAACGTGAGTATTTAACTATAAAACTGAGAGTAGAAAAAAAAATACATAAAACTTTAAAATTGACTGTTTTCTAAATGCTTTATTCCTGTGCTTATCTCTTTCAGTTATAAGTGACTGTAATTTGGTTCAGATGTGCCTGTTGTGTTACTGGAATTTGATGGGGTTTTTAATAGCATGACCATATAGAGACTTGAACTTCGACAGAGAGGGAGGTTTTGATCTTATCATCAGGCTGGTGTAGTAAGGGAGATTAGTTCCTATCCAGCCCACATCTCACTAGATTGTAGAAGTGTTTGGGGACATTCAGCATTCAGGCTTTTTAATCAATTGTCCTTGATTGCAGCCTCTTCAAAACTCATGCAAGAGTCATCTGGAGGAATTTGGGTTACTTTTAATGTACATGAAAGAGTACATTAAAAGCCAACCAACAGATAATATTTTTATTACATTTATTTTTTTGTGTGTGTTTGCTTCTGATTTCATATGATGCTACTGGCCCTTTGCTGATTTTCA
Source organism: Hylia prasina (assembly GCA_013397195.1). Classification (NCBI taxonomy): domain Eukaryota; kingdom Metazoa; phylum Chordata; class Aves; order Passeriformes; family Sylviidae; genus Hylia; species Hylia prasina. Next base: position 469,597 of record VYXD01001537.1, read on the forward strand.
ACAGTCTGACATATTTTCTACCAACTCTTTAACTGGCTTAGGTTGGCAAAGGTACTGGACATCAGCAAAGCTAAGCTGGAGATTGGCCCTCTGATCTAAGCAGTTCCATACAGCCACAAAAATTCCTGCTCCACACATATGGGGAGAAGGCATATTTTTAGTCTTGTCCAGCTGAATACCAGCTGCTTTGATTTTGCTCCAACTTCCCAAAAGCAGAGAGGGTTGAATGATGAAGCAGAAATAAAGCCAGTCAGGAAGGCTTGGTCAACCAGAAGCACCTCAGGCATTCTGTTTGTGCCTGCCATGGCCTCTGAAGAGCACGTGCTGTTGCAAGGATGTTCAGAGAGGGGAATTAACCTGTGCTGCCCTTGGCAAAAGCTGTGCCTGTGCCTCCTGCCTTCGTGCTGCTGCCCAGAGCAGACAGTGGAGTTACTTGTGCTGCTGGGAAAGCACACAGAGCTGGGGACATGGCATGGAAGAAGCCCTCTGAGGTCTCTTTCCACAGAGATGGCATTTTCTCAGTGGGGAGAGAGGGTCAATGTGTCTCTGTGCACGCTCCCACAGGCCCACCCTCAGTGGCCGGTCTCACAGAGGACCTGGGGAGGTCAGGGGCCATTCCCATCATGGCCACTGATGTTGGAATGGTCTTCAGCAAGCTGAGCCTTGCCAGCCATGGCAGCTGCCAGGCAGTTTGATGAGCCCAAAATGGGCTTGTGCATGCTTGTCTCTGCTAGGTGAGATATCACTCTCTCTCTTCTAAATTTTTACGGGCTTGTTGTGAACAATTGGATTAAAAGCTTCTGGTCTGGGAAACATGCTTAACTATAGTTCCAGGATCCCAAGTTCATCAAAACATGTGTCCCTGTACCCTCTTCTATTTGTAGCTCTACTGTCGTTTGCACTTTTCAGGACTTGAGTTTGCAAACCACCCCCAGTACTAACAACTGCTTTTGCCAAGCCTCCTGTGCTCTGGGAAACCTCCCATTTCCTCTCAGCTTTTGGTGAGTCCTTGGCATCTCCTCACCCCCAGGGCTATTCATCAGCTCACAGCGCAGCCGATGGCAAACTCCTCATTTCTCCTTCTGGCACCAGATCCTTTCCAAACCCTTGTCATTGAAGTCACATTGCTCTCTGTGCAGCGAGCAGGGGCTTTTCAGGTTACCACAGCATTAATAATGTGCCCAAAGCTGAGCAGATGGAGCAGGGATGTTTGCACAAATAAAAGCAGCATGTCCAGAAAACAGCAATTTGCAAGAACTTGCAGTGTGTTCTGGTGAGTCTCACTTTGATGGAAGGAGAATTATACTGCAGAGGCAATTTTCAAGTTGGAAAGGAGAAGGATATTCCTGCAGCAGCCCAGGCAGGGTCACCAAGTGGGTTCCCCATTTACACTGCACCCTGTTTGAGGTGGCACCACCTGATGACTGTGTGTGATTGCTCTGCACTTGATGTTGAGGGAGGAGGTGGTAGCCTTGGGGAAGAGAAGGGTCTGTCTAAAACTAGGCACAATGAAGACAGAAAGCTAAGCATCAGAGATGAGAAGTGTAGGGCCAAATGTTGTGCACAGAGAGCACTGAATCTGCTCACTGAGCACACAGGAAAAATACGGAGAGTTCTGACAAGTCCAAGTGCTTCCCTAACCTTGTTTTCATTTTTAACCTTGTTTTCAGCTTTCAGCTGGTTCTGTGGGGGTAAGAGCACAGATGTGTCAGAGAGACAGGGAAATGCTGCCCAGCATGCAGCCTGCATCTGGAAGGGCCAGTCCACCATGGGAAGAGCTTACAGGAGTTTTACTTAGTTGTTCTCCCTCTGCAGAGAGGTGCAATGGTTTAACAGCTTAAGGCTCTGCTTAAAGTTGTATTTTTAAAATGTTTGATTTTTAAACATCACAGTTCTACAATAACTTCCAGCTTAAAACCAGCTTTCTTCCTCGAGGATCCTGTGAAGTTGAAAAGAGGAGCAGAGGACAGCTCTTGCTTGCACAGAACACGTGGTTGGTTGGTTTGCCCTGGCCAAAGCCCATGCTGCCCTGGGAGCCAGGCATACCCCTGAGCTGTGCCAGTGACACAGGGGTCTCTCACAGCTCCCCAGGGCAGGGCTGGGGACAGGGAGCTGGCTTTTCCCTGACAGCAGGGCACAGGGGGCACATGGGGGCAGCGTGGGAGCCTGCACACCTCCTGGGCTCTGTGATTTGGCCAAGTCTTCCTTCTCCACTTCCATGACTAAGAGGGCTTTTCTTGGCACATCTGTCCATCCCTCTTTAAAGACACTGGGTCACTGGGGGAAAATCCCAGTTTTAAGACCAGCCCCAATGAAGGTAACTATTCTTGGCTGTTTGAGAAATAACATCGTTTTTGGTGTGAAGCACTGTTCCCTGGAGCTTCTTTCTGAAAATAAAAATAATATCTTTTTACTAAAGATAACAGTGCACGTTTCCAGGAGAAATATAGGACTGGTGTGTTTGTTCATTTTCGTAGAGAGTAAAGCCATGTATTTAAAAGCCTGAATAACCTCCCCAGAGGAGCCCTGACTTCAGTGAGGTGACTCCAGGTTTTTAAGCAGAGGGCAGTGCAGCCTCCTGAAACAAGAAGGGGTCTTGTCAACCTTGTGGCTGAGGGCCTGGTTATTTTTGCTGACTGGCTGTTCCTTTCCATTTTGGGGTGTGTTTTCAGATATTACCACTCAGGACTAATTGCTGCAGTTTGCCAGCGGTGGCACAGCATGGATGGGGCATTCCTGAAAAAGCAGGTTGGGGTGCACTGCCCATGCTCACAGCCAGCCAGGCCTGGGATCCCCTGTGGTCTCCTGGGATCCCCTACACCATTCCCTGGGGCTGCAGATGGGTGGTGGGTCCAAAGCCAGGCACAGCCACGTGGGTCCCCACTGCCCCTACCACACATGGGGCGTGTGTGTGGTTAAAATGGAGAACAGCTGGTAGGAAAGGTGGTCTGAGGGGCCAAAGAAGAGCTCATGGAGCAAAGGAACGCTGTTTCAGTTGGGAGGGGAAGGGAGGAAAAACCGCACAGACATTCCTTTCCCTACAGGGCTGCCAGTCACCAGCTCTTTCTTCCTTCAGGGGGGAAATACTGCACCTTTGGATTTGAATGATTCAATTACTCGTTAGTGAGACCCTATGGGACTTGGGTTGGTAGCATTTCCTAGCATAAAAATTGTGTGTCGAGAGTTTTTTATTTTTGCCCTGTTGGAATTTTTTCCTTTGGCATGTCATGGCCAGCTGCTTCTCCAGATGGAGGCAAGGGAGCAGTTGCCAACCCCCTCTGGGAGGAGGAGAGGGATGGGAGTGATTATGCAGGAGGCACCAGAGCGCAGCTGTTGGGCTGCAGACACGCGAGGTTGGGCTGCCCTGTGCTGCTGGGCTGCCCTTGCTGCCACTGGACACTCGGACACCCCTGGATGGCCAGGCTGGTCACTCAGCAGCTGGACACCTGGCCCCTCAGACAGCATGCCTGTTTGCCCAACCCCAGCTGGCAGGCTGGTACTTTGGAAGGCACAGTATTTTTGCTGGCTCCCTTGGGTTATTCTGTATTCCAGCTGCTTTCAGAAAAAGAAAAAAAAAAATAGGGGAAAAAAAAAAAGGAAACTAAAGTTCTAGAGAACTTCCCCAAATGCTGCTCATGTTTTCCATAGAATGATTTCTGCTGTGAGGGAGTCAATAGGTTTCAGTCTGTCTGGGCAGTAGATGGGTATTTATCTAGAACTTTATTTTATCTGGTTTTCTGTTTTAGCTTTCCATCAGGGACCCAGCATGGCACGCAGAGTCCAGCAGGCCTCCCTTGCTGATCTAAAGCCATGTGGTCATGGTCAGTTTGCCGAGGTAGTGCCAGTCCCCTTGGACTTGATCCTGTTTCTTCCTTATGGTTCCCAAAGGGCCAATTTCAAGGTGAAACTTCCTCAGAGTTTGCTATCAGTTTTTACCCATCTAATCTGCCCTGTTAAAGGCTTGCATTTCAAAGGCTGATAATAACCTTTCTACCAGAGAAGTTTGATACAGTTCTATCATGCTCTGTGTATCCAAGCTGGCTAACACTCTGTTATCATTCTCAGCACCTTCTGGGAACAGGACCTCCATTCCTCAGAGGCTCTCAGACACACAAGAAATTCCACTCAAAATTCTGCCTTTGCATCTGGGTACGTGAAGTTTGTACTGAAATCCAAGGCACAGAGAAAGGGACAAGGGCAAGACAAAGCTTGCAATGATCAGCCAATCTTCAAATTCAGCAGGCTTTCCTCTTGCATTCCTGATGGGGAAGCTGGAGCACATGGAGCTGTTGAGCAGCAGTTTTATCTGGGAGCTGCTGGAGGAAGAGCTCCAGCATTAGGACCAGTCTTGTAGCCTTTCACACATGAAATAGTTTTTATTAATTTGTGTCTCCCCATTACATTCTATAGATTGAAGATGGTTTCAGCTAGAGACATTCTTTAATTACAGAGAGGCACCTGAAGCCTTTAGGACTGTGATAGAATTACTCTCTATTTCGAGGTCTCTTTCCCTGACATTATTTTCCCTTTGATTTCATGTTCTGCACCGCATCAAATTTTGCTTATCCAGACTTTATGGGTACTTTTCTGCTTTGATTTAGCTTGATTGCAAATCAAACATGTCTGTGGTTTCTGCCTGCAGTGCTTTCCTGTAACTTCAAGCCCAGCCTAGCCTGGATTTCCCCTCTCTGGCACTGCAAGCAAGGAGGTTCAGGACACATGAAACCTGTCTTCACTCTGTCTCAGGCTGCCACATTTTTAGTGTGCCTTGTCTCCTCCACTGACGTAGTAGCAGATTCTTTGCAGGTCACTGTGATTCATCTTCCAGTGTTGCACCATCTGAATAAAGTTATAGAAATCATTCCTGGGGTAAGACAAGATTCTCACTTGCCTGGTATCAGCCAAGATCCATGGAGATCTGCCGAGCTGCACCCAGCCAGGAGACCTGGCTCTGAGGCTGGAATTGCACGAAGAGGGTTCGGTGCGGTGAGTGTATGTGGGTATGGACACAGATGGTGCAAGAAGCTCAGAATTTTCTTTAGCCAAAGGCACTCGACAAACAGGACAGCTTTTCTCAGCATGTCTCGTAATATTTATTCATTCTACATATGTGAGATGTTCCAAACTTTCATCTCCAACATAGCAGGAACAGAATGAGTAGCACTGCCAGCCAAAGGGAAAATAAGTAAATCCCCAAAGAAGTGATTTATAGGATGTAAATCACTTACAATAATGAATGTAATCCCGTTGAACAAGTTCTTCATTGTAATAACTTAACAGGCATCTGTTGATTTTTATATCAGATCATAAATGCCGTCCCTACAGTTTTATAAAAGCGTTTATTTGCAAATGATGTTGAAAACTGTTTGACAAAGTAAGTCTCATCTTACTTTGGAGGGCAGAGCTCTGCATTCTTTTTCAATTTGGAAGTATCAAGAGCTGGTGAGCTCTCTGCCTGCCTGTGACGTGAGCCGAGCGGGCTCTGTCAGCAGCGCCGTGGCAGTGCTGCTCTGATGGTGTGACAGTAATCAGGGCACTTGTCACCAGACTGTGCAGCAGCTCCCTGAGCCAGACCCAGCCAGCGCTCCCAGTACTGGGGACGTCTGTCTAGGGGGGACAAATAAGTAATTAGAATGCTGAGAGCTACAATTAGAAGTTAGATATTTATTTTGCAGGCTTTGCTGTGATGTGCTAATCCCGTTCTTAGTACAGAAGAATGTTTTCTTTCTTCTGTACTTAGTGTTTAGCTTTGAAGTTGTTCAATAACATCTGCTGGTGACCACAGTAGATGTTATAATTCTGGTACATCAATTGCAGCTTAGGCTTCATTTGAGACTCTGTTAGAGGCCCTGTGTCTCTGTCAGTTCTCTGGTTCAAATCAACTCCTTTTCCTCTGAAGACCCCAGCCCTTAAGGCACTGGATAAAAATGTTTTACTTTTGGTACTGCACTAATTAGTTGTTTTAATGAGCATTCAATTACCTGCCTGCCTAAAACACTGTTTACAGTGTCAGAGAAAACTCTCAGTAAAAAGAAGGAAAAATAATTTAAACAATATAAGAATCCATGCCCACTTCCTAATCAAGCTAAGCACAGGCAAGTTCTGAGAGTTAGGAACGGGCTGACACCCTTATGGTTGTTGTGTCAGTTTGCCTTGCCACACTTCGTCAGGAAGCAGAAACAGAGATCTCAAAAGAGCGAGTAGGAACACAAATATAAACAACATAAGGAAAGCAAACTGGATGTGCTTGGATAAATGGGCAACGAGCAGTGGTTTTTCTGCCTATTTCTCTAAACCCAAACTTCTGAATAAGGTTTTTGTGCAAACCAGGAAGCCGGTGGTGGAATTTAAGTGTCTGAGGGTGTGGGAACTTGAAGCCACGGCTCAGACTTCCATCTGCCTTTGAGGTGTGTTCTCCATCACCATATTACATCATCAGTCTCAAGAGCATTAATGATTTGCTTGTTTGCCTTTTTTCAACCTTGAGTTTTTCCTTCATCGGCTCCTCTTCCATTCTCCTCTTTTTGTACTCTCCTGTATTTGTCTGTTTATGAGGTTTGTAAAAAGTGACATTTTGAGTATTAATGAAGGTGTATATTCACACTCATCGTATGATAATAGACACCATTCAGAATCTACTGGATGTGATCCAAAATCCCACTGAAGTCAGTAGGAGCATTTCTTTTAAAGGGCTTTCAGTCAGACCCCGAGCTGTGAGTGTGGTCTGCCTTGCCAGAGAAATTGCTGAGTAGCTAACTCATTTCATTCCATGTTTTCTATATCTGTTGCATTTCTTTCCTTGACGTGCATAAAGGACATTCATTGGGATTTGGTGAATATTTTCTCCTGCTGTCTGTATGCAAATACAGTTGGAGTGTGTTCAGCAGAGTACACATGTGCTTCACACGTGGGCTTTGTTAATTTCTCAGGGCAGGTTGAACATTTTTCTTCAACATTTTTTCCTGTGCTGCAATTAAAATCAGATTTTGCTGTAAAAAATAACCTTACCTGGAGAGTTCGTGTCATGTTGAGGGAAGCATCTGTACTGTTCTGTTAATTTAAATGTGTTCCTCCATGAATGCAGAGTTGATCTGTAACAAACTGATGCATCTCGACAGACTGACTTGTACAGCAGCTCATCACCAGTGGCTCCAACTGTGGCATCACTTGGGTTTAATTATAAAAAACTGTTTAGAATGGTTCAGAGTGGAAAATGTTGGCGTAAGTAAAAGCTCAAATCCCAGAACATTTCTGAAAAATTCAAAGATCTGATTTGGCAGGGGAAGATTCGTGTGCACGGAAGTGTTCCTGAGGTTTAGACCTCATTGATCATCTGTTCGACTCCCAGGAAGCTCTTTTAAGTGTTTAGATAGAATTAATTTTCTCAGCTGGGTACAGGGAATGGGTCCCTAAGAGAAGTCTGATGCACAAGCTGAATTATATTAAATACCGTGAAAAGTAAGTGATTTTAAGGAAAGCAACCAAGAAGTGTTATTCCCTACTGTGCAGCCCTGCGTGCCCTTGGTGTTCAGTGTGGACACTGTTCATCTGGCAAGGGAAAAAATTCCAGATTTCCTGCTGACAGAAGAAAAAGTACTAAATGTTGCTGTAGGCAACTTGCCATCACACATTATTTCTCATGAAACGTGTTTTTGTGGTTTGCTTTTTGAGTCATACCATTTTCAAGGCACGCAGAGGGTGTGTCAGGGTGGCAGGATGGGTGCTCCGTGTGAGGCTCCCAGCACACTGCCAGGCTCCACACCAGCTTGCTGGGTTCTGTTTCTGGCCTGTCACTTGCCTGTGGCTCGTGAATCACTTGCTTTAAGGGGTATTTTATAGATCCCACATAACAGGTGTCTAAAACTAGATTTAGGTATAATAAGGGTTTGTTTTGGTTTGGTTTTACTCTAATTGGTTTTTCTCTGTACCTTTAGGCTTAGCAAATCCCTTAATTATGCATCATCACCTGGAGGCTCCTCTGAAGGTTACCACGATGCTTGAGTCATGGCTTTGTATGTAACATATACATTATATATGGAACCAGACCTGATTCCTGACTCCTAAAGCCCAAATACTTTGGTTACTTATCTCTTTGTATCTATGTGCATGTATATAGTAAACCAAACAGCATGATATATATCAAGTTTGAAGAAGAAGAAACAACATGAAAAGCATATGGGGAGATAAGACTCAGTTGTTGACATGGCCAAACCTTTCTGTGCGTACAAACCTCACTGAATGTTACCAGCACTGGGTCTGTCATTCTACTGCTGCCCTCCTGCCGAAGGGCTCACCTTGGCCAAACTACACTTGTGTCCTGGTTTAGGGTAAATCTGGGAGAAAACTTTTGAATAGGGTCCCTCTGGGAAGCAAACTTAAATGGCCCCTCCCTTAACTGGTCTGGGAAAAAAATTCTTTAGAGAAAAATTAGAAAAAACTATTTACTTAACAAAGTGCTCGCAAGTATAAAGAATGAATAATATGAAACAATAAAAGTTCTCTCTGCTCTGAAATGAGATGGCAAATTTGGAAAGTCTTTGCCGTGGGTTTAGCTCAGTTCGCTTAGTCTCTTACCAATCTTAGTTCCTCTGGTGCTGAAAATTGCTGAAGTCCAGGCCCTGGTGGGCCACAAGTGTGAGATCCCGGTGTCTCTCTGAGTTTTTCAGTCTAGGACAGGTTTAAATAGTTGTAAGAAAAAAAGGGAGAAAAAACAGTTTAGGGAACTTCTCTGCCTCAGTTAGCTAAAAACTAACTAAAAGTAAGGAGATCTTTGGCCTGCTTTTTGTCCGTGCTTCAGACGGCACAGTCCAGGAGCAGGAATGCGTAGGAGTGAATGCTGTTTTTCAAAACTAACTCCACGCTTCTCTCTTTCCTTGCTTTGCTCTTAGAACCAGTCTTAAAGGTAACAGGACACAATATACAACACAAATAGAACAGACGACTGGGGGGGATACAAGCATCAAAAAGTCACTCTAGGACAACTTGCAGCTTTGTATGTAAGGGATGTCTGGGTACCTTCTCAGTCATTCTCATTTTTACCCTTCACCAAGCACCTTTTATTCCTGGCTCACCAGTTTCTGCTTTGTGTAGACAGGTGAGGTGGGCCTGTCAAAAGCATCACGTTGTGTTCTCGGGGAGCGGGTCAAGGAGGAGCGGCGGCAGCGGGACGCGCCGCGGGAGCTGAGCGCGCATTACACATGCACAGTCACAGCCAGGCAGGCTGGAGAGCCCCAGCAACCTGGGTCAGGTCGGGGATAAATTACTGAGGATACATAAAACAATAGCTGAAATTAACATTTTGCCATTTTACAGGTCACTTTCAGTTGCTCTTCTTTAACTTTGTGTATTTGCTGGGTTCTGAAAGGCTGCGTGAGTCAGTGTGAAAGGGGAGTGCTTGGGAAGCCTTTGTGGTGTTGGTAGCTAGGATTTTGGAGTGTCTCCAGTACAGAGTTGTGTATTGTATATTCAGTGATCTGCCCAAAGGGAAAAAGATTCACAGGAAGTTTGCTGTCTGCTTTAGCTGCTGCCATCTCTGCTTTTGTTTGCTGGGTCTTAAAGTCAGCCCTCAAAAAGCTTTTTTTGTACAGGTTAGTGCTCTACTTTCCTTCTGAAACTGTCTTTCTGTAGTGGTGACCTAGTAAGAAAGAGCCAAGTCTGTGTGATGTATGAGCTTATTGCTGCTAATGCCATATCAGTAAGGTGGCAATTCCCATGATTTATCCAATGTTTTGTAGCTGAATGTTAAAATGGAATAAAGAAAGGTACCTTTAAAAAGGAACATAAAGGAATGAATAATTTCCAGCACTGTTGCCCAGTCATCAGAAGTTATTCTCATCAGCTCAAAATTTACATTTCCCTTGACAGAAAAACACACAGGTAACAGATAAAAATGGTTGATTTGTTGTTTTGGATACACTAGCAATTAATTTCAGAGAATCATACTATTTTGTTCAAACCTGCCTGCAGTGAGAGGAGACAAGGATGTTCTTATTTTGATTTACTGTCATTTATGAGGTTTCAAAAGGGAGTGGCCCTTTATTTTCCATTTTCTGTTTTCTATTCAAGTTAGCCACCGGCTCTGGAGTGTACAAATCTTGTATAGGAGCCCATTTTCTCCCTAAATAGAAAATCACTGCTGTGTCATACTCTTCCAGTCAGGTACTGCCATGATACTCTCCATCTCCCAGGCTTTGGAACCTTCTGGAAGCAGCACCACTTCCTTCCTTTGGAGAGGATATGTAGAACTTAGGGTCTTGCCTCTGTAGCTCCTAGAGAGCACAGTGCTGGGCACAGCCATCTAAAATCCAAATTAATGCAGTGGTCCTGTACCTGTTTGCTGGGGAGAAGGGAAACAGTGTTCACTTCTCTCCAGGCCTGCTGACAGAACAGCTCTGAACACCCAGTCCTGAAGGAGGGTGGCCCAGAGCCAGGCAGAGGAAGCCCAGTGTGACATCAGCAGCTGCAAACAGAAAAGATTGTTAATGTTTGAAGGGTTTGCTTTGATAGAAGAGGGCACAGATTGGAAGGAGTGGCGACGGCGAGAGCAGAATATGCGCGTCGGCCTTTTCGAGAAAACAGCCCCTGGCAGCTTCCCCAGTTGGAGTATGTTTCAGCTATTCATGGTACTTAGAGGTGGCAAATACTCAGTAATAAACAAATGGGAGTTAATTTCTTGGAGGGACTCAGTTTGGGTTGGCAGATCTCTCTGTTGCTTCTGAATGGCTGAATCTCTTTTTTTAGACTCGGGCAGGAATTTGGGTTGGTTTCAGCTGACGGTTGTCTTTCTGTGGGCAAGCGCTCTGCAAGCTGCCCAGGGACGAGCAGAGATTCGGAATTACATGTGTCAGCCCACCACCAACCATCTCTGCGGCCAAGGAGGGCCTGGAAAATATAGGTTTCTTTCATTGGGCTCCAGAGGGACTTGCCAAAAAGCCACACTTTTCAGACAAAACATGGAGAATTACATCAGTTCGCAGGCATGCCACGCTGAAACCTCCAACACAAACCAGCTGACTTAAGCATGGCAACATATCCAATTGCACCGTGATTATAGAGCTGTCATCAGCTGTGGCAGGCACCCTGAATACTTCTGTAATGACCATGGGCAGGCTCGCTCCCGGGGCTTAGAGAGAACAGGGGCTTGTTGGGGAGGGCAGAGAAATGTTGAAGAGGTGTAGGGTGAAGAAATACATTTCTGCCTTTCTTGGCATCATGTGCCGAGGGTTTGGTGTTTTTTTTTTATTTCTTGGGGCTGTTTGCCAAAAAACCACGACAGGCACATGGTCTTTAAAAAAAATAATAAATATCCTTTGAAGGAAAATAAATATAGTTGAGTAAACAGTCAGTCTGTTCCTGAGAGACTCGGGACCAACAGGACTGAAGAAATGCCTTGACAGAGGTAAAGATAAGCAGCTTTGGAAGCTTACAGTTTACAGTCAGTGGGTGCTGTATAAATGTGGGATGAGGAGACAGTCTTTGGCCCTAAAGATCCTAGCAGCAAAAGTTTATGTGAAAGACAGACAGAAATCACAGAATCACTGATATTTTAGGATTGGTATGTTTTAAAAAGAGCTCATCCATGCATGAGGGGAATGATGTGGGTACCTGTGCAAAATATGCCTTCCCCCAGTTCCTCCTGGATGCCCAAGTGCTTCACACGGGATTGCTTCAAAGTTGTGACTCTCATCTCTGGTGTCTGAAATATTCCACTGTACCCAAAAGAGAAGGAAGAAACTCCGTGCTTCCTGCTAAACTCCTAAACAAGCATTTTGCCACTGGAGCTGCTCCTATCTGGTTTCAAGGAGCTTGGCTGGGAGGTTCCATGCTCCAAGGCTCCTGCTTGTGTTACACTCGCAGTTTGCTAGCAGGCAAGCTGGGTGCTAAAATCAGTTTGATGTAAACTAAGGAGTGTGTTTTAGCACCCAGGAAGATTAACTGCTGGAACATATTTCTGAGAGGAGCAATGGAGTCTATTTCTCATAAACCCTTCTGGAAGATATGTATTCCCAAAATGCAAGTTATGGTGCTTCTTGTGATGCAGCTGATGAAACTTAATGAAAAAGCCTTGGTCAGCCTGCATGGCCCACAGGCACTTCTGCACTCAGGGTCTCTCCAGCTGTGGAAGTACCACACCCTGGGGGTGGTTGGGTACTGGAACAGGCTCCCCAAGGCAGTGGGCACAGCATCAAACCTGTCTGAGTTCAAGAAGCATTTGGACAATACTATTGAGCACATGGTGTGCCTCTTGGGATGTCCTGTGCAGGGCCAGGAGTTAAACTTGGTGATCCTTGTGGGTCCCAACTCAGCATATTCTGTGATTCTGTAAAGCAGGATCACATATGTTGTTGCTAATACCTTCTCAGAGATGCTGTACTTTCTCATGTCCAGATTAGTCCATGAGACAGGCTGAGTCTAAGGGAGTTGTGTGGCAGGGTAAGCATAATTAATGCTCTGGGAGACCTTCCTGTAACAGCTTTGGAAGCAAGTATGGTTTCTATCTCTAATGGTTTCAGTTCCTGCATGGCCTTGAGCATTCAAACCCATGCTATGAATAGAGCAGGGGGAACTGGTTGCAAGCCTGATCCAAGAGATCCTTGGTCTTTATAAAATATGTCACAGGATCACCAACTTTTACCATATCAGCTTCTACATGAAGAAGATACATGGAGGCAGGTCTGTCTATCAGGGAGGTGGTGCTTCTCCTTTCCAACAGTTCCTGGGCCCTGTGGGGTTTGGCTCACATGAACTGGTATTCTTTGAAGTGTCTCTGCTCTAAGCAGCATTGCAAAATTTCTGTTATGCATTGATTTCATCTGTGGAAATGCAATTTTTTACTGCCATCAACTTTGAAAGAAACAAAGGCATTGTTCTGAGCAGCACCCCATGGATTAGGTGAGTTGGGGAATGCAGAAGGTGTCTCCTGAGGTTTATTAAGAAAAGGGAGTGGAGCTATTAAAGTGATGAGCAATGTGCTGCACCAAAGCAATGTAAATTCTTTATCAGCAGCTTGTGGTTAGCTCCTGTACCAGATGGCAGCACTCATGAGAATGAGTGCATTGAGTGGACCCTGTCAAAACTCCAAGAAGCTATTTGCTCCTTTTCCTGCCTTGTTGACTTGTTATGTGGTACTACAGTGTGAAACTTGGGAGTACAGCATGAGTTGGGTGACACTGTGCCCTGGCTGGCACTGGTCTTCAGGAGGAGCAGGAGGTGCACAGCTGGAACTACTAAGGCAGAGCTGAATCCCACAAGTCAGACTGAATTGGTCCATTTTCTTTATGGGTCTGGCAGATTTCACTTCTGTGGAAGAGGAGCTACTTGGTTTTGTTTGCAGCTGTGTATCTGCCATTTTTTATCAGATGGGAGAGAGGGTCTCAAGGTGTGACTCAGCTGATTCTGATAAGTTTTTGGTGGGATCAAAGTTCTCCATAGATGAGGGATGATTAATAACAAAACTGAGAATATTATTGAGTATTTCTGCAGAAGCAGCTTGTTGAATGACGCAAACCATGTTTTGCTGGTTCTGTTGCAGAGGAGGAAACCCCTTTGAGCAGAAGAAGGGTTGCTTTATTGGACTGTGATGGTGGCCTCTGAGTCCTCCCCAGGAACACTGGCTGCAGATTGAGTAGAGGACATAAGTGTCAAACATAGAGGCATAAAAGTCATGTATTTTTAACTCAATCAGTTCATGCAAAGTCTGGGATGGAGAACTGTTTGGGTTTTGTGAAAGAGTAGCTCGCATTTGAATTTTAGCTCTGGATGAGTTCACACTCCTTTACTGAACTGCCTGCTGGCTTTTGGCATCATGCCCCTGGGATCTCTGTGCATGTTTATTTGATTAATAATTTCAAGTTGACTCTAGCTATTGCTGCGTAGAAGCATTGTAACACAAGGACTAACACTAAAATTATTGTTGAGCTTCTTTAAAGATCATATAACAGGCCCTCAGATGCAGAATCTTGTTTCTTAAGATAGAGGTGTGCATATGTAAATTTTCTCTTTTTATGTCTATGAAAAGTTTTCACATGATTCAGGCAAAACCTTGGCTCAGGGGTAAAGCATCTTGCTCGTTATTGCTGGAGATTGTATGTCAGCTGTACCGTTTCTAACATGTTCACACTGGTCAGATTTGAAGTTTCCAGCTCAATTCTTCAGGGTTAAGTTTCTTGAAGTGTTCTCATCCTCCCCAGTGAGTTCCCCCAGGGCAAGTAATGTTTTGCAGTATATGGGAATTGAAGTGATATGCCTTTATCCAATGTTTTGTTAGCTCCATTGTTTGTATGCATTGGATTGCCTAGGAAACCATAATAATCTTGTTAAAATAAAGATTTAATCTCTGTGTGGCATTGGGGCTAGTTCAAAAGCCACACTAACACTGGCAGCTGGTCACAGAGTGCATTAATTTAGAGCATTTCTCTTTCTGGGAGGCGGCTGAGCTCCGGCACCGCCCGGCCCTGCCCTGCAGAGCTGGGCACCCGCAGCAGCCCCGCGGTCACTGTGGTACAGCAGGGCTGGGCTCCAGGGCAGACCACCTGCAGCCTTGTGCAGCTGGAGAGAGCCCTGAGGAGAGCCCTGGGTCAGCATCTCCTGCAGGATGAGCCACAGCGAGTCTGCGCAGCGGCAGCTCCCAAGGACACAGAGCCAGCTGCAGCAGGCACCAGCTCAGAGCTGCCTCTCTCAGCCTCTCCTGCACCCAGAAGAGCTGGAAGTGGAATCATCTGCATTTCCCTGTGTTTGGGTTGTGGCCAGCTCATTGAATGCACTTTTACAAGCTCTGTTCTGCTTAGTGCTTTCCCAGTCACATGTCCTATTGTGTTTTTTAGCAAGAGCAGGCTGCCTTCTCCTCTAGCTCACTGGGAGATTCCTCTGGTGTAGGTTTTACAGGAGGAAATCTCCTGTGTCCATCCTCTCTTCCACAGAGCTGTCCCAAGTGGCTGGGGCTGGTGTGGCCAGACCCATCATCCACTGCTCAGGATGCTGAGACTCTGGAGTTGGCTGTTCCTCCTCTCTTGGTCACAGCTTTCAGTTTTGGATTGCGTCAGGTCATTTGTACACACGTAGTTAAGAAATGAAACCAAAGCGTTGACCTCTGTTGACATCCAGCAGCTCCTTCAAACAGCTCCATCCTTTCTTCTCTTGCCTGGTTCTTAATTTGCACTTTAAAGAGTGGGCTGCTGCTTGGAAGGCAACTGAGTTGCTGATGGAATAAAACCTGTCCCAGTTTGAAGATAATCAACAAAGTTAGTCCATGAAACAATTTCTAAGATATAAACAAGATCAAAGCACTATCAGATGTGGACACCAAAAGAGTAGGCTTTGATAATTTAATCTACCAAATTACCAATTTTGGGACATTTGATTTGTTATTTCTGCAAATTAGAGGCCAGATGCTGCTGCTCTTAGTTTTTAATCTCTTAAAAATAGAAGAGATTACTGCCAGAGGAGTGTGCTGCTTAGGCAGAGTGATGCTGGTTAACCCTTTTTGTAAATCGTTTTAATTGAAGTTTGCTGTTTCTTTCCGTGACAATACAACCCTGTGCCCAGTGTGGTGTTCCAGACAGGTGAGCCCATCCAAGTGCCTGGTGCAGCAGAAAAGACTCCTCATGCTCTTGGCAACTTCTTCCTTTGATTTATACATTTCTGTCTCTTATTTTTCTGCTCTTACTCCTGCTCTCAGCCCAAGCGGGTCCATCCTGCATTTTCAGTCTTTTCATTTCAGGAGACACTGGCTGGACTGGTGCTTCTCCAGTATTCTCTGGAGAAAGGATAATGAGTCTGGCACTGATAAAAGCTGCTCACCTCATGCCACTGGGCGGAGGAGGCTGGATTATGTGATGGGCAAGTCTGTGTTTATGTATTTCTGATGGGATTAAAGAGCCTGTGTTTGACCTGAACAGTTCCCATGCTTTGGGCTGTTTGAAAAACCTCCCCGGGGGAAGGGAGGTGTCTTCAAGGGTCAGAGAGTTTTCTGTTATGTAAAATAATAGAGAATAAGCTCTTGTGTTATAAGTATGTTTTACTGTCTATATTTGCTCAGCCCAAATTAATTCAGCATGTTTTCAGGACACGAGAACCTAGCTGAGCCCTGCCAGAAGTCAGCAGCAAATTTGGTAGTAGATACATTCTTTTCTTTCAGCAATGAAAATACATTAAAGCTCAGGAGAACCGCCCCTGGTGGGGGAAATTTCATCCTGGAAGGGAGATTTGGAAAAATTCTTAACTGTGGGGCAGAGAGCCTGCAAGAAACAATGAGATGATACATCTCCTGCTGTCGCTTTGCTCTCTTTTCACTCTCCTGAAACCTGGTGTTGAAACACTTTTTCCTGTTCTGCTGACAAGTGCTTATTATGGCCTGATTTTTGGTGAGAGAAAGTTTGGAAGTGTTTTTGTTTCTCATTATCAGCACAGTCCTTTCCCCAACTACACACAGCCAGCACCCTCCTCCCAAGTAATCCTGGTATTTCATCCCCTGCAAGCAATGCTGTTGGGTGCTGATGAGGCAGCACGAGTGTCACCACGTGCAGAAGGACAAGGACCAGCACACTGACCTTTTGCACCAGCTCACACAGAAAAAAGAAATTACTGAGCAGTGTAGCAGAAGACACCAGGATACCCTGGCCTCCTTCATCTCATTCAGTCATTTTGGACTCAATGATCTTGAAGGTCTTTGCCAACCTTAATGATTCCCTTTCACCTGTCTTCTGATTAGCACAGGGCAGAAGAAATGGGGAGATACCCTGGGGAAACTTGATCCACTTTGCTCTTAGCAGGAACAGGACAAACCTGGAACAAAGCACTTGCTCAGGACAGCACCTCTGTCCTTCCAGCACTGAAGAGTGTCACTGAGCTGGTGCCTCTGCACCACCCATTCCATTTGCCCACTCCAAGCAGAGCAAGGACTTGATTTAACCACATCACCAGAACTGGCAGCAGGAGATTCTGGTGTTTTGGAGGGTTTTTAATTTAAAAAAATCCATATAGTTAACAGTCCTTTGGAGTCTGTCTCACCCATTTGTCAAGCACAAAAATAACAACCCTGCTGTTTTTTGAGGTCCCAGGGGAGCTATCTGAGCTAAGCTTCAGCAGAAAGAAGTAGTGCTGAAGGAATGCCTGGAAGAGTTTCGCAGCAGGAAGAGGAAATCATTAACCACCTCAACTGGTTGCTGGGCTCTGGCAGCCCAAGCTGCTGGGTTTATATCAGAGGAACTGCAAATTGTGGATGGGCTGAATGATAGAGCTCTGCTGCAATGTCATCCCTTGGTGGGGTGGGAAAACCTACAAAACCTACTGCCCGATCCTGCATGGAGATAAGAGAAATGAAAGCCCAGACATACCAGCTCAATTGGCATTCAGTTTTCCATATAGCCATAGCAGTAAATTAACCAGAGATAAAGACCTGAATACATTCATTTTTCTGTCAGGATCCTCTCTCACACAGCTGTGGTGCTGCAAGTTTCCCTTCGTTGGTGCCTGGAGGGGCAGCCACTGCTGGATGGCTGGAGCAGCCACACCCCCGTGGTTTTTTGGCTGGGTAGAACAGGGAATGCCATGTTCCTCTGCACTGGCAGTGGCAGTGTTGCAGGTAGCATGTAAAGCACTACAATTAGCTCCACAGGGGTTGAGCGTGTGTTTTACAGCCCCATTAATAACAACCATTTATTTGTTATTGCAGCGTACCAACAGAGCTACAATCTATCAGGTGGATACAGGACAGGAAATTATAGATTATAGGTGTGCAGAAAATTGGAAGAGGATGAAGGAATTATTTGTAAAATCTCCTGGTCTTACAAATACACTAATTTTCCTGGGGGCAGTTTGGTATCTGCTATTTGCTGTGTGCAAGCAGCAATGTATCCTTGGGACATTGGGGACCTCTCACCTTTCATGCTTGCCACCAGAAACCTTTTCTGTGTATTGCTGAGGTTGGATGTACAGAGCCACAGCACACACAGCCCCTCTAAGAGCAGGGGAATGGATGTTTGCTGGGAGGAGGCTCAGCACTGCCTGGGGCTCAGCAGGATGAACCCCAATGAACATGTGGAGACCGGAACCAGCAGCATGGGACAGTTAAAGTTAGTGCTCCTAAAAATTACCTTTCAAAAAAATGCTTCCAAATCTGGCTGGAATGATTTGGAAAATGTTTAATGTTTCATGTTAAACCAATAGCTGAAATACAAAGGCCAGTGTTTCCAATATCACCCCGAAATAACTCCCACACGCCCCACAGGAGACATGACACTGAAGAAGCACAAAACCCACGACAGGCAAAGGCAAAACAAAAGCAAAATGCAAAGAAAGACCCCCCAATCCCACAAAGTTCAGTTCTCAGAACTCGTTTAACTTGTGTGACCTCTCCTATTGACTCTTGTAAGACAATCAGCATGCTGCAAATTAAGCACAGGCACAGATGTTGTTCCTGAAAATGTCTATTTGTGGAACAAATTATTTATAATAGGCAATGGCATCTGTGTCAATTTAAGAAAGCACCAGGCGAGGATAATGGGTGCTTTATAGTCTGAACTGCTGTGGGGCTCAAGGTGAGCTCCCCATGGGCAGGGTGGTGTCTCTGCAGCCCTGGGGAGGCACAGAGGAGTCACAGCCTCCCTGCTCCTTGCCTCCAGGATGCTCAGTCTGTCAATCTATTGCCAAGTCTAACACTCTGGTAGTTCTAGTGGGAGCGTTTTTTGTATCACCAAGCCCCAGGCCTGCCTTTTGCAGTTTGTGGAATATTTTAAATGTAGAAGTAGAAATTGTATGTGATAACCCTGAAATTCTTTCAGGAATTACTGGCATTCAGTTGTAAGACTGTGAAACAGCAAAGAGAAGGGAATAAAACTCTGGCAGTATAGGGAGAGAAGTTTAATATCTTAAATTCTGAAAAGATTTAAGGTCTTTGATTCCAATAAGTTTAGTTGGGGTCTTCTGCATGCCTTCCTGACCTCAGTTATAGAGTAACTCCTGAAGTTCCAGAAGTCCCTGAGCCTTAATATTAAATTTTGCAACATTTCTGACTGCAAGCACTCAGGAGCTGCCATGCAGCTTGTGAGCCACAGGAGGGGAAGGCTTCTATTGCCATAAAATCATTATTTTTTCCTCTCTCACAGGAAATAGGGCCGCAAATGCAGTGTTCCTGCATGGGCACTGCCAGCAAGGGCTGTGAGATTTAACCCTCTGTGCTTGGGGGTTTTGGTATTGTTCTGATTCATTCTAATCATTAATAACAAAAGCTTTAAGAAAAATAGGAATTTTGGCTTGAAAACCATGTTTATGTGTGCATTGTTTAAATCAATAGCTTTTTCTTACTAATGGTAGCAGAATGAAGTAATTGCAAAAGTCAATATTGTGACAAATTGATATTTTTCATATCAAAACAAATGGAAACCTCAAAGCTGACTGGATTAAATTGAAGAAGCCAATATTACAGCATTTTTATTTGCTTTTATGTGTGGACATTCAGTGTCATCTAATTTTTGCTATTTTTTGTACAATTTCATGTTTGTTGAAACCACCACTTTCCAATCTTCTTCTTCTTCTTCCCCTGGGATAGCCCAGTGTTCAAACCCTAAAACACACATAATTTTTCAGTGAAAGCAATTACTGGTTTTGCTTTGTTTATGGTCGAGATCAGCAGTACTTGATAGCCTATCTAAATTATCCCAGATTCAATTTTTATGTAGTGTGAAATTATCAGCGAGTCAAACTCTCCACCGTGGCAGATGACTCAAGATTGTAATAAATACTCTGGATGAAGAATTCTCCTACGTGTTCTCCATCCCTTCCTCTTGCCTGCCAAACACTTCCTCAGGATCAGTGGATGTTGGAGAGGAAGTCAGAAAACGTGCAGAGAGCTCTGATCCCTCACCCCTGCAGCAAGGGGGACATTGAGATGGTGCTGGTTGATGTTTCCTCACATTGGGGCAATAAAACACAGGTTTGTGTTGGAATAAGACCTTTGAAGTGAGACGCCACGGGATGGTGTGCACTCTTATCTGTGCAATAAATACGTGATTTTTATATTCAGTGCCACATGGTTACTGAAAGGCCTCTGAATTGCTGAAGAAAAGTAATTCAATTGAAGTCAAACATGAAAATACAAGGCAGACCCAAATATAAAGAAATTAAGTATATTCAGCTGATCTAATTCTAGCAAGGGATTTATTTTTAACTTTATGATTATGGATTTTTATAGTTTCACATCAACATAAAGGGCTTTTCTTCACAGAGAGAGCAGAACAGAGGAAGTCCAAGTAAATGAGATCCAGTGTCTTTCAAGGAGGCAGTGGTAAACATGTTCTCAAAGATGGAAAAGTTCAAATATAAACTAACTGTGCTTGCTGTGGAGAGAGAAAAGAAGACATGGATTATGTTTGAGAAGACAGCTGGTTGAAAACCAAAATCAGTATTGTTATCCCCAAAGTCTGCCACAGTGATATTTCAGAAAGCCATTCAAGCCTCTCATGGCACAGACTGACAAAAAATAAATCTGATAGAGCTAACTTGGTTTAAAACCAATCAGCCAAGGCCCTTCAGATACTTCAGAACCTCCCTAGGAAAAGGAAAAAAGATGAGGGGAAAAGGAAGAAGAAGATTTTGGGGAGAAAATTCCACAAAACTAATGACAGTGGCTGTGATTGTGCAGGTGGACCTCCCAGGCGGGTGGGGCACTTGCCTGGGATCTGTGTGGAATTCTGGCAGGGAGCCCAAGGAGCCACTCTCTCCTCTGTTTGGACTGCCATGCCTTGGTGTCCTCAGGAGCTTCAGATAAAATTAGTACAGAGGCATGAGTCCTGTGGTTCAAGCTACACTTGTCTTGCAGCTAATTGTCACCCTGCTAATGAACACCAAATAGTTTTCTTTTTAATTCTTTTTATTCTTCTTAATAACAGTACTTTTAATAACAGTACTTTTTTTTCATGGTCCAAGTGTCAGCCTGAGTAAACCTTTAAAATAGCCTGTTTTAAGAGGATTAGAAAAAGGAGTGCTGTTAGATCAGACCAAGTGATAGAAATACCAAGGGCTAAAACAGTAATTAGACTTAGTTTATATTTTCAGTAGCACAACTAAAGTTAGTTCCAAAGTGCACACTCCACCTCTTGATAGTGTGTGTGTGTGTGTTCTTCGAGTGGTCTCATCCCAGGTCTGTCACACAGCCCTTGTATCTGGAGGCAGAGGAGCAGGGAGGAAGGGCATGGCTTGCTCTGCTTAGACCTGAACCCCCATTTTTCTGTCCCACCTTCAGGCTGAATCACTGGGATCTGTGTTGTTGGTGTTGTGGTCAAGGAGCCATCACAGACCAATGGCCCCATACTGAGGTGCAGAGAAGCTTCACACCTGCCCATTCTATTCCCAGGCAAATGTAGGTGACTTTTGTTCCCAGCCACTTGCATTCAGGTGCTTCCCCCTGAAAAGTGTCAGGAAGAGTGTAACAGGTCCTGCCCAGAAGGGTGGCTGTTGGGCTTGAGAAAGTAGAGCTGTGTAATAAAAAAAATAAATAAATAAAAAGCACAAATATGTTCTGCTTTAATATTGTTGCAGATTAGTTCATTCTAAGGCAGTTCTTTAAGGAAAACAGCTTTTGCTTTCTCATTTGTTGAGGATGAATTGGTACAGTTGTTTCCATGGGTACAGTAGGGTCATTTATTCAATAGATCTCTAATAAATAAGTTGCAGCTATTTGGCTTCTTGTTCAGAACTCATTTTAGCTTCTGGACGTGCAGCACCATTCTGCTGATATTTTATGACCAGCTTTTCTATTATTTTTTAACGTATTGTCCAAGTGGTTCCGTGAGCAGTAGAACCAATGAAACCTGTTTTTCTAGGGCTTTGTGTTTCATGCACACTTGACTTCCATGTCAGAGAAGGTGCAGGATCCCACTGAAGCTGGTCCTGAACTCAGTGGGTTTGTAGTGGCTGTCCCCTGTATATTCTTCCCAGTCAGTGAGACAAAGGCTCCCTGAGCCTTTCCCATGCAGAAGTTCTTGGCTCAGAGGGAGGTGAGGCCCTGGCACAGCTGCCCAGAGAAACTGGGGATGCCCCGTTCCTGGAAGTGTCCAGGGCCAGGTTGGATGGGATCCTGAGTGACCTGGTCTCTGGTGGGTGGCATCCCTATCCATGGCAGGTGGGTTGTAACTAGATGATCTTTCAGGTCCCTTTGACCCAGACCATTCTGTGATTTTATGACTCAGGACAGCACGCTGAGGATGTCTCCTCCCTGGCCTGCACTCCCTCCTTTCCCAAACTGGTAGGAGTGTGTTAATACCCATCTCATTCAGTCTCTTTGATAATCCTGCTTTGAATCTACCAGCACATTCAGCCCCACCCTAGAGGATGGACTAGCACAGACAGGAAACTCTGCTCTTTTTTTCCCCTTTCTTTTAACTTGTTCAGTCCACTTGCACACATTTCCACATGCACAGATTTCCACATGCACATATGAGCTTGTTTCAGAGATGTTACAGGCACATTACACACTGCCAGCTAGGTGAGAATGCACACAAAAAACCTCACCAAGGAGCATCAGCACCTCTGTCACCAGCTCTGCAGCTGCAAGGACCTGCAAGGACTTGTTCCCTCTTTCCAGCCCCACAAAGCAGCAGTGCTTTGTATCACTGTAGGACACTGATGGAAGGAATTGAAGCCGAAGCAAGCTCCCAAATGCCAGGGGTTTCCTTCCCCAGGCAGTTGTTATGAAGGGCAGGGAGGTGGTCCCACGAGAGTAGCATGTTAATTTAATTAATTGAGGGGAGACTGAAGCTTGAGGCCTCCATGTGTGTGATGTAAGCAAGTGCATATGAGTCAGTGAGAGGAAACATCCCTGGATAACTGGCAGAACTTCCATGTGGTGCTGAAGGAAGGCCTGGGCAGATGAATCTTGCAGAGCAACTCCTCTGTTGGTTCTGTAGGAGAATGGTAACAGCAGGATAACAAAAGGATCAAGGCAACAGTGTCAAAAGCTTTGAAGGCTGAAGGTTTGGTTATCCCTAGTGTGAAGTGGGGGCAGGGGACTGTCTCCTCATAGATCATGGTCTCACTGATATTGGCACACAAATGTTACCCCTTTCTTGCAGTTCTTGTCCTTTTCTGTGTGCAGGATGCAATGCTGTGAGCCCTGCAGCGTGTCAGAGGGACACAGGGAGCTCAGAATGAAGTGAAATTACCCTTCAACTTGCTAATGAAGAGCCGAGCTACTTTTTCTCCCTTCAAAGAGGTTAGAGCAGCATAAACACAAAGTTGCCAAGTGTGTAGCTGAAATGAGAATTAAAAGAGAGGGAAATGAGCTCCATAAATTGTTGGTTACATGCAGCAGTTCCATGGTGTAAATGGGAATTTCGGAAAAGGCACTGTCAGAGTGCACCCGGTCAAGGTCTGCTCCTCCTGCAGTCAGCTGCTTCCACATCCATGGTTTTTAGGGCTGGGAGTGCTCTTCTGCTCCCCCAAACATTGGGAATAATCATTCAGTTTGCCTTTCTGCTATTTAAACTGCCCAGAATTGTACTTATGTCCTTTTGAAAAGCTCGCACAACCCAAAATCGGTTCCTCCGAGCCAGACACAGATTGGCTTACTCAGAGGACATTCTCTGGGGAATATCCATCACCTCACCACTAGTATTTTCTCCTGAGCACACCAGGAATTTATATGACTGTTTTACAGTCAGTAAGTTAAAAGCAGAGTTCAGCTGAAACAGCTGGGTGGGCCATTGATCTGAGCCCAGATGGAGCATCCCAAGAGAATTAAAGGCAAATTGTCAAATTACCCAGCACCACAACAGGCATAGAAAAGTCAATATATAGGATGGGCTCTCCTTACCAGAGAGCCTTAATGAGGGCACTGCTCAGGCTGTCTTGTTATCTCTTGCCTCTGCCTAGGGCTGACACTAAGCTGCATTTATTACAATTGTTGCTGTTTCAGTGGTAGGATAAGATTTCCGTGGATTCACTCACAGGTCTCATTCACTGGTGTGTTTGTAAAGAAAAAGCTGGATCTGTCACCTGGACAAGCTGTTACTGAGCTGAGCTATGCCATGATCTGCTTCACCCAGGGTGAGCTCCTGTCCAGAAAGCACTTCTGTACATCAGCAAACAGTGATGCAGAACACAGCTTTTCATTAACAGGAGGTAATTACTGTCCTAATTAAGTTAATCACTGAGCTTCTGGGTTATGGAAGATCTCTGGAGATACACTGAGGCACAGCAAGGTCACAGAAGGGTATTTGCATGAGGAAGAGGGTTCTGGTTGGGGGGGCAGTGCCAGAAAGAAGAGCTTGGCCAAGCCCCAGGTCCTGGTTGTGGAAGGCTGCAGGTGCCCAGTCCCTGGCGAGCCAAGCAGGACCCAGCAGTGGCTCTGTGCTCTGAGTCTTCTTTTCCCAGAGAACAAAATTCATTCTGATTTTTGCCTTGATCTTGAGAGTATCCCGGGCAATGAGGGTAATGGCAAATGGTGAGGTGCACCCTGGCTTACAGAGAAAGTTCCAAAGGTATCCTGTGTGCCTTCTGCCCCATGAATGTTCTGTGGTTCCTCTGGTACCCTGGACTTGTTGGCTTTGTTTCATGTCCACCCAATGGACTTGTTGTTTTCTGATTTGATCATCTTCTGCATTTATTTTAGTCCTCAGCATCCAGGATATTTTGTAACAGCAGTCAGGTTTTCCATAACTTGGCTGTTTAAAATAGTATTTCCTTTTGTCGGTTCTAAATCTTCTGCCAGATCTGAGATTATTTTGATTGGCTTCAAACACTTGTGGTTAGAGGAAAAGGTGAATGACAGCTGCTTGACAACCTCTCTGTGGATCCCTATAAATTCATTAATTTATCAAGGTGTTTAATGAGGATTTTAATCTATATTCATGGGAGGACATTTTAAAGAGATCAGAATTTATTACTTATGTCCAATTCACCAGTGCAATGTACTTCATATAAAAAATCTGACAGGAAAAAAAATGAAAGTTTTATGTTGGTTAAGTGAATCTAGCACATGCTTTTAACAAGTATCCATTTCTCCCATCATTCAAATTTGGACCAGAGCCAGAGATGCTTCAAAAGCAGCAGAAACCCCAACTCAGGCAGGAGGAGTGTGCCAGCATCTCAGGGTAACCAAAGCCTTTTTTTAGTTGTTGTAAATGAATTTTTAAAAAGAAGAGCACGTGTAGTTTCCTCTCTTGTTTTTTCCCAAGTGTAGCTGCAGCCAGAGTTCAGTTAAGCATTCTGGTTCCCAGCTAATATTTTCTTTAAGGTGCATTTTTGATGTCTGTTCCATAAGCTGGATGTCAGCCAGGGGCAGATGCAGATGTCCTCAGCACTGATGTGTCCAGCTGATGTCCTGAGAGGCATCCAGGCAGGTTGTCATTTAATGTTTTATCATGATTGCAGATTTGAAAGTGATTTATGTTTGATTGATATAAATTTCAAATACATGTGTTGTGTGTATATCTCAGAATGGAATTAGTGAGGATGGGAGATGAGACATTTCTCGACATTTTGCAGACTTTTTCCCAAGCCTTCAAAACTGTGTTTCCTCCAGATGAGGTTCACATGAGTTTTAAATGCCCATTGGCAGTGTGGAGGTGACTGCCAATATCCCAAAGCAAATAGATTTTGTGGCAGATTTTCCATGCTGGTCACAGTCATGATGCGACTTATGCACAAGTAATAAATGAAACCAGTAATATGTAACGTGCATAGTCCACAAACTAAAAAAAAATATGTTTATGTCTGTTAGGGAATATATTCAGACATAATTGTAAAAGGTCTAAGTACTGGACAAGGTCTTTTTTCTACCTCAATGAAATTAAGCAAAATCAGCCAGTAGTAATTCAGTAGTGGTACAGCTGCAGCTTAGGTGTCTGTAGGTTGTGGTATCTCAGTGTTTGACTCAGTCTGGTGTTGAACGGATCCTCTTCATGAGGCTTTCAGCACCAAGTCAAGGGACAGGACACTTGAGCTAGGACTGCTCTGGTGCCACATCTGCACCCATCCATTTAAAAGGAAATGTCCTTAGGTGCTTTTCTGTGATCTAACACTCACTGAGTGCTCAACCACCTCTCCTGGGCTGCAGCCAGCACTGCCTGTGGGTTTCAGGTGGGCTGCAGCCAAGCAAAGCTCCCAAGCTCAAAGAATCCAGTGGTTTTATCCCAGGCTGGTTATAGCTGGTTATATCCCAGTTTAGGCCTAACAACCTTTAAAAAAACCAACAAACACTTTGAAGGAAAAGGTTGGATAAGCTAAGCTTAAATCTCCCTTTAGGACTGCTTTTTAAGTGACTTTGTATTTTAAAACAGAAGTAGTTAAATGGTGCTAGGGTCTTTTGAAAATCCATCTTTATCTAGATTTTTATCTTTGGTGAAGTTAGAGGTGTTTAACAGAGCAGGTCCCATCAGATGGGGCAGAAAGTAAAATTTTCTACTGAATTTATTATCATAATATCTGCCAGGGAACATGAATTTTTTTCCCCTCAACAATTGCTAAAATTTGCTTCTTTTGGAGCAGGCACCTGGGAAAAGAGGTACCATGTGGTTATCCTTAGGAAAGTCCCCATGCACAGAAGGGCTGAGGGCGTGCTTTGTATTACCCACCTCTTTCTGACTGTTCCTGATTTCTAAAAGTGTGCTGTAATGTCTTGATATTATTTCAGAGTAGCTGTATATAAGATACCCATATTTCATCTATCTTAAAATAGCAACTGAGATTGATTTGTTTATGATTCCAATAACAGATGTGCCTGCTATTGTCTGTATGTCCATTCTGCCCACTCCCAGCTGTCAGAGGTACACACCTGCTGCATTCTTCAGGTTGCATCTCAACATGAGCTGTCTACTGCCAACTCTACCTGTTCCTCCTTTTCATACTGATTCCATGGCAGCAAAATATTTTTACAAAGAGGCAAGTTATTTTCTGAAGGCACTGAAGGAGAGAACACTAGAGATTAAGGGCTTTATACAGACTTAGATAAACTCCTGCAATAATAACAGGAGAATTTAGCCTGTCTGGAATATTATCCCCACAGCCAGTAATTCCTCTCCTCCTTTTTCCTTTGGGAAAGCCCACATGTCACATACTCAAGATTCTTAGAGATTCAAGGACCATGTGTCTTAGATACTCTAGACTGCAAAAATGCAGGTGCAAGCATAGATCCAAACGATCTATTTAACCCAACAATAAATAGTTTGTCTAGAGGCCATTCGGAGCAGAGGGCAACGCTAATGAAGAAGATAAAAAGCCAAAGTCAGTTCTGTCTCACTGTCACAGCTTTTGCAAAACTCAAACAAGGACTTTTGATCTGTAAAACCATGTAATGGGGATGTTCAAGCCCCTCTGTGAATGCAGAAAGTGTCAAAAATAGACACAAACTATGGGGTTGTTTCCTCTGCTTTTTTTTGCAGAGACAAACACATTTAATTCTAAAGAAGTAATAACCCACTGATATTTTTCTCAATTAAAATAATACTGCAAAGAGCCTGACTGAGTGGCAAATTGGTTCATGGTATATTTTATAAGTAAGGAAGAGGTTGAAATATGTGTATTGAAATGTATAAAGGCTTCATTAGTTTCATCCTTGAGCAGTGTGTATGGGTGCAAGGGAAGCACCCTGAGGTGGTGTGCAGGTGAAGGTGCAGCTCTCTGGAGGTTGCTGAAAGGGGCAGAAAGTCAAACTCAGCCTCAGTGAGTTGGGATGGTGTTCCGGGGAAAGTGACAACCTTCACGGGCACATCCCGAGCAGATCCACTGCTTGTCTCATTCCTGCCATGTCTCTGCAGCTCCTCACCAGCTCCAGTGCTCTGCTGGAGGAAAGGAACACTTCTTTCTGGAGTGAAAAATACCTTTGCTCTAGAGGTGTGTGCTGTATCCAGGGTGTATATTACACCTTTTAAAACTGCCAGCAACCCTCAGCATTGTTAAATTTCTGTGTTTATTTTACCCATGGAGAAATGGAGCCCTTCAGGTCTTACTGAGTAAACCTGGAAAGGAACAGGCAGTATTAGCAATTAATTTTACTGCCTTTATGTTTCTGTCAGTGATAGCTGTGGTGCTTATTGGTTTGCCTTTAAACGCAGGCTTTCTTGGAGGAAAACATGAGAGCTAAATTTATCTCACAAAATTTCATTTATACAAAAGTTCAGCTTGCTCTGGCTCAGTTATCCCAACTCCTACTACAATCCAGAGGGAGAGGAGTGGCTGTAAAGAGCTCAGCTCATGCTAAAGAGGGAGGTGCCTGCCCTTCCTCAAGTGAGGACTGAGCTGCCAGGTCAGGCTTGACTCCCATGTTATGAATCCCACCCACACATCTCCCCAGTCCTTATCTAACAGAGAAGTTGCTCTGAAATCTGTTTGATAAGAGCCTGCTGGGGCAATATTTGCAGTTCAACATTTGCTGCAAGTCTCTGGTTGTAGCACAGGTATATTTAGAAGGTGCCATGATTAAAATCTCTTGCCAGCTCAGATCCCAGGAAAACATGTGGGTAAAATAATCTTAAGATTCACATCTCTTGTATTTGCTTATCCCACCCTGGATGCAAACTGAGCAAATCCCCTGTACAAGGGCTTTCAGTCTACAGGAGGTTTCCTCACAGTAGCACAGCTCTTCATTCTCTGCCAGGCAGGCTGGAGAGGTACAGGGAACAGGGAAGAGGTACAGATACAGGGAACCCTGTGAGCAGTCTAGCCTAGGTGACTAGGCACACTGTACTTGTGCCTGAGAGCAGCACTGCAGCCCTGCTGACCTGCTCACTGCCACACAGAATGGGCACACCTCAGTGCCACCTCCTGCTCCTTCATCCTTGGGATCACTGGGCACACTGGGATCATCCCTGGAGCACCAGTGCACCTCCCCATGTGCAGCCCTGGGCACCTCAGAGCCACCCTCACCCCGCACCTGCCCTGGCTCCCAAGTTCCCAGCATGGAAATTCCAAGTCTAAACAATCAAGGAGCTACCAAGCAACTGGCAGAATGTGTTGTGGCATTTTATATCCCAGGGTGTGTGTGGTGCCTGGAATTCCTCTCCAGGCAGGTGCAGGCCACTTGCTCCAGTTTCCTCCTCGCTCTTACACTGCTGGGCATGAGGGAATGCTGGAGCAGGCTCAGGTGCTCCAAGGGGGGATGCTGGCTCCTGTTCATGCTGCAGTCTCTGCACAGGCTTTGCTTCTGTGTCCTGCCACTCCTACAGATCGTTTTGTGTTCTTCACCCCCAGCCCCAAGTGACTCTTGTTTCTGAAGATTTGTTGAACTTGACTTCAGAGGTGTCTTAAGATTTGCACAGAGCTGCTTCCAAAGGTCATCAGGAAATACTGAGCACACTGGGATCATCAAAGCCTAAAGTGGTTTCTTTACCAGCCATGTTTTGGAGAGAGCTGCTGCTGGGGCTGGAGAGGATCTCTGTGGCTGTTCTTGTGACACCCAGGCTTCTTGCTGTCACCTTGGGTGACACCCTGTTGGGCCCCAGTGCTTATCAGGGGGACAAGCA
Source organism: Hylia prasina (assembly GCA_013397195.1). Taxonomy (NCBI): domain Eukaryota; kingdom Metazoa; phylum Chordata; class Aves; order Passeriformes; family Sylviidae; genus Hylia; species Hylia prasina. Next base: position 499,050 of record VYXD01001537.1, read on the forward strand.
GAATGTCCAGCTTCCCACTGTCCCTGGAGTAAGGGCCAGCTCTTTCCTCTGGGGAGTTTCCCTGCCAGGGAACATCCTCCCCTCCCTTATTTTGATACCTGGATCCAGTTCTGTTTGACTTAGATAAAGGCAACCTATCTTGGAAAATTGTAGAAGCAGGGGAGAAACAATATGCAGAAGAAGAAATAGCTGCAAATAATTACATCTCTCTGCCATTCAACAAAATGAAATGAAAATGTTATCCAAGTCCTGGCCGAAAAAGTGACTTTTCTTTGGAGTGACTGGAGGTGCTTCCTCCCGGGCAGAAGCTCCTCTCCTCACTAGCAGAGCCCTGTTCCAAAAAGCATTTTCATGTAACAGCATCTCTCTTTTGCAGGAAAAGGTTTTTGTTTTCTCAAAAAGCTCTCCTTTTCCCTGCCACAAGAAACAAGCTGTCTGCTGTATGTCCCAGTCTGAACCAGTTTAAGGAAGGCCAGCTTTTGCTCTTACCCAACGGCAGCTTGAGTAAGAGATTGTAGAGATTCAGTCAAATCCTACATCCAAAGCCTGCTTTCACTGTTGCTCGTGGTGTGTCTGTTCTATCAACTAATCCATCTCAGGAGACTTCAAAGACATTTGCATCTGTGCCTTGAGTAGTTAATTAAGCTGAAGAAGATGGAAATTAGTAAAGGAATTATCAGGTGAACTAGCTAAGGGGGCGGCAGCAATACACTGTGTTGAGAGATGAGCTCCTGGGCTGGAGGGAGGTCCCAGTCATGGTTCTCAAGACAGACCTAGACCCCATCCTGGTTAACAGCCCCACTGGCACAAATGATAGGAAATGCAGTCATGAGATTCATTGGTAGTGCTGGGAAAAGCTGTCACTATTGAAGAGGATAGTGGATAACCATGAGAACCAAAATAATAGAAATAGGGGTGAAATTCAATATTTCAGAGTTAGGCATACAGCTGGGGATTAATTGGTTGGAAATAGCAAGGAGGAGAATTAGGGATGTACCAGTTGGTGGCAGAAAGTCTGTGAAATGCTAATGTGGTGCGTTCCTAAAAAAGGCAAGTGCAGTCCTTGCAGTATTCACAGTGTTACTGCCAGTGAAGGAAAGGAGATGTTCTTTGTGCTTCTGACCACCCGCAGCTAAGAAGAGTTATGGCAAGCAGAAGAGGTGAAGAAAAGAGCTAGTGGAGTGATCCAGAGGACTGGAGAGCCTGTCAGGTGTAAAGAGGGGAAAGTACCTCTCTTTGTGTAGGAAGGCAGCATAGATGCTGAGAAAGTGAGACTTGGTGTGTAAATGTCTCAAAGAGTGAACTCCAGGAAAAAAAACAATTTAAATTACAGGACCATATTGGCAAAAACCAAGTGGACAAAGAATGAACTTTGACCGGAAACTGAGAAAAGAAATCCTATCAGAGGAGGGCCCTAGACCAACCTTCCAGCAGGATTGAGGTCAAAATCTTAAAGTGCTTTTGTGATGGGCACTGAGCAGGTTTAGGAGAGTACAAAATTGATCTTCCATGGTAGAACTGGCAGTTTTTTCTCATAGGCCCACAAGATCTGTTCAGTTCTGTGTTCCCTCACAGTTCTCAGCACACACTCCCAGGACACAGTGTGCAGAGGAAATATCAGTCAAGTGGCTTTTGGAGCAAATCCTAAAAGTTATGAAGTTGTATTACCTCACAGCATCATAATTCTTGCATCCTAGCACATTCATTCACACCACTCATCCTTTGGCTTCTAGGGAAAAGCTGATTTAATCTCCATTTTTGGGGGCTTTTTTTTTGCAATCTGAATCTTGTTTTGTCCTGATGCCTTTTTGGTCACAGCCACCAAACAGGGCATTGAGAGGGATGTACTGGGAGTGATCCAGAAGACAGCAGAGAGGGACTGTGTTCTTCAAGGTGGCTCAGGACTGAGGAAACAGCTCCAGAGCAGCAGTTTTACAGGAGTGTGAAGCTGTGAGGAGAGAGATGGCCCCCCAGGAAAATGACATTTGCTGCATCCAGGGCTATCTGCACGTGGAGCCTCAGTCATTCAGTCTCACTGTGGTTATTTCCTGTGGAAGGACACAGCCAAGGGATGAACCAGAGTATATCACTGCTCTTGGATTGATATCAGCTCTTCAGCACAGCCATGGGTTGCATTGTATTTGCTGAAGTGAATAAAAGATACATGAACACAATAGATTTGGGTTTTAATAGCTTAAACCTTAAACCTGTTGCTGAATGACTCCCTTTTAATAGTAGGTTGACTGCAAGAGCAGCATTAGAACCAACTGGAGAAGCAATTTGAGTTGGGAAGTGCAGCAGAGTATTAAATGGGAGCTCAGCCCAGGAAAAGACTCTTCCTCAGACCAACAGGGCTGGCACCAAGCAGGAGCTCTGCTGTAGCAGACATCTCTGTCCTGTTTCTTTCCTTTCGTTGGCTGGGGTTCATCACAGAAGCATCTACAATTCCTCTCCTGTTCTCAGTCCAGTCCTGACGCACAGCAGTTTGTTCACAGCCTATTTACCCAGCCTTCCTCCAGAGCTCCATGGCTCTGGCCCTGAGTGAATTCCACCACAGGCTCGTGTGCTTGCTCAAAACTGAGAAATTACAGCTCTGGATCTGATACTTCCTCCTCCTCATGTTGTTGTCCCCACCTCCATCTGTCCTGGCAGTTCATGGCAAGGCCCTCAGACCACAGAGCTCACCAGGCAAAGCTGTCTGACCAGCAGGAGGGTTTAAATTTCACCCATTGCTGCAAAACTTGTGCAGCATTTTCACAAGAACACCATTGGTGTTCCTCCAGTCTCAACTCTTCCCTGTTGTGTGTAGGACATTTTTTACTGCAGTTTTCTGCTTAAAATTTTAATAACATTCAGATTGAACGTAATTCAATCAGCTTTCTTATATTTCCTCTAGCATGCCTCTCAAATTTGATGGGGCTTCAAGGAGGCCAGCTCTGCTGCCTGCCTAAAGAGCATTTGGGTGTTCTTCCTTCAGTGATCTCATTCCCTCCTGCATCCATTCCCATTCCATCATTGTATTAGTTGAAGAAACCCCAGTGTGTTCCAGATGTTGAGTGATCAAACAGTAGCAAAGAGCTTGGATAAAGTGTTTGGTGCTGGGGGGGCTGAGGAAGGAGAAACTCAAAACTTTCTATCTTCAGAGAGAAACTGCCGGTCCCTGCCGTGCTGTTCACAGCTTCCCAATTTGAATCCAGAGTTGTGAAAATGTGGAAACTGTGAAAATATGAGCTGCGAACACTGGGAAGCTGTGAAGCAGGGAAATGGGTGGGGATCTGCAATCTCTCTTGAATGCAAAGGTTATAGATTCTGGTTGAAAACTTAATTCTCTGAGAAGTAAGTTTTTGTCACTACAACAGCAAGAGAAAGCATGGCCAAGGTGTCAGAGTTGTTTTGGTTGTAAAAAGCTTTCATTTCTTTACTCATAACTTTCTGGCATTTTTGCATTTGAGGCAGAGTTCTTCAGACCTGGCCTCTGCCAAAAGGCAAATTTCCTTTTAGCAAAGCCAGTTGTCTTGTTTCTGAGCCTGGATGTGAGAAGCAATAATAATAGTAATAAAACAGACTTCCATTTCATTTTCTTTTTCCTTTGAATACTTTGCAGCAGAAGGGTGTGAAAGCTGATGTTTCTTGTAGGAGCAGCCCTGGTTGAGATGCCGTGCCCTGCATAGGCCCAGGGAAAATTGAGTTTGATTCATCTGAAGTACTGGTGTTGAAAGCCACCTGCTGGGCTTGCAGTGCTGTGTCCCTCAGCTGGCAGTGGTGAGGAAGGACTCACCCATCAGTGGCTCCCAAAGAAAACTTTTTGAAAGAGGGGAAGGCCAGCCATGGATTTAGCAGGTGGCTCACAGGAGGTGTCTCTGGCTAGTACGGTCAAATTCCTGGGGCTCGCCGAAGCCAAGAACAGCTGTGAGTTTTTCAGCACAGAATCTGGAGCTGCTTTCTTGTGACTCAGAGTGGCAGCAAATGCATCCTTCCAGAGGGGAGGTGACCTCTGCAGAGCCACCTCAGCTGTGTTGCTGTCCCCAGGGATGGGAGGGCACTGGTGCCTCCTGGAGCCAGAAGGGCTTTATAGCTGCAGCACCAGCTCCTTGTGAGCCCTTTCCCTCCATCTCTGCATTCATGAGGTGACAAAGCCCTGTGCTACAGTGCCTGAGTGCAGATCATGCCTCGAGCCTGCTGCTGGCACAGAGAGTGTGGTGGCAGCAGAGCTCAGGGACCTCAGGGACCTCAGGGCTGTGTCCAGCATGTGAAGCTGTGACCTGGGTGAAGCTGCTCTATGTGCTCATACCCTGAGCTGAGCACTCCAAACGTGCTCTGGGAGCCAGGGTAGACCCAGCAGTGGGGAGCAAGTGGGAGCTGATACATCCAAAGGGACCTGCTGGCCCTGTTCCTGGTAACTTCTGATGGGAGCAGTGGGACAGCTGCATTATTGGGGACTTGGAGCACCCCCTTACCTGAGGGTCCCCCACCCACCATGGCTACAGGTAATGGGCTGCTCCGCCTCAAATAAATAATTCCTTCTACCTGAAATCAAGGTGGAATGGCAGGAACTTGCTGAACTGTGCTCCAGCAAGCTGTTTTCAATCCCAAGACCCTTCATATCTTTAATCTATGACATGTGTCTAAACTCATTAAAAGGTTGGGCATTAGCAGGCAGGGAGGGGTAAGGAGAAGATCAGTGTTACTGGGAGATCTCAGCTGGCACTGTACTGAGGAACAGGGAAGCTATCATCCCTCTTGACAAACCTCACTTTGTGGTACCTTCTGATGCTGCAAAATGGGCATTTAAATTCCCTGCCAGGTCAGCCATTTATCACAAACACGTGTAGGCTTAATTGCTAATTAATTTTCCTTGGCTAGTGTAGACTTTTTTTCCTTCAGTGTGTGAAATGTAGAAGAACTTTGTGAGAACTAGCCGCAAATGAATTGGCTGTAATTGGTGTTCCCTCACTTGGGTGAGAAGTAACAGTTCATCAGCCCTTTATTAGCTCTGACTTTTTTGAGAGCAATCTCCAATTTTTTGACAGGGAGATATACATCTTGTTTCTCTTGTAGCAAAACAAAGAAAGTAATTTTGCCTTGAATTGAAAAATTGGGCCGTGTTTGTTGGTATTTTCTTCCTCCTGATGGTGAGTGCACGTCGTACCTCGATTGCTGAGGAAATTGTTCAGTTCATGTCTCTTGTCACACAGAAAAGAACACTGATTATACAAAGGAGAGAGTCTGAGCTTAATTAACTTGTGACTGGGCAACCAGTGCTGTTTGGAGTGATACATGAAGGTAGGGAAGAGCTTGTTAGATACCTCATCAGCATCAGAGAAACTGTATTTTGTTTCTGTTGCAGGTGAGTGCAGTATCTCTTTTTTCCAATCTGTTGGAATCAGATTTGGTCTTTTTTCCCTACTGAAAATCCCCCATTGAAAGGTCACAGGTGACTTTGATGCCCTGACCTCTGGTGTCTGTAGGGAGAAATCCAGTTTTAGTGGGGAAGGTGCCTGATCAGTCATTTGAGAGAGGGAGGGATCCCAGTAAAAATGGTCGGACAAGATACAAACTTCCAACCCAGTCATGTTGAATAAAAATTAATTTCTTCCCAAAGTACATTTGAAAACCGGTTTTTAGTCTGCATTCCAGATAACAGATTTTTACTTTCGTATAAGTCATTAACCCAGACTTCTGCTAAGACCTAGTTTGCTCACAATCTTTTAAAAACAAAAAATCTCTTAGGTCAAATTTTAATCTGTGAAGCAGCACATGAGAGTGAGTGGCTGGAGAAGGCCAGGCTATTAATGCTTGGTGTTGCTTTGTTAAAATAGCACAGGAATTTTTGGTATTAGCAGCCTGTAGTGCAGATGCAGAGGATTCTTTTCACTTGGTCGATTCACTTGTCAAATTTTAGCTTCATTCAAATCTGAGAAACCAACGAGAGATTATTAATAGAGGAAAGCTTGTATGGCCCTTCTCAGTCAGTGAATATAAGCAAGACTTATGGATCTGAGCTTTACTAGTTCTACAATTTTAGAGGGCTTTAATTGTAGTCAGCGCCATTCCCCTCAAAAAATACTTTGTTTAATAAAGCTTTGTACATGCAGTATGTATTTTTCAGGAGGTTCTCTTTCTTTTCTTATATGTCTAGCCCCATGAAGTTAATTTATGTACCTAAGTACATGCTGTTTGATTTTAATTGAATAACAGTTTCTTTCCAACTAGAGCTTACCACGCATCACCAAAAAAAAAAGTAATTTAGATTTAAAGAATAGTTTAATCAGGTTTGCTTCAAAAAGACCCTAAAAGTACAAATGTAATTGAAATTAAAATTATTATTTAAATTATTTTTCCTCTCACTAGCTTCAATGATGATTAAAGTTGCTTATGTAAATCTATTAATTGGATCAGGCCAATCCTGCTCTGAGTTCCCTACTGTGCAGTCTCAGCCTGAAGGTAGCTGGCAGTTGAGATGATGGAAATACCTAAAGATATTGGTAAGGGAGGAGTCAAATCTGTCTTTCTTACCCTGCTGTGTGTAGCAAGAGTCACATTTCTGTCACATCTGAGCCTGTCACCACTGAACCACAGGTGTAAAACCACTCAGTTATGTGTGCTGAAACAAAAGCAGGGTGCACACCCAAGTAAGCAAAAGGGATGGGAACCTCAGATAATGTTGGCCTCGGTTGAAAACCACTTGGGTACAGCCCTGTCTTGGAATTCCCAGGACGGTGTGCCTGTTCCTGACACTGCAACTGGACTCTGGCTGTGCCCAGAGCCAGCCCGGCTGCCACCACCAGGGATGTCCCTGGGAAGGGTTGGCACCCTGCTGGCAGCCCTGCTTCATCTCACCAGGGCTTTGGAAATAACCTGAGGCAGCTTAGGCTTTGTGTAAGCAATGCCAGTTGCGAAGAAACTCACGAGTGACACTGTGACACCCTGTGAATTCAGAAAAGAGACCCAGCATTGCTTCCAGATGAGGCTGCCAGAAGAGCTGGAGAGGCCCGACCAGGGTTCTCCAGCATGGGTTGGGGGGCTCCTCCTCCTATCTTCATGGCTAAGGCTCAGATCGGAGCGTGGGTAATGTTGGTTGGAGGGAAAGCCCTGTTAGGGCCCTTCTCTTTTCTCTGGCTATTCAGTTGTGCTGCCAAATGACACAGCCTGTCCGACTGATACATCACCTCTCTTTTTCTTATCTTTCAGGTTATTTCCAGGATTTGTTGAACAAGTCAGAAAAGGCCCTTTACGATGCCTTTCCAAGCATGTACGGAGAATTGTACACTCAAAATGTGAAGGTGTTCAAGGACTTGTACAGCGAGCTGCGCCGCTACTACCGCAGCTCCAACATCAACTTGGAAGAGGCCCTCAATGAGTTCTGGACACGGCTGCTGGAGAGGCTCTTCAAGCTGCTGAACCCCCAGTACCACATCACAGACGAGTACCTGGACTGCATGGTGAAACACGCCGAGCAGCACAGACCCTTCGGGGAGGTGCCCAGGGACCTGAAGGTGAAGGCAACGCGAGCCTTCATCGCGGCGCGCTCCTACGCACAGGGCTTCCTGGTGGGCAGTGACGTGGTCAGAAAGGTGTCCCAGGTATGCTGGCTTCTCCCTCCTCCTCCTCCATCCTCGCCTGGGCTGCAGCCACTCAACCGCTGCTGTTGGGAGCGGGGTTATTTCCCCTTTCGTTGCAAAGCAAGCAGATGCTTTCCAGTTTTAAAAAATGAACTACTCGAGGGTTGCCCATCGGTGGGAGGGAGAAACAAACCTAGACTCCTGCAGGCACTGAGAGCAGCACCGAAACAGTGAGGTGTAGCTCACCACAAATCAGCTTTTGCCTCTTTGTAACCCATGCAGCAGAGTGCCAGGGAGATGTCACTCAGCCAGACTGGAAAGCCTTTCTGCTGCCTGCCCAGATTCCTCGTGCTTCCCTGACGTGCCTCTAAATCACACTGCCCTGTTTTCCTCCTTGATGGAGGTGTCCTGCAGGGTGTGCAGAGCTGGATGGCCACAGGTGTGCTGGGAATACAGGCAGAGGGATGTGTTTCAGAGGCTAGCAGTGGGACCCTGTCTCTGTTTATGTAGCCTGTCTATTTGTACAGCTTCTGTGTACAGAACGGGGGAGTTTGTAAAGTGCATTGGGATCTTCAAGGGTGAAAGGTGCTATATAAATGTAAATTAACATGACTGAATCCAGGGTTCCAGAAGGAAGGAAATTGTCTGTATTCTTTACTGCATAAGCAGCCTTTCAGAGCCAGAAGAAAGTGATTGTCCTGAAACAAGATAGTCAAGCTTTCCACACAGGTGAAAATCCATAATAAAAAAATGGCTTGCGTACCTCATGTGGAGATGGGAATCAGCAGGTGTGAGAATCAGGCTGTGATTAAACTGTGAATGTAAAAATGCAGAAGCACAATTCATTTCCTCAGAAGGTAATGTGTGGTGATGCGGGGCAGAGGATGGTCCCACTTAATGCAGCAAATCCAGACTTTGATCTCAGGAAGAAACATTAATGTGGTAACAGTGACAAATGCTTTCATTTATCAATGTGGGACTATAAAACTGTTCAGCTACCCAAAAGCCTTTGTACATCTCATTAACATCACACTCTTCTGACACTTAAGACAGATAAAAGAGGAGAATGATGTAATTTCAGGGGGACAAAACCAAAATACGTTCCATAAATCCTCTGAATGGCAGAGATTTCCAGCTCAATGGGCATGATCATGCCTGTAGCTGAGACTGGTGGGTAAAACAGGCTGGCAGGGCAACTGCAGGCATGATATCAGCCAAAGGGAAGGACCCAAGATACCAACGTGCCACAGGCTTTTCCCCCACCTTCATGTAGGCTTCTGACCCACTGGATTTTGGTCCTGGTCCCTCCTTTCTGAATTTTCCTTCTCTTGGCATCACTTACCTAACAGGATGTGGGGACCATGACAAGTCCCAGAACCTCCTTTTCCCTCAGCTTTCCCCAGTCCATTCCTTCAGGATGAGGGGTTTTGTAGGAGGGTCCCAACCATTCCTCTCTCACAGGAGCCCTCCTTGGCATTGCAGTTAACCCAGTGTGTTACTGTTGTATGAACTGAATAAGAAAACCTCAGCACAGCCTTCTTGAGACCTGATTTTGTTGTAAAGACTAAAAGTGGTTCATTTTCCCTGTCTTCTTTACCAACTTTTTAGTTGTGGGTTTACACTTGTGTCAAATGGATGTGAAGTGCTTGACTCCTCACAGCTGGTGCCTTGGTTTCTAGTCATTTTTCATGTTGCTCTATACTTACGACATTAGAAGAAGGTCAGAAAATGGAATTCAACTTTCTTGTCAGTTGGTAGCAGCAGTCTTTAAGACTATCTTTTTTGAGCTATCTTTCCAAACTATCTTTGGAATTTCATACAGAGCACTGGCAAGTGTTTTGGTCAGGAAGACTGAGAAAGCCTGTTGAAATGAACACTTAGAAATAAATTAGCTAGCTTTGGACTTCAGGAAAAAATAGATTTTATTTATTTGCAAATCCCAGTAAAACTACAGATTTACTAAACCCTTCCTGGTTTCAGCTTCTCAGACACTTCCAGTTCAGTGTAATGCCCTGCATCCTGTTGCTGTTTCAGGTCCTTGTGCAGAGGCAGCATTACTGGGCACTCCAGAGAAGGGCTGATGCTGTTTGCCAGAGTTCCTGGCTGTCTCTAAGTGGGGGAGAGCCTCCCTGAGTGAGCTACTCAGGCGTGGATTTCATGAGATTTCTTTAATCCCTGCTGCCTCTCCACTGTGCCCAACTTCCCCAGCCTTCAGCTGCCGTGATCTCAGGAAGCCACAGCTTGAGGCAGCCCTTAGCAGGGACAGGAACAGGAGCCACGTGTGGGAGCAACCCCTCTGGGTCCTGCTGGGCATAAATAGTTTGAGGGCAGACAGGGACAAAATGGCAGAACCATTTTTCATCTTTACTGCCATCCAAGCTTTCAAGACAAAGTCACCCTGACAGTCTGCAGGCTGTGACACAAGTCCTAAAACTTCTGATTGATGGTTGCTGCCACCGACCTGGCCTGGCACAGACAGTGGTGGCAGCGCAGCCACCTGGGCTGGGACCCAGGGTGGGGCTGGTGTGGCTCTCTGGCAGGTGAGGATGGATGTGCAGGCTGGCACACTGCCCTGACACAGACTGAGGGGTTACCATGGGGCACTCTGTGTCCATGTGCAGGTTCTGTGTTTCTGTAGCTGTGCTTTCAGCACAAATTGCAGGTTTTTATCCAAGTTGCACAATGCCAAGTGTGTTTTTCATGGCCTTGAAGTAGCAGCTACCAAAATGGCAGCAGCCACAAAATCCCTTGTGCAGAGCACTTGAAGGAGGAGCTCCCCCAGGGATGCCACCTCATGCTGCATGCCAGGGTGAGAGAGGACAAATATCCCAGTTCTGTTTAGGATCCTGTTTGTTGGTTATGAGATTGGCAGATACCCAAAAACAGAATTTACTCCAACTCTCAGCTTCATGTGAACAGGAGATGGCCTTGTGCTGGTGGAGTCACTGCCTGCCAGCTACTGCCCAGAGATCCTCCCTCACTGCTGCCCAGAGATCCTCAGTGTGACCAGAGATCCTCCCTCACTGCTGCCATGAGATCCTCCCTCACTGCTTCCCAGAGATCCTCCCTCACTGCTGCCCAGAGATCCTCCCTCACTGCTGCCCAGAGATCCTCAGTGCTTCCCAGAGATCCTCCCTCACTGCTTCCCAGAGATCCTCAGTGCTTCCCAGAGATCCTCCCTCACTGCTGCCATGAGATGCTCAGTGTGACCAGAGATCCTCCCTCACTGCTGCCCTGAGATGCTCAGTGCTTCCCAGAGATCCTCCCTCACTGCTATCCAGAGATCCTCAGTGCTTCCTAGAGATCCTCCCTCACTGCTGCCCAGAGATCCTCAGTGCTTCCCAGAGATCCTCCCTCACTGCTTCCCAGAGATCCTCCCTCACTGCTGCCCAGAGATCCTCCCTCACTGCTGCCCAGAGATCCTCCCTCACTGCTTCCCAGAGATCCTCCCTCACTGCTGCCCAGAGACTCTCCCTCCCTGCTGTGAGCAGTTGCTGTGTGCGCTCCTGGGGAAGATGTGGTGGAAGTGAACTGGGATTCTGCAGGGGGAGCAAAGCTAAGACAGAAGAAGTGGCAAGGGCTGAGGTAACCCTTTCTAAACACAAGCAGAAAGCCCTGAGGGGGATGCAGTGGGATAAACAGTGGTGGCTGTGAGCCTGGCTAGGTTTGTGCCGTGCTGCTGACACTGCTCAGGCCTCTTGGGTCAGTTGTGCTGCACAGTGTGCCATGGGGCAGGGCCAGAGCTGCAGCAGGACAGCCGGGCAGGGCAGCGAGGCTGCACAGCTCCCTGCTGGATTCCTGCATCCAGGAGAGCTGCCCAGTGCATGCCAAAGAGGGTCCAGAGTCCTCCAGCTCCCCTTGCAGCCCTGGCAGCCTGTGGCTGTCAGGCAGAGCCCAGAGGGCAGAGACGTAATGTTCCATTTCCAAAGGCAGCGAGAGGAAGTAATTTGAAATGAATTTTGCTCATCAGTCAGAAAATGAGTTATTATGACAATCTTTTCTTTGCTGGGTCTTCACTGGTTCTTGTTTCTAAATGTTAAGTTTTCCCAAGGTAGTAGAGATTGATGTGAAGCAACACCAGCTACGTAAGCAAGAAACACTTACTCAAATAATCGATTTTAATAGTTGTTTGCATTTCCTTTTCTCAGTAGATGTTCTTAAGGCTGATTCTCATTTGAGTTTGAAACAAAATGTAATGATTTTCTTTATAAGCTTTTTCACTAAATCCTGTATTTCATTTTACCAATGAAAGTTGAAGTCAGCTATCAGTACATTTTTATTTAGCCCATACTGTGTTTCACAATATATTTCAGCCTTATTTTTTAAAACTCTTCTGTTAGTATAAGGTACATGGCAGCTTTCCTATTTACCATATGAGTAATTTTTAAACACATGGTGGCTAAGTCTGGGAACAGAATTCCAATTAAAAAGTCCTAAAAATAAAATTTTTAGAAGTGTTTTTAATGGTTAAGTAAATGTGCTGAAGACATATGGAAAATAATGTTTATCTAAACATGCTTTACATTTCCAACAAGTCAATAACATAACAAAGACGTTATGGTCCTCATGTCCTTTAAGATTGCAGCCATTTTTCATACCCACTTTTTTCCACAGCTTGAAAAAACTTATTTGAGTTCTCTCTTTCAGCTTCCAGTTGCTTTTCTGGTGAAGTAGGCATAAAATTGATCCTACTGAATTAAATGAAGATAAAATCTTCTCCCACTTACAAAACCACTGAGCTAAAGTGTCTCAAGAGCAGTGAACTCTGGTCCCATGTGCTCGGTGGGACATCTCCATCCTTTCAGTGGCTGATCTTTTTTGAGAGCATCAACAGCAAGTACACACAACCATAAATAACATGGTATTTCATTTAAAGGATTTCACTTCTGTAAAAGTATTAAGCATTTCTCTAAATTGGCCTCCTCTTGATCCTGAAAAGACAGTGTTAGTATTTGTAAATAGATGTCATGGGAGTGTTGTTCCATGGCAATAGTGAGTGGCAATACCCTCATATCCCCACATTTATTTCCTTTCACTGGATGTTATCCCAGCTCTGGCTTTGGAGCTGTGCAGGTTTTGCATGGCAGAGATGTGTGGGTTTGTGTCCTGCAGAGTTTCCACGTGGCAGCAGGAAGCAGCAGGTCCCAAAGGTGCTGGTGTCAGCAGCAGGGGTGGAGTGGGAGGGTGCAGGGGTGCAGCTCACCACAGCCAGGTACCAACAGCAGCTGCTGCAGCAGGCTGGGCTTTCTCTTGGCTTTCCTTTCTGTCATTGAAAACCACTGATGAGGCTTTCCAAAAATGAGCTGGTCAGTGCCTGTGCTGGAGGTTTGTGGTGCTGCAGACTCAGCAGCAACTCACAGGGTGCACAATGCCCCAGGGATCCTTTGCAGGACTGGCTGTGATCAGGGAGGGCAAGGAGGACCTGCAGTGCTTCAGACACCCCTTCCTGTGAAAACCATCTGAGGCTCCAGGCTGAAATAAGCTCCTGACCTTCAGGGACAGCTCCTGTGCTGGCTGCCTTTTGCCCTTGTAGCCTCTGGCATGGCTGCCCAGACCTGCCCATGACTGGGTAACCTTGAAGGGTACTGGGACCTGCCCTTCTTCCCCAAGGGAAGTCTCACCTCTGCTGAAGTGCCTCATCTTTTCTTGCCCAGCTGTTCCTGGCAGTTTGTATGTGAGATTGCGTGGCTGAAACCATTTTAGATCTAAGTTTCAGTCAGCCCAATTCCCCCTGCAAACCCAGGAGCTTAATATCCCTTTCCCTGAGCTGGCTGTGCTCCCTGGATCATCACCCTGCCATGAGCTGCCTTCCTGATTTAAGCACCTTGGTACAGCAGCTCCCGCAGCCCCACACGCAGCACTGCTCCTTTCCAGCCCTGCTGCATGTAGAGCTGGGGAGGCAATTTTGTAATAACATTGGAATTTGTTTGGATAGATTCAAATCAAGCTGGATGAGGAGCATGCAGCCTTGAACACGTCCTTATGTATTTCACATATTACTTTCCAGTATTTCTATCCCTTATTATGTTTCAATCACAGCCCTTCAGGGATAAAAACCCATAGGTGTTCTGAATAGAATAGAAATAACGCAGGAAAGTTGATGTATGTCTCCCATATTTATCTGGTGGTTAAAAGTCAATTGAATTTAGTTTTCAAAGGATTGAAAATTGTACCAGCTGGAAATACCTGTGTTAAATGAGCAGAGCAGGGAGTGTGTGGAATAGGCAGGTGTTGGCTTGCAGTATTTTCCTCTGGAGGGAGAGGACACGACAGCAGTCTGTCTGTCTACGTGAATCTCTCTCATTTTAATATCTGTAGGCAGTCAGGTACTAGACAGGAATCTAAAGACATAGATCCTCCCAATTAGCTGTGGGTGCTGCCTCTGGAGCCATTGTCACTGCCCTCTCCAAGTGCCCTCACCATGCCTGGAGGGAGATGGGAACAATGCTTCTCCCTGTTTTACTGCCCCAGTTTGCCTCGATTATTATCCCAGCCTCGATTTTTTTTTTAAATTATTTTTTTCCCTGAGTCTGCAGAATGGCCATTTGGCTGCTGGGCTGGCAGGGCTGGACCCAGGCAGTCTGTCTGGCCTCAGGCCCAACAGCAGTCTGGTGTGCTGGAGCATGAAGGGCACAGATTTGGCATCAGCCTCCATCCTCCACATCCCTCCCACAGCGCAGTGCTGAACACAGTGAGGTGACAGCAAGAAGGGCTCTGAACTGTGCCAGGGTTTTCTGTATCCTCCCTGTGCCACCAGACCCCAGCACGGCCACCCCCAGCACCCTGTGCCTGTGCCCTGCTCGCCTCTGAGCCCTGACAGGTTTGGGAACTTGATGGATCTTGAATGATGGGCTTGGCAAGGCTTAAACCTCACTGCGCTCCAAGGACTCGTGGCTGTGCATTTATGGAAGGAAGATGCAAAATAATGACTGAAGTGATTATACAATTCATTAGACTTTGAAAGAATCATATTTCTGTCAGCCCTGCAGCTGTTTCTTTTAGAGTTTCACTCTGAAAAATTGGAAAGCTTGGTTCATTTAACACACGTCAAGGTGCTAATTACATCAGGGCTGGCATAAACATGCACAAGGCAGGTGCTGACCATGTGGTGGAGGGAGCAGGGTGTGCTCCCCACAGCAGCTCTCCTCACCAGCCGTGGGCTGGGCACACCTGCAGCTCCCACTCCTGTCACCAGAAAAACTGGGCACTGACTGCCCAGTGAATGGAGCAGATTCCCAGTTACACACGTGGAGGAGAAAAGAACATCACAGCCCTTCTGCGTTTTGATCATAATGTTTGAGAGTCCCTCCGTGGGGAGACTGTAAAAGTGAAATGCTGCCCAACATGAAATGGCCACATTGCAGATAGCTCTGATCACAGAGCTGGCCAGCTCCCCTGAGAAACACAAACCTCTTCTCTGAGTGCTGCTTTGTTCTAAAAGAGAGCAAGGCTGAGCCCATTCCTGGGCTGTTGGGCATCCCATGGGAAGCTCAGGAGCACTCCTCACCACTGGCCCAACAGGATCAGCTCCTCTGCTTGACCTGATTTTGTAGCTGCTGTTCTTCACGCTGACAGCTTTATCCCAACTGTACAATTCCAGCCAAGGGATTTGGGGTAATTGGAGTGGCTCTGAATACCCGCCTGCATTTCCCAGCACATACAGCCTGATCTGTGGCTTGAAGAGCTGACCTGCTTTCCCTTAGACACTGCCCCAGAAAGGGTTTTTCACAGCTGGCAGAACTTCCCTCACCTGCCTTGAAAATTCCCATGAGAAGATGAGAGAGGGTGCCAGGAATGGTTCAGCCCCAGCCCTGGGGAGATCTCTCTGTGGGTGCTTCTGCCTCCAGCACCCCTGCCTGCCTGAGACCTGCCCGCTGTCCGATGGCTCCAGACCATCCCATGGTTTGGAAACCTAAATTGCTTGATGTCACTGGGTTTCTGGAGGTTAGAACAGCCATTCAGATAGCAAGGCCTTCTACCTGGGAAAATAGACCTGAGAGTCAGTGCAGGCACATTTTGACAGATATCTGGCACATCTGGAGGTATTTTGTTTCACCCCAACCAACCCCACATCAGACCAAACCCACACGTCCCAGTGCCCACCTCGGGTCTGCACTGCTCCTTGGAGATGAGAGCCAGGAAGGGAATGGGAGAGCAGCCACAGGACAGGGATGTGGTCAGTGTGGGAAACACCAAGACCAAAGCACAGAGAGTTCCCTGCAGGCCACCCTCACACTGCCTTGGGGAAGAGTTTTAGAGGGAACAGAGCCCACAGAACATCACTTCAACCACCAGCATCAAGGACCAGCTCAGCCTCGTCCCTCCTTCAGCTGACCTGCCCTTGTCCCTCTGACAGTGTGGGAGTGTGACAGCACTTCCAGCTGCCTGGAGTTTTCACCCAGGCTGGCCTCTCTCTCCATCCCCGAATCTCTCCACTCTACCTAACCCTGCTTCCCCTGGGAAGCAAGGCACAGATGGCTCACAGCAGCCTGGGGGGAATGTGCAAAGGGAGAAGGGGAGTAGGAAAAATACCAGCAAGAGCTCAACTTATTTTATTGGTGTTAAATGCCTTTCAGATGTACTTAAAGGCCCCTGAAGGCCTAGAAGTCCAGTCACATTGCAACCAGGCTGCAGGTTCTCATTTGCTTTTAAGCCAGGCTTCAAAAGGAGAAAAGATTTGGGGTCAGATGATTTTTTTTT
>VYXD01001537.1:515337-553825 GCA_013397195.1 Hylia prasina
TTTTTTTTCCTTTTTTTTTTTTTTTCCCTTTTCTTTCCTTGGTTTGAAGCCAGCACTTCAAAAGCAGCATCTGCAGCTTGGGTGCAGGCTCTGGGTGCCAGAGGAGCTGGCCATCTCCTGCTGGGCACAGAGGAGCCTTGCCACTGGCCATGGGGTCAGCCCCATGCCTGGGAGGATGCAGAGCCAGGCTCTGTGCCTGAGAGCAGTGGCACAGCCCAAATTGTGCTGCTCTGCTAGGAGCTTGGTGCTGCCCTGGTGGGAAGATGGTCCAGATACCTGTGGCTTCCTGAAG
Organism: Hylia prasina; assembly: GCA_013397195.1. Taxonomy (NCBI): domain Eukaryota; kingdom Metazoa; phylum Chordata; class Aves; order Passeriformes; family Sylviidae; genus Hylia; species Hylia prasina. The sequence goes on from VYXD01001537.1 coordinate 515,630, forward strand.
CTCCACTGTTCTCCACCTCTCAGGCAGCTGGGATGGGAAGGAAGGACCATTGCTTGACCCTGTAACTCCAGTTGTGACAGAGCTGGTCCCACCACTAATGCCTCTTCAGCTGCAGTTCCCTGAGGCTTTCCTCCCTGCATCCCACACTTTGGTCCTTCCAGACACCTTTTCAGGAAATAATTGGCTTACATAAAGAAGTGGTTTTTGGAGTGAGGAGGGTATAGCAGCTTTTAGCTGTATGTGACTCAGATCATCACTTCCATGGTCCTTTCCATATAGCTCAGGGTATTTTAGGAGGCTTTGAATATTTTTGAAGCACTAGGCATTAGGGTAATGACAGAAAATGCCTCTCCTCTTTGTCCCTCTCTGTTCTTCTGTGAGACCTGTCAAACCAGGTCTCAGTTCAGAAGAGTAAAAACCCTCCCACTGTTGCAGGTTCAGCAAGGCCTGGGATCAGGAGGAATTGCACCCCTTTTTTGCACCAAATCTTACACTGTAAGAAGAGCTCTGCAGATCAGTGGGTGCTGTTTGGAAAATCAGCATGTAACCTGGGTAGAAGCTTCAGAACAGACCATGGTGGGGCTGAGGGAGAAGTGTTCCATGGTTCTAGAAGATGAGCTCTTGTTACCTCTGAGCATCTGTAGGTGTGCAAAGACGGGTAACTTGGGCTGAACATGCGAATCACAAGTTTGATTTGTTCTTCATAGGTACTGAGGAGGGATGAGAAGGTTTTTTCCTCTGTTCTGGACAAATCTAGTCCATTTTGGCCAGAGTGCTGCTGTGAGTGCTACGGGCTCTAAAGCCCTGGCCATCCCCCGAGCTGGCAGCCCTCAGGTGTCTCTGTGCCCTCGAGTGCCTGGGCAGGAGTGTCTCAGGCATTTGAGCTGAGTGCTTTCCCCATCTACAAGTAGTTTGTCATCCCTGTGTTTGTGCTTCAGAAAGTTTATAATTGTTCTAAAGTTATGTTTAGGTCCTATGAAGGCTAATTTGGTTCTCCTGAAGTGCAAAGGGAGGGAGTTGGTGACTTCTATCCTCAAGTGTTTCTGTGTGATTCTCTGCTTGAAAAGCATGTTAATTTTTTTATTGTTTTTTTTTTTGGTGGTTTTTTTTGTTTGTTTTTTTTTTTTTTTAGAAGCCTTTCACACTGAATGTTTTCTGAATTGGCTGGGGGGTGGCAAGGAACCCAGTAAGTGCCTAATCCCCCAGCCCATCCTCTCAGCAAATGGCTTGTGAAAGTCATTAATTTCACTGTAATTGATTTAAACGTTGCTTAGGAGGAGGAAAAATTAAGGAAACCAATGCCACTCTGAATGGAGAATTATGTGTTCTCAATTTTCTGTCAAATTATCTCCACACGTGCCCGTTCTGTGCTGGTTGCTGAGCAAACACCATGCAGGGAGTCACACAGCAAATCCCAGCTCTCAGAACCTGTGACCAGCTCCAGCGCCAGGGCAGGAGAGCCTGCAAAGGTCTTTGCCTCCAGCAGTTCACATCTGGTTGGGTGGCTCCACCAACAAAACATGGGCACATGAGGCTTTGGAAAGTGGCCATGGAAAAGCCCAGAGCTGGACCTGCTGACAGCCTCCTTGAAGTGGCAGTGCTTGTGGTGGAACAGGGCTTTTTCTGAGGCAGCCACCTGTTCCCCTTGCATTACCTCATTGCTACTACTGTATCCCCAGCTGGAAAGTAGCTTTAATTAAAATTATTCATTGCTCAGTAAGATTTGCCCCCTATTTTGGGTGTATCTTAGAAGATAACATTTTTTCCTTATCACTTCATCACTGGGTTTATACTTCAAAGGACTGTACCCGTGGATGTCACTGTGATCAGAATAGAGTATGTGGATTTTAGCTGAGCAGTGACGTACAATCGATGTATTTTTAGGCTGAGCTTAGCTTTATTTTGCATTTTTATTTATACCTCTGACAACTGAATGAGTGCCCTGGCTCCAAGCCATATCTCTCAATAATAATGATCTTTTTTTCAGATTCTTGGGAAATGGCTTCTCCACTCTATTGTGCATGTTCTCTTGACATCTTAATGCAGTTTCTAGGTCACTGAGCTAAGAAAAGACTATAGGTGCCACTAAAGCCTCCTTAAAGGAGAACCAGCCACAGCCTGGGCCAGGTTGATGATACTTAGAGAAATCAATTATTGTCATGTACCACCTTCATGCTGTGCCAGATCAGTTAAAGATGAAGCAGTTTTGTCAGGTTTCACTCCATCTGCAGGGCTTTTCATGCTCCTGCCCTCGGGCCACCTGTGGTGAGTGGATGTTGCCCATGGATCCATCAGCTGTCGCAGGTCTGTGCTGGGAAGCTGGAGGGACTCCCTGCAGGTCTTAGCTGGCACCCCAGGGCTGTTGGGCAGGGGTAACTCGGTGTTTCAGGTTCCTTTGAAGGCTGAGGGGTGAAAGTAGAAGCACGGGGAGGTGAAGATGTCTCAATGTGCAGGTGGAGGTCAGGCTTGCCTTTGCCAGCCTGGAGAAACTGCTTCACTCCCACTGAGGGAGCTCATCTGGAAGGAGCTGCCAGGGAGGGAGGCTGTGTGTCCCCACAGCTCCAGCCCGAGGAGCTCCTGTCCCCAGTGCCACTGCTGGGCTGGCTGTGCCAAGAGAAGAGGAGGCAGGACAGCTGCAGGGCTCCCCTGCTTGTGTTGTTGGATCCATATCCTGGGAGGGAAGCTCAGCCCCTCCAAACTGGGGCTGGGATTCCCCTGTGGATACAGCATTGATGAAGAAAACTGGGAAGCCAACTTCAGCAAACTAATCCATGAGCACTCAGAGATGTTTGAAGGGTTCTGTTGCTTAATATGCTGCAAGTCCCACAAAGGGATGGTGCAGGAGCAGGGCTGGAAGGGGTTCTGGTAGCCCCAAGCCCTCACTCTCTTCTGCCCTGTGTGGAGTAATAGTCCGTGGGCTGAGTGGAACAGTGAGAAGCTGAGCTCTGGCCAAGAGAAAATATTTGGTGTGATTCCTCTTCCTGCTCTCTTATCCTCATTTTTCTCAGTTCCCCTCTGCAGCCTGCCTGTGCCAAAGGACTGCTGCTGCCAACAGGAGAGGCTGGAGTCGTTCTCTGGGGAAAGGGAGTGGAGCCTGGTGTCATGCACCTGCAAAAGTTAATATTTATCCTTTCTGCCAAGAGATCAGGCTGAACACTTGGCACCTGCCAGATTCAACAGAGCAATGGCTGGTGATGGATGGTCACCTGCTCATCTTCAGAGAGAGGCTGTGGGGCAGGGAGCAGAGGCCAGGGTCCCACTCCTGGGACAGTGGGACACTGCACTGCCCTCCAGGAGACAAAGCCACCTTGTGAGAGTGACAGACTGCCAATGCACACACAGCTCCCTCTGGCATCCAGAAATGTTCCCTACTGAGCTCCTGAAGTATTTTTTTTCCTCCCAAGCTCTCAGGAGTTGAAACTGAGCCTCAGGCACCTTTGTTGTCTGCACCCACTGTCCCAAGGCAGGTGGCAGCATCCCAAAGGAGCTGCATGGGCATGGACAAGGGCAGTGTGGCTGGTGACAGTGTGGCTGGTGACAGGAGCATGAGGAGGGGGACAGAAGGCAGCTCCCTGCAGCACGGGGCCTTGGGGATACTTTTCTGAGCCAAAATCTCTCTCTTGACTCTTCCAGTGGCTCCCATGGCTCTGGCAGGGTGTCCGTAGCTTTGTGTCCTTGCTTCTGGTGGCTGTCCTCTCTGCCTGGGGGCTGGCCCACACCACCTCAGGGCTGCTTCCTGCAGGCAATGCTCTGTTCCTGTTTCCAGAGCATTTCAGCTCCCTCCACTCCAAAAGTCTGCTCAGTGCACCAGGGATGTGTGTGGGTAAAGGCTCCTCTGGCTCCCCTGGGTGCTGTGGGAAGTGCCACGTGTCAGGACTCAGCTGTGCTGCAGGTCCCAGGCTGTGCAGGGGGAGGTGACAGTGCTCCATGGCCGGGCTGGATAAGCCGGGATGAGCAGGGGTGGGCTGTGCCAGGAAAGCACAGGGACCAGGCTGTGTTCAGGAGCTGATGGCCTGTGCAGCCTGCAGGATTGGGTTGTGAGTGTCACCGTGTAATGCCTGTTGGTGACTGCTCTGCCTGGGCAAGGGGAGGTCACAGCTCCTTTCCCATCCCTACTTTTGAGTGCTCTGGTTTCAGCAGGTCTGGAGCTACAGCCTGTTCTAGCATGCACCGTGCTCTTACCTGGTGTCTTTTCAGCCGCTATTCAGCCGTGGTTATTTAAACCCTGAGGAGGAAAAGAAATTCCTTTGTTTGCCTGTCCCTGTGCTGTGTTGCATTGCTGAGCAGTGGTGGTTTCAGCGTTCCACGGGGATGAAGCTGTGCGGCAGGACAGAGCCTCCATCTCCTGGTGGCACAGCCACATGGCAGCCGGGCTCTGCCTGCAGGAGCTGTCCCAGGACAGGGACCCAAAGCTGGCCCAGCGGGCTGAGGGAAGCTTTGGGGTGTGAGGGGTTCCTGCCAGGCTCAACCCCTCTAGCCACAGGTTTATCCACAGTCACCTCAGGGCTTCTCTGGGCTGCCAGGCCAGGGAAGCAGGCTCTGTTTGGGTTCTCTCTCCAAAACTTACAAATTTTTGTCCTCATCCTGAAGAAGGTTCTCACAAGGTTATTTTAGTGCATTCCTGTCCAATGAAGCCTCAGCACCATCCATCCAGCATCTCTTTTCCAAGGTTTAGTGGGAGCGAGGTGCCACCACACAGGCAGTTTGAGGAGGGGGGAAGCTTAGGGATTTTCTCTGACGCAACCTCTGATACTGGGCTCAGCATGTTCACACTCTACCACGGGTACCTCAGAACTGAATCTTTCTGGAGTCCTCCAGAAAGCCACATTCAAAGTCTTTTCCACAAGTAGTAAAGAGAGTTCTCATTATTGCAGCTGCAGCTGGAGGCCCAGGGATTTTTCCTGTCTAGATTTGCCCCTTCTGTCACTTTTCTTCCCTCTGGCTTCCTTGTGAGCATCAAGTATCTGGAACCCAGGGAGACTTCATACAGACGTTCATTTTTTCTTTTGTAAATGATTTTAAAAGACTTACAAGGGAACTGCAAATGGACCTGAGCAGTCAGAAAATGACCACAAAGGAGAAAAAACAAGAGAGGGGAACATGGAGCTCTGCCAGCATCCCTGCAGGGTCTGGCAAGCTGTTATTCACCCCTCAGTGCACTGTCAGCCCTTGCCCATGGCAGCTGAGGGGACACTGGCCCATGGCTGATGGGCTGTGGGGACACTGATGGGCTGCTGAGGCTGTGGCCCTGCTCTCTGGGCTCTGCACCTGCGCTGGCTCTGTGCTTGCAGGACCAGGGTGGTTTAATTAAAAGTGGCAAAGCCACCTCCAGAGTCAGCCCTGCAAAGAACCAGCTGCAGGTGCAGGGCCTGGGAGCTGCTGGCATGGCGTGGTTGGCCCAGGTTGCCAGCTGCCTGTGGTTCCTGAAGTGCTCACAAAGCAGTCACTTCCCAGTGTCAAGTGCTCTCAGTTGCCCATCATTTTGGAATTGTGTAAGTCTTCCCCCAAGACTGTTCTCCTCTCCAAAGATGCCAGCTGGGAAGGTTCTGTGTCCAGGGCCCCCCTTGTGCATCCCCCCAGGAGGCTGGAGGTGCAGTTTGTGTGGGATGCCTGTGTCTGCAGGACAGTGGCAGCAGACCCCTTGCAGGAGGGGCATGGTGGTGGCACTGATGGCAGAGGCTCCAGGGGGACACATGCACCATGTCAAGGTCCAGGTTACGGCTGGTGGACAGCCCGAGATGTCCTTGCGGCCGCCAGACCTGGCTGGAAGGGGGATGGTGCTCACAGACAGGTTTTTCCCAGAGGCCTGGGTTCAAACACAGCCTGAGGAACTGGCAGCTGCCCCAGAGATCCTGTCCCTCCAACAGGGAGGAGTGGGGGAAGGAGGGGCAGTGAGAGGGGAAGGGGCTTTTCCTGATGCATGTACCCGGGGGCTGTGCTGCCTCTCAGTTCTCAGCAATCTCCTTTGCCCCAGGGAAGAGGGGAGTTCACCCACATCCCCTGACTCTGTGCCTGACTCTGCCCTGTCCCCCCAGGTGTCTCTCAGCCACGAGTGCACCCGTGCCATCATGAAGCTGATGTACTGCCCGCACTGCCGGGGCATGTCCAGCGTGAAGCCATGCAACAACTACTGCCTCAACGTGGTCAAGGGCTGCCTGGCCAACCAGGCAGACCTCAGCACCGAGTGGAAGTACCTGATGGGTAAGGTGGCCTTTCTGCTGCAGCACAGCTGCCTCTCACTCTTGAGCTCTCTGAGGCTGTGTTTGGCAAGTAAAGAGGGTGGTGGGAGGCTCAGGGCAGGTTGTTTGCAGTGGTAAAGCTCTCAGCCCTCCTTGTGCCCACACAGCATCCCTCAGCAAGCTCCTCTCTCTCTCTCACTTGTACATGCACAGCTGGAGTGATCTGAGACCTGAGGGAGCCTTGGTGTTTGTCTGGGCTCAGGGAGGGCAGGCACCAGAGGACGTGACCTTGGGCTTGGCCTTTTTTTCCTTTGCCTTGGCCCCTCTGCCTGGCCAGCAAAGCTGCCAGCTCAGCCCCAGCTGCAGCCCTGCAGGCTGCCTCAGGGTTGGCGTGTGTTGGCACTAAGAACAAAAACCCCACCAAGCCAAGGAGTGTCACCTGCCTCTCGAGGGACACTGCGGGATGGATTGGGAAGCAGAGCACAGCGAGGCCAGAGTGCTGCCTGGAGAGGTGCCCAGGGCAGCTGTGCCACAGCCAACTGGAAATGCTCCCTGTGGGAACAGCTGGGAGCCTGCTGCAAAGGAGGGGTGCTGCAGTGCACCCCCACACCTCAACAGGTGTTCCCATATTAGGAAAAGAGGTTAAGTTCCACCCCTGAACTTTTAAGGAAGAACCAGAAACTTCCATGCTCTTCTCATGGTAATTGGCCCAGTGCCAGGACAAAGGCACCTGTTGGACCCTTGAGCTGTTCCTCACAAAATGTGGCTGTTTTCTCTTGGGCAGCAAGCCAAAAATCTCTCCTGGATCCTTGACTACTTCAGAGAGAGCACGGAGATTCTCAGGGCATTTTCGGGGTGTCTTAGCAGGTGTAAGGGACCTCCTGCACTGTGCAAGGCTTTTACTCTTTTGTTTTGTAAGGTTTGTTATTTTAATTAAAACCTTTTTTGCTTTTTCAAACACCTCCCATCAGCCATCTCACTAATTTTCATAAGCCATTTCTGGGAGGCTGCTGGCAGCCCTCAGTGTGATGAGCCTTCATGGGGCTCATAACATGCTGGCCTCATGCAGAAATTCATCAGAGGGGGAGGAACTGTCCCTTCCCCAGGGGTTCAGTGGCCCTTTGGCCTTTCTGACCAGAGCCAGCCAACTGTCCCTGTCACTCTGTCCTGGCAGGATGACAGCCTTGCTCCTGAAACATCACTCTACAGCTTTCCTTGATTGACAGGGAAGCAATTCCATGTGCATTTTGCATTTATTCTGGCTTGCTCTTCCCAAGAGACACTGTCAAGGGGTGATGGCTAGGAGGCAATTGGAGCTTCTTTTAAATTGCAGTTGTACATTTCAGTGTCAGAGGTCACAAACTGATCAAGGACAGGAGCAAATCGTGGAGTCAAAGGCAGCAGTTCACTGGCCATCTCCTTTCTTCACCCTTCCCCAGGCCCTTCTGTGTAGCCAGAGACCATTTTGTTACACTAAACACAGAGTTACTCTTTAAGTTTGACAAATTAGGGCAGGACAAATTAAGGTAGATTTTTAGAGTAAGTGGTTCACATATAATTTATCACTATTTAGGGGTGCAACCTTTGATTTAAATGTCTATATCTCAAGATTAGTGCTTCTGCAAGGCACTATTTGTCTAAAATATACAGTCTCAAAAATGACACCACAACCCATGAGTGGCAGCAAAATTAAGTTACAAGCTCTTCAGTGTTACAGGAGATTTTATTTCCCAGAATACAAAAAAAGTTACCAAAATTTACCTCCTTATACTGAGAGCATATGGGCTGTCCTTCCTTCAGACACAACTGGAGTGTTGAGAATTGCCTCTGGAGGTAGGCAGAGATTGGTAATTCTTTGTAAGCCAAGCATAGCCCCAAAGCAGCCATCCAAGCAGGAACTTCCAAGCAGGAGTGCTTGGGCATCAGAGCTTTCCAAGAGGAACTGAGAGCTGAGGCAGCCCTCAGTCACTCCCTGTCCTGTTTTCCAGTTAGTTGTGGGCATACTGGTCTGTTTCTCTACCTGTGCAGCCTGATATTTCCCTGGCTGTTGTCCTCCCAGAGGTGAAGGTGAGGAGGATTATTGCTTTTCTCAATCCTTCACTGCCACAGAAACTATTTCCCACATCCACTACCTCTGGCACCTTATTGACCCCAATTCTCCCACTTTCTCCTGGCTGCAGTGCTTTGCTGAAGACATGCACTGAGTTAGGAGGGTGAGGGCCAAGTATTACTGTGTGTTTCTTAATAATTCTGCACCAGTTTTCTGGTGTTCCCTCTATATCACCCAGGGAAATGCTGGTTACTTGGGGTGAACACTCTACCCAAAGTGTACTTACCATTTGCAGGAGGTTCCTTTGACACAGAGAGTGGCTTTACTACATAAAGTAAGGAAAACAAGTATGCACCTGGGCAGTGGTGAAAATGGAGAGGTGTCTCCCAACAAGGAGACCTGCCAAGGGCCCAGCAGCTTCTCCCACCCAGCACGAGCTGATGTCTCCCTTGGTTTGCCCAGTGCTGATGGGAGCTGTCCCTGCCTTGTTCCCCCAGATTCCCTGATCGGGGTGGCCGATCGGATCGACGGACCCTACAACGTGGACACTGTGATAGGCACCATCCACATGAGGATCGCTGAAGCCATCTCCAACTTGCAAGAAAACAAAGATTCAATCACCAGCAAGGTAGGAGTGTGTGCCTGGGCCTGCCTGAGGACACATCACATGCAACTGCCAGGACCAAATGCTCTTTTGTGCTCACTGTTCAGCTGAACTGTTCAGCTGGGGGAGATGAGGAGTGCCCACTCTTTTAGTGATAAATTACCTTGGTTTCCCACCACCCATCTGACACAGGCAAAAACCTCTGCAGATGTTTCCAAATACTGCTCCCTGCCACATCCATCCAGCCTCCTTTGGGTATAGGCACAGGAGGTGGGACTGCATACACAGTGACGGGTGGACCTTGTGCCATTTGCTGCCAGGGGCCTCTGTGCTGAAGAGTTTTGAGATGTTTTGGCTGAGCTGAGGCACTTACACAAAGTGTACAGTCCCCAGTGACAGGAGGCAGCTTCTTTAACCTGCCTCGAGGGGATCTTCTGCAGTGGAAACCCTGGGCTATCAGGTTGTACTGTGGGACAGAGCTGCAATCTGGCAGTCCATCTGGAGAGTACAAACCAGGCTCTCCTGAGGCTCACCTGTCTTCCAAGAAGTATGTATCATGAAGGTCTCTTCTGTTGGTCTTCTATTTTTAGTATATTTATCCACTTAACCACAGTCACCTCTCTAACTGCAGGTAGAAGCTTTGGGAAGAAAAGCAGCCCTCCAGGGCTCCTGCCTTTTGCCCAGACACTCCCCAGGTCCTGCAGCTATCCCACAGTCAGGGCAGAGATGCAGATGAAAGAAGTGGGACAGGTCCTAACTGGGTTTTGGATAAGGGAAGGGCCAGCAGTATTGCTTGGCAAACAGGAATTCACTGGCACACATCAAAGCACTAACAGCAGCATGCATCCAAGTCCTGGGTTAGGTTTCTTTTCTGACATGAAAGGCAATGTTCTTTCTTCCCTTGTTAGGTGAGACTCAGCCTTTCCACATAAAAGCAAACCCATGGTGTGGGGAAACATTGCATCATCTGCAAAGAAAGGTGTTTCAAAGGGGAATACAGTAAATCTGGTGAAATGAAAGGGGCTAAATAGTGTAACTGGTGTTTGATTAGAGCAACCAAACATGTTTGATAAAGCTCCTCAGTATGACCTGGTGACCAGGTGAATGGAGCACTCTGCTGGTGGCACAGCTAGCAGAGGGCAGGAGCTGCAAAGCTCTGAGCTCTGGTTTTGGGCATGGCAAAGCCATCAGATGAAAGATTTTGTTGTCAGCTGAGTTCAGGACTGTCCCAGGCCAGTCGTCAGAGGGACTCATGTCCTTGGGGACATGAGTCAGGCCAAGAGCAGTGCTGTTAAGGTAACCTCCCAGTCTGCCCAGTCAGGAGGCACTCTGGCAGCCACACTCCCACCATCAGAGGCTGTCACTGCAGCCCCTAAGAGAGGCAAGTCACAACCCCCAGCCCCCCCTTGATGTCAGCACACCCCCCTCACACAGCCAGACCAGGGCTCCTCACTGGTTCCATCCCAGGTTTCCCATGGCAGTCTCAGATCTCTCCTTCCAGAAAGCAATTTATTCACAGCACAGTGACACACATACAAAAAAGCTTGAGTTGGTGCCTCTCAGGACAACAGAGGAACCCCTGGGCTTTTATCCCCTCACAGTCCCAGCATGCAGAAGTCTCACCAGGCTCTCTCAGTGTCTGCTCAGCTGGCTGGTGCCACAGGCCCCTTGTCATGCAGAGGGTGGGCAGTTCACAGCCTCTGGCTCGGCCAGCAGGAGCTGAATCTGCAGCTCTCACTGCAGCTGCTCCCCAGCCACCTGCACAGAATGTTCTCCTCCACACAGAATGCCTTTTGTGAGAGGAGCCAGGAGTGGCCTTTGGCCCCAGTGCCACCCTCAGTGACAGCAGTCCCAGGCTGTCCTGGGATCTGGGTAAAACTGTAAAGAAGCACTTGTGGTACTGAGCCCTGTGTTCAGAGCAGCACAGAGCACTCTCCGTGCTTCCTTACACTTCCTTTTCTCCCTGTGGCTCTCACGGATTTCAGGCAGCAGGAGCTACCAGAGGCTGCAAATGCCTCTTTGCTCTCATCATCCAGGAGATTATTGACCCCTTCAGTCTGCTGGAGTTATGTTTTCTCCAGCAGTAGTTTGCATTTCTCACCTGAAGCGTTTAGAGTGGCAAGAGGTTTGCCTTGGTACCACATTGTGCTAGAGCTGCCACTGTCCTGGACACCTCCCCAGACTTGTATCTCCTGGGAAGAGGCTGTCTGCCAACAGCAGCAACATACAGCAAGATACAGCAGTGAAACCAAGGTTTGGTTTTGGTAGAACCAAGTCGCAAATGCTCTACCATGTGATTTTCAGGGTGGGGTTTTTGCACAGAGCAAATGAGACTGATGAACAAACAAATTGGTTTGGTGCTGGGCTGCTGGAGTCATCAGATCCATCTGGTCAGCAGGACAGAGCACCCAGGAGGGGCCTTTGGAGGCTGAATGTCCCTCAGACACAGGGACAAGGGACTCTTGGCTGGGTTGGGACTTGGCTGTCAGAATCCACAAGCCAGAGTGTTCAGCAGGTGGCACGAGCTGTGTCAGCAGAGCTCTGTCTGTGGCCCTGACTCCTCTGATTAAGGGGACACCAGGCAAAGACACGTTTATCAATAGCTTCTGACAGCACCCTGGTAACCACAACAAACTTGGAGCCCTTTTCAAATCAGGTGGCTTCTGTTGTAAAGGCTGGCATATTCTGACTCAAACTGACAGTGCAAAGTCCCTCCTGACCTCTGATGCTTTGTCCAGCCTGGCTCTCTGAGCTCCTGCCACCAGGGAGGCTCAGCTGCCCAGCCCTGGTGATGTGAGCGGAGGTGTTACTGCCTGGACTGGTGATGCAGAGACTGAGGGAAGCAGGTGTTTCCAGGACACATGGTTTCATCTCATCCTAGAGTCCAGGTCTGGGGATTTGTACCTTCCAAGTGCTTCTGCTGCCCTCTGGCTACAAAGCCCTCCTGGGCAGGTAGCTGGGATGACAGGAAGTACCTGAAGATAACAGATGAATCAGTTCTGCTGCCTCATTTGCCCCTGAAACATCCAGCCTGACAGATTGTGGCACACCTACTGTCCTTGCAGTGCCCTGGTTGGAGGCACATTGATTTCCAAAGTGGGGATGTTGATTGCAGGAATCATGGGGATAGTCCCACATGAGTATGTTGTCCATCAGTGAGGCTCCCATGCTTGGTAGTCTTGAAGCCCACACCACTGATGTAATGAGTGTGAGCAGCTCTCATCTTGTTCTTCCCAGGATTTTATTTTCCAGTCATAAGAAGAACAGATAAAATTGCTATAAATAATTTAATATCAATATTGGCAACTCATCCAAAAACATGTGTTACTGCTGAATATTTTGCTTGATAGTGGTAACCAAAACCAGTTACAATGTGCTGAAAACACATCTGGCACTAGAAACTAAGCCAGAATCTCTAAGAATCTTGGCAAATAGGAAGGATAAACATACTTAAGAAGGAAAAAAACCCCGTAACTGTGGAGTGTTAAATAATTAAAGGAATAGCATCAAAATATGGGATAGAGAGTTTGGTTTGTTTTTCAGGTATTCCAAGGCTGTGGAAATCCCAAAATCAGCACAAAAGGCTCCAGTAGTGAGGAGAAGAAGAGACGGGGGAAGGTGACATTGGAGGCCAAATCCTCTGCACAGGCACTGGAGATGCTGGTGGGTTTGTCTCTGGAGCTGGTCCCGGGTCCTGCGGGTCGGTCACACCGCTCTGGGGGCTGCTGAGCTGCACGGCTGAAGGTCAGATCATCAGGTGCTGGTGTAAGCCAGGCAGACCTGGTCTTCTTGCCTCTGCACAGGGTTGGGTCTGTGTTGCTGATAACCAATTTCCCAGGGATTTGGTGCCAGACTTACCTGAAGAGGCTCCTAGTCTGATGTCTCCTGTCTTCTCCTGGTTGGTCTGGTGGTACTGGAACAGTCCTTGGCATGTAACCTGTAGCCTTGGGCACTTGGGTTGATGATTGGTCTTTAGGGGAAGGTTGATGACACATCCTTGTTTGCATAAAAACAGATTTTAATGATGGTAAAACCAAAAATAGGCAGAATCCTTGTACTTGCCTCCGCCCTGGGGCACCCCAGAGCTCTCGTGGCCCTGAGCATCCCCTTTGCTTACAGGTTTTAGATGCCAAAGGGAATCTGACAGCTCTCAAGACATACTGGATCACCCTGCCCAGCAGCCTGTGCAGCAAAAAAGTAATGGCCAGCTCAGCGTCGGACGACAAATGTTGGAACGGGATGACCAAGGGCAGGTATGGAATGGGTCACAGTGCCAGGAGCACCAGTCTGGGGTGAGGGGGAAGGTTTGAAAAGGCACTTACACATCATCACAGCCAGCTCCACTTGTTCAGAGTGAGCAGTCAGTGCCTGTCCATAGAAATGCTGCATTTCCAGAAAACCTCGTACCTGGGAATGTCAAGCCCGGTGTTGTTTTGCTGTGTGTTGAGGGTTAAGCACTGAAATGCGCTCACCATGAAATAACTGTGTAGTTTTCCACTAAGGAAGCAGTTTTGCAATCCCACATGCACGCAGAGGGCAGCAGGGCTGGATTTGCCACACAAACTCCACAGCTGCTGCAGAGAATTGTATACACATCCCTCTATCCATACCTGCTCTGAAATGCTGTTCTCTCCAAGAGGGGCACCTGGGTGACATCAAACAGCTATAGAAAGAGTTCCTACCCCAGCCGAGGTTAAAGGATGGCTGAGGGGAGATTGGCAGCTGCTGGATATGCACTTTCTCCTCTCCGCAGACCTCTTGGGCTTGGCTTTGCCAGCCTGAAGTCAACACCTTCAGTTCTTCCATATTTCACATTGTTGCCAGCAGTGTCCCAGGCCTGCAGGAGCAGGAGGACCAGGGCACTGCAGAAGGCAGCAGTGCAGCTCTGGTTGACAGCTCCCAGCTAATTAAGCTTCCCTGAGAGCCTGTCTGGTCAAACTGGGCTGGGGCTATTCAGTGGTCCCACGGTGTCAGTCTCCACAGGATTTAACCAAGCAGGGATTAAAGTGCTCCTCAGCCTCCCATGTGGACAGAGATTTTCCATAAGAGAGTGTCACTGTGGGCCTATTGGTACCAGCCTGAGGGCAAGCCCTCTGCCATTGCTGCAGGGATCCCTCCCCATGCTGGGACAGGGGTGCTGCAAGGCCACCCAGCCACCTCCTGCAAGCTGAGACCCCTCTGCTGGGGTCTGGTCATGGCTGCATGGCTCAGAGAGCTGAGCTGCCTCCCAGCAAACACCAGCTACAGAGGCTGCTCCACAAGTCAGTGGCACTGACTGCAGCCTCTCTGGGGTTCGCAGAGCCTGGATTATCCCTGGTGTCTGTAGGGAGAGGTGAGCTGAGCTGGGGGCAGACATCTAAACCTTTTGCCTTCCTTCCCAGTTACCTGCCTGAAGTGATGGGGGATGGCTTGGCTAACCAGATCAACAACCCCGAGGTGGAGGTGGACATCACCAAGCCAGATATGACCATTCGCCAGCAAATCATGCAGCTAAAGATCATGACAAACAGGCTGGGCAATGCTAACATCGGGAACGACGTGGATTTCCAGGACACAAGTAAGTGTAGCAGAACTGGAGAGGTGAGAGGGGGCTGAGAGGGGCTGGGCAGTCCTGTTGGGGGCACAAGTATCCCTGCAGGTGCTGCTGCTGGGCCCTGGGGGAAGGGAGGGGCTGTGGCAGCCTGGCTTTTGGCTTGGGGCTGCTGAGGGGCTGTTGAGTGCAGCCAACTTGTGGGCTGGAGGCTGTGCTGTTCCCAGTGCCTTACTGAAACCTGCAGGGCTGTGTCCAATCCCAGCCCTGCTGACAGGGCCGTTGCTCCTGTCCACTCCAGCTCTGGAATCAACAGGTGATTAAAGCCAGCAGGAGGTCAGGTATGAGCTTGTATCCCACACTGAGGGATGCAGAGGGGAGGGGGTGGCCAGGATAGGGCTGGTGGCCAGAGCTGCCCGGGGCTGCAGCCAGGGGAAGGCCTTGCCCACCATAAGGAAAGCCATGTGCGCTCACCCCGCGTCTGTCTCTCGCAGGTGACGACATGAGCGGCTCCGGGAGCGGGGACAGCTGTCCTGATGACGTCTGTGGCAAAAGACTTTCTAAGAGCCCCAGCACCAGGCAGCCAGAAACACACGCTATTCCTAAGCAGTCTGGACACGGCATCAGTGGGGCCAGCAGCAGATCTTTGCCTTCTGCCTCCCTCCTCCTCCTCCTCTCCATGGCTGTCATGGCCGCGCAGCACTTGTGGCGGTAACTCTGGCACAGCCAGGAAACAGACTGCGGCTGAGGGCTTCACTTTGCCAAAACCAACCAACCAACCAACCAACCAACCAACCAAAGGACATATTTAATTCACCTTGGCAAAAAAAAAAAAAAAAAAAAAAAAAAAAAAAACCCAAAAAAAAAAAGGGAGGAGCAAAAGGTTTTCAGAAGGTTTCAGTTGTTTGCTATTTCTGGCAGTGCTCGAGCTGTTTTCTTCTTTCTTGGTCTTTCCCCAATGCTGGGCCCTTCTTTCCATACCTCATTGTTTTACTTTTGTTATTGCCACAGACTGGCTCCTGGGGCTGAAGCAAGCCTTTGCAGAGGGCTCCAGGGGAACTCGGCCGAGCCCTCCGCGGGCGGCTGTGCTGCTGCCTGCAGTGGAATATGCAATTGCCCTGCCCTTGTTCCCCAGCGCGGGCCGGAGCGCCGCTGCCGACGGCGCCGTTCCGCGGGCAGCGCCGGCTCCCGCCGCGGAGACACCGGGATCCTCGGCACGGCTCTTTGTTCAGGGGCTCTTTGGGTTCTTCCTCTGTGCTTCCTAGCTGGGCAGAGATGGCCCTTCACTTCCAGTGGTGTACGTGGGAGCGTGAGCAGGTTTGGTGGGTTGAACTGAAAGAGTTTGGCAGTGGCTGTTGGACCCAAAAATGCAGAACTCCTTTTTTTCTTTGGAAAAGACACAAGTGGGTTTCTTGACTAGAGCTTGTAGCTGACGACAATTTGAAATGTAGGTTTCCTACATCTAAGTGACTGGGAATGAGTGTTAGGGGTTGGGGGTTGGGGTACTTTTTCTTTGCATGCTAGTTGGAAAGCCATTTTTTACCCAAGTAACAATGGTCCAATTTGTACCTGCAGTGCAGTACCATTGTAGGTAACAGAGAGATGCAAATATGCACAGTGGGATTCTCTGTGTGACAGACAGTTGTGCTCCCTCCTCCTTCTCTGGCCCCAGCCATAGACAGGAATTAGGGTTTTTTTCTTGGTAATAAGAGAGACCAGGGATGTTTTACTAACTGGAGCTTTGGGACTGGTTGTGCCCCTTCAAGCAGCTGCCTTAGGGTAGAGAGGGGCTGCTGGGGATCACCATGGGCACTGGGTCCCTACCCAGAGCACTGGCTCAAAGCAGCACCTACCAGGGGGAATGTGAGGACAGGACACATTTTGTTTGCGAATTCTTTTTACCTTTGGTGTTTGTTCCAGTTGCATTGTAGGTTTTTAATGGATTCCCTTTTTCCCTGTTCCTTCCCTATCACCCAATACACCTTCCTTAACCCCTGCAGGCATGGCCTGAGCCAGCGGGTCAGTCACCACAGGCAGCTCTGTTGTGGCTCAGGACAGGGCCAGGCTCACCCTTTGCTGCCCTGTCCCACCACTCACCAGCCTTTGGGTGATGTGGGCAGCTGCCCTAACCCCAGATTGCTTGGTGGGGTGGGCTCTGTGCCAGGTTTTGAGGCTGGGGGTGGTGAGAGAAGTTATCAATGTCCTCATGTAGCTGCAGGAGCGTCTGTGCTTGCTAGGGCTGTGTGTTTGGGGCTTCCAGAGGCTTCTGTGCCTGATGAGCAGTGAGCATGGGCTGGAGCTGTAGGTGCAGCAGATGCTGGACACAGCACAGTCACTGTGACTGCTGGGGCCAGGAGCACACACAGGTTGGGATTGAGCTTCAGACGGGTTTGTATTGGAGTGAGAGGGAGGGCAGAGCTGGGCCTGTCTCTTGCTTTTGCACAGCATTCGAGCATTTCTTCTCTGTCTTGCCAGAGGAGATGTGCCTTTGGGCTGAGCAAACATTATGGGATTGGGGGTTGTCTGTTTTCTAAGAAAGGGGAAAAAACCCCACCATTTTTAACATTAGCAGTTTCTAAAGTGCAATTTAAGGAAAGATGAGGACATGAGCAAGGTAATGCTGAAAGCCAGTTCATTTTCTGCCCTCCCTGGGGCCTAATGGTGGCACTGAGGGTGCCTCAAACTAGGCAGGATTTTAGACCAGCTTTGACCAGCCTCTCCAAGTCAAAGTCACTGATTAACGTCACTGACTGTGCATCCCTTCTGCCTTAGCCTCACCTTTTTGTAAGACAAAATCATACCTGATCTGGTCGGGTGTCAGAAATGAACACTGGGGTGCTGGACAATGGCTGAAGGACAGGCAGTGCCACTACACCCATCAGAACCCTGGAGAGCATAAATGCAAGTTGTGGTTTTGTCTAGGTTTATTTACTCCCGGACATATAGCAAATTCACATGATTTTTACTGCTCTAAAGAGTTCCTAACTTTTCTTTTTAATATTTTTAATCAGAACTGGAAATACAAATTTAACCTTCAGTTACAACAATCCCCACAACCAATCCTGCAGAAGCTTTACATCCAAAGCAAAAAAAATAAAGCGGGGGGAGGGAGGATGAATTAAAACATTGTATCCTCTTCAAAACACGGTTGAGTTGGGGTTTTAACACATGGATGATGTCAGTGTTTTGCTTTGCAGAATGGAAGCTTGAAAGCCATTTCCATTTCTGTGCAGTTAGTTTTTTCTGTCTGCCTGTTCCTCAAAAGCGTCTTATGGGTCCCTTCACATCTTAAATGTGAAGCCAGGAATTTACTGGTTATCTAGTTAATATTTTAACAATTTAATAGCCCAAACTAGTGGTTCTGTTACAAGGAAAAAAAAAAAACAAACAAAACCTGATAGTGCAAATCAGTAAGGCAAAACCTCAAAGTAATATCTGTTGTGCTGGGGAAACTCTTCCTGATGCCCTCACCTCTGGGCTGGAGTTGAGCTCCCACTTCCACATCCCTCCTGACCCTGAGGGTGGCAGCTTCCACTCACCAGGGGGAGAGCAGGACACAGCCTGAGGTGAGGGCAGTGCAGGGGGCTCGGCCCCCTCTGTGCCCAGAGATGCTCCGTGGTGCTGGTGACGCTTCCTCCTCAGCCCTGCATCCACTGGGGTTGTTTTCATATCTGTCCGTGGTCAGCCTACACTGCTGCTTTTTGTTGGTTCCTCATTACTCAGTTTTTCTGTTCTCTCTTGCCCTGAAGTTGTTTCCCCAGCTGCTGCCATTAAGTGGCCTGGGGTTGTGTTTGGCCATGCCACCTTCCCCAGGAGCTGAAACAGCCGAGAGCCCCCAGGACAGCAACTCTAAACTAAAGCAAACTGCAATTCCTGCTGACTAAACAACCACTGGTGTGGCTGAACAAGCTGAAATCAACCCAGGTCCAGACAAGTCCCGAGCCTGTGGTCGGGCTGGTGCAGAACCTGGGGCCTTTCAGTGCTTATGAATGACATTTCCTGGGCTGCTGCCTGCTGGAAAACACTGTGACACACCTCCCCGTGGCTGTTCTGGGTTGGCTGCATGAGGGGACCTCTGAGGAACTGGGCTGGCTGGGGAGAAATATCTGCTTCAATGTTATCAAGATGGTGATCCATCGTGTTCTGGTGTGAAAAGGCCTCATACTTGACAGGGGTGTGGAAGGGGTAGTGGTGTAGGAAAAAAATATTTACAAAAGCCCTGTCCCTGGGAAGGAGAGAACCATAAATGGTGGATTTCCAAGTGTCTCTGTCTTTCAGCCTGCTCTTTGTGCCATATTGTGTATGTTTTAAACAATGGTGAGGGTCTCAAAAGGCTTTGAGAGCACAGCTACTTCTCATTTACAAATGACAAGCTGCCTGTTGTTTTCTGGTGGGCTTGGTAGGGGCTAAGGTATAACAGAATATCTAAAGTCCACCTTTGCTTTAAACAGATGCATTTCTATCTGCAGGAGTAAGAATTATTTCACTTATCAGCATAGCTGGACAGTTATCTATTTCTTTCTGTTACCAAGGTACTTGTAACTCTCTTGCACTGTTTATCTAAAGTTGAAATATGTTCTTTGAATCCTTGTATAAATAAAAAGGCTGGAGACAAATCTGTATTTACAGGGCAATTATTTCTTCTCCATTTAAGCCAAGTCTGGCATTTTCTTTCTTTTTCCCTTGTGAAGGCACAGATAAAGGCCAGGTCAGGAGCCCTGAGGAATGAAACTGTGTTTCAGCCACAAGTGTGCAAAGGGCTGATGCTAGTGCTGGCAATAGGGATTTGCCTGCATTCCTGTACTGTTCAGAGCAGCTGCTGGGTTCTGTGGATGTGTGTTTGTGGGAACAAGGTGAGCCTGGCTTGAGTCATCAAATTGAGGATGCTAATTTGTCTCTTTCTTATCTAGAAGCACAGAAAATCATGGCATAACAGTATAAAAAATCAGAAATGCCCTTGGTATTACAAAGTGTTGTGGTAATTACAGACCATGGCTTTGCACCAGCTGTTGGACAGGCTCACAGCAAGCAAAGCAGCGAGGGGGATGTTTGATCTCCAGCATGTGCTTGAGACTGAACTGGTGCAGCAGAAAGGTTTGCATTGAAGGACAGTGCTTCAGCTCTGTCCACTTCCAGAAGTGAGTGAATGCAGCTGTCAAGGTGATGTGTTGGAAGCTGCTCATGAAATGTCTAGGAGAGACTTGGTAACTGAAAACTACTAAAAGTGTATCTTTCTGCCTGGAAGCAAATATCAGCTCAATTTAATAAACTGACTGATACCCTTGAATGAGTAGGTATTTATTTAGGTTCCTCTCCTGCAGCTACAGCTATTTGCACCATATCACACATTCATTATAAATATAGACAAGTGCAAAAAGACAAAGTCTTCTCCTTTGAGAAGTTTTGTGCACACCAGTCGTCTGCTTTGCCTCCTCAGTGTCTAAATATGATCTGAAATAACAACCTCTTACTGCTTGGTGTTTACTAAAGTTGTCTGAAAACATTTCTGCAGTTCATAATGTGACTGAACACTGCATGTTTGCAAATTCAGTGCTAAGAGCTTGCAGGAGGCAGCTCCCACTCCCCTGCAGCCACACATCACTGCTTCCCGAGGCATGGAAGGCTTCAAGGGCTCCAACAGCAGCCCAGTACATACTGGGAGCTCACCAAGACAGTGGGGCCAGCCACCTTGCAGGTGCATGGCAGGAGGACAGGAGACAGCCATTGTGACTGGGGCTGTTGGCACCAAGACCAGAAATACCCCAGCAAAATCTGGACGGAGGCATCAGACCTTTAACGAGGGGATGAGGCTCTTACCCGGCACTTAACCTTCTTAGAGAGGCAGCAACCCGCTTCACTGCCAGAAGGTGGCATTTGTGTTTAACTTACAAATTACTCTGTGTGTAGTGACAGCTGCCCTGTTCCTAACTCCTCTGCACAGAGACACGGCGCAGGGCGGGCTGGTGGGAAGGGAACACCTTTCTGGCATGAATGACCATCCTCAAGTCAGCTGCAGGCAGGTAGCGAATAAACATCCATAGCCTCAGAGAGAGGGAGCTCAGGCGCAGCCCCAGTGGCACTTGCTGGTGCTAAAGTGACAAGAATGGTGCCCTGAGATGGTGTCACCCGGGCAACACCTGGACCAGTGCTGGGATGAGCCTCAGGAACTGGTAAATCAGTAATTCACACCAGGCTTGTCTGGCAAATCCCAGAGCAATCTGATGGGCTACTGCCCCCCACACAGATCAGAGGAGGGTTCAAGGCACAGCGAGTGTGATGGCATGCAAAATATGGATCACAATTTTGGTATCAGCTGGAGTGTGTCCATAAAGCACCACCCAGGGACTCTGCAAGGGCCCAAGAAATCCCACTGATGAGTGCAGGCAGGAGAAGGATGAGCCTCTGTCAGAGGAAGGTAGGGCAGTAGCTGCCTCTTTTCCACAGTGTGGGGAATTGATGTGTGCCTGTCCCACAAGGAAGTCCCTGGCAGTGATTGCAGAAAGGCTCCTTGCCTGAATCATTGTGGCCTGGGAATAAGGGGTGTGCCATGGAAATGCTAAGTTGGGCAAAAGCCACTGCCAGGGAAGGTCCAAAATCCCTTGAAAGAGTGACTGTGGAGGAATCCAGGAGCCCTCCCCACACTGCTGGGGTGGGCAGCATCAGGGGTCTCCTGTTGCACTTTCTCCTTTCCAGCTGCAGGATCCCAGCCTGAACGCACCTCCCGGGACCTTGCACCAGCCACATGCCCCAAGCACAGGGAGCAAGGGGGCAGATGAATATCTCACGTGTGGGACCTGAGGCATGTGCTGGATAACAGGAGGGGACACCATGCTCCTGTGCTGGTGTGAGAGAGCTGACTCCTTTGGCCCCAGAGCCAACATCTCACTGACAGGCTGCTGTTGGCACAAATGGTGGCAGGTTTGTGGCAGGTTGGGTTCTCCTTCCTCCATGGTCAAATAAAAGCCCCTCCTTGTACCTCACTCCTAATTCCTTAATGGATGGCACTGCATTTCACACCAGTGTGTGCTCTGCTGCTGCAACAGTTCAGGTTCATTTTTGTGTCAGCAAATATCAGTCAAATGCTCCTGTTTTGCCTGAAAGCAAGGGGTCGGAGCAGCTCAGCCTCCAGGAAGCAGCTGGCACTTGCAATCAGCCCTGCAGCACCTGCCCAGCACTGGCCAATGTGACCTTCACCTGGCTGGGCTTGGCCCATCCCCACCTGTCCTGTGCAGTTCAAACCCATGTCAACACATTCTGATGAAAGATACTCTCTGCCTTGGCAGCACACCAGCAATTCTACTGAAGTCCAGGGAGATTAGCACTACACTATCTGGCCAGCCTAGTAAATCATTTTCTGGGCACTCAAAAGACGGTTTTGTTGTAGGTGAGGGGCACCAAGATGGCCTGGAGAAGATCAGATCAATCACAGAATCACAGAATCTGCTGAGTTGCAAGGGCCCACAAGGATCATGGAGTCCAGCTCCTGGCTTGGCTTGAACATCCCCAAGAGTCACACCACGTGCCCAAGAGTACTGTTCAAACACTTCCTGAACTCTCTCAGGCTTGGTGCTGTGCCCACTGCCCTGGGGAGCCTATTCTAGTGCCCAAAAACTCTCTGGGTGAAGAACCTTTTTCTAATATCCAACCTAAACCCACCCTGACGCAAGTTCAGCATTGCATCACTTCACCAACAGCACTGCCCGCAGCAGCACCATTCTCGTGCAGAACACAGCAGGTGAGCAGCTGCTCCGGACGTAGCGACTCTACAAATCCACCGGCTTTACAAGAGAGCTGCGGGCTCTGGAAGTGCTTTCACCTTTCCAAGCGCAGCCCTCGGGATGCAGCCGGCACTAGGACCTGCCCGTACGGAGCGGATAAACACAGCAGAGCGCGGCGGCTGCGGCCGTGCCGGCGCTGGGAGCCCCGCGCAGCCCCCCGGGCGCGGTCGATGCTCCAGCTCTACCAGGTCACGGCCTCGCTGCTCCTGGGCACGGCCAGGGCAGCGTGCGACGAGGAGCTGCTGGAGCGGGAGGGGGTCACCTTCTGCGTCAATGTCACCCGGCAGCAGCCGTTCCCCGGCCTGCGGCGCGTCCGCGGCATCCGCGTGCCCGTGCTGGACGACCCCGCCGAGGACCTGTACCGGCACTTCGAGCCCTGCGGCGCCGCCATCGAGGCGGCCGTGCGGGCCGGGGGCCGGGCGCTGGTGTACTGCAAGAACGGCCGCAGCCGCTCCGCCGCCATCTGCACGGCTTATCTGATGAGACACCGGCGGCTCTCGCTCAAGGACGCCTTTGAGGTAATGTGCCTACAGCCAGATTCGTATTTACAGCTCTTCTGGGGAAGAAATGCAATGCTGCTGATGAGCAATGACGATTCCTTGTAGAATTATTGTGGTGCTTTCACCTGCCCGTCACCGGTTATACACAGATTCAACATTTGAATAAACAGTCCCCTCTAAGTTTTTTTCATGCCCAGCTTGGTCTAATAAGTTTTCTGTGTGGGGCTTCCAGGATGAACATAAACACAAATGCAAATAGGCTTTAAGCACAGGTAGCAAACAAACAAAGCTGGTTGCTTAGTGAACATTTTCTCTGTCATTTGCAGTCACACTGAGTGAAGACAGAGACATAAAGTGAGTGGGTGCAGGAACTGTTATGCAGGGTTTGCGCCTGTGTGGCAGCTCCAGACAGCAAAGAAACATCCTGTTAGGCCTGCTGAATGCCCAGGGACCTGCTAGCTATCAGCCACAGCTACACAGCTGTAAGCAATGACATGTCAGCTTTCCTAGGAAGCCTGTCCCAGCTCTAGGAGTTTTTAGTTTTCACCCATTTGTCAGGTGTATCACTTTAAACAGCCAATTTGCTTAATTTAGACTACAGTGTGTCGAGTGACCAAGTTTCACACCATCATCTTAAACATGAGCAGTGTCACTGCACTTGGTGAGAGGTTTTCCCATTTCCAGCAAATCAACAGCTCTGTCTTGCCCATGAATCCGTTTGGTAACACGGCCCACCTGGCAGTTCCTAGCAAGCAGGGAGTGAAGTCAGCTCACCAAAATAGCTGTTTGTTACTCTGCAGCCAAATCAAAACCAAAGTAAATCTTCTCAAAGTTTTAAGTTCAAAATGCATTTGCATGACTCCCACAAATGCAGGATACCTTGCTTCTACCATGTCTCTCCTGTTCTCTAGGCTGTGAAAACTGCCAGACCTGTAGCAGAGCCGAATGCAGGATTTTGGTCTCAGCTGCAGAGATATGAAGAAGATTTGCAGATACCAAAGCAGTCTGCTCTGCTGAGCAAAGGACTTAAAAATAGCGATGTGTGAAGGTACTTTAAAGAAAGTGAAGTGACTTGCTACAGACTTAAAAAAAAGGGGGGGGAAATCACTTCCTAAATCACCTGTACGTAAAACACTTTATCCCCATAACTGAGTTGATGGTTCATTAAATTCATTCAGAGCATTTCTGTTGGCAATGCATGGAAACAGGGCAGATAAGCAGGGAATAACAGCAGAAACAGAAAATGGTTGGAAGGACTGTAAACAAATCAGAGAAAGGCATGGACTTCAGCAGTTATTTTCCCCTGAATGACACTGAATATGGTAATAATGTACTGAAGGAAGGAAGGAATCACCACGCAGGGATTTTATTCCTGTTGTTTAGTTAAACTTCCCAGTGATGCCATTAGAAGACATGATGCCAGACCAAGGAAGTTTTGAATTTTTCTCTCACCTACTGGATCATAATTCATGTTAATGAGCTGACACAACCTTTGGTGGGAAACTGACAGTGGTTGATGATTTGTCTCTGCAGTTTTCCTTATAGACCAAAGTACCTTCAGAAATTACCTAAAAATCCAGAGGACAGAATATACAGATGATGGTAAGGAGTTCAGCTCCCACCATGCAGGCTAAGTGCCTTTTCAGCTTTTGAAATTATTCTCTAAAGGAATGATTTTAAAAACTGCAGATGATAGTGGAGGGAAGAAGATGACCCTGGCAGTCTAGAAGTAATCACCACTCCTTTTAGCTTTACTAAGTCCAACAGAGCCCAGTTCATGCCTTAGTGTGTCAGTTTACAAGTCAGCTGTTCCTGCATGCCAGCAACATGGCTAAATCATTTCTGCTGAGACTGCTTGGAGGTTGCCCTCTGAAATTATCTATTGAGCCACCAAGGAAACTGCATGAAACTTCCAGATCAGGCTGCTATGTGTTTATCATTGGCCATTCAAAACAGAGTTTTGTCAATCTGTATGAATGCATTTGTAATTTAAAAGGGACAAGTTATGGAACCTGAGAACCCGCAGGATGAAATTCCATTCCACCTTGCTGAAAGCATAAATACAAAGTATATTTAGCTCACTGCCATCTGCCTAAGTGCTCACACAAGGTAAACATATGCTCCTAGCAGTGGAGTAGTTTAAGGCAGAAATTCTAATGATGGAACAATGACAGAAAATAAAACCACTGGGGAATTACATGAATTAGGTAATTCAGATGCAGTAAAAGTTCCCAAAGTTAAAGACTGCTGAAAGTTAAAGTAGTGTTATTTTAAAAGCTGAAACCATAGAAATAAAAATAAAAAATTCAGGCTATCATTTTCTTAGTTACCACAAGGCATTTTTGCACCAGATGCTTTCTCCCCTCCCAGCTGTGTTTTGTTCATTCTGCATCATTTATCTTCTGTATCTGCATTACAGCCAACAAGGAATTTGTCGCACATCTTCAGATTTGAAGGTGCTAGAAAAATTTTTGTAGCTTTTATAAACTTTGACTATCATATATAATAAGAATTTCAGTATAACATAAGATCCTTATTAGAGGATTCCACTCATCAAAAAATCTGTTTCAGTCTGTGGAACAAAATTTATTTCTTGTCAAAAGCTTAAGCTGCTAAACAAAAGAAGGAAGCTGAACATTAATGAAAACACATTTCTAACTGTGAGGCATATGAACTTGCAGTCAGATACAGCTATCAGTTCCACATGTTTGAGTCAGCTGAAAGAGAAAACATTGCTCTTGAGTGTCAGCATATACTGTGCTCTGGTTAAATTTTACCAGGCTTCTCAGCATGCAGAAAACCTTCATGCCACAGGATTTCCCATCACGGCATCTTCTGTAGAAAGCTATTTACATCTGAAAACCATTCCTATTTACATTGAAAGCCATACCTCCTCCTGGTACTGCTCCAAATTAAGGCATAGGATTGCAACTTGGAACTGGAACAAGGAAGTGGTTCACTTCTTTATTTGAGTTCATAAGCCACTAATGCTACAGGTGATGCAGACTGGAAGCTCAGACATACTCCTTGTTGCTTACGACCGTCTCAGAGTTCCTGGGGTACATGTGTGGCTGAGAAGCTGACTGGGCTGCTGCATATGCATATTTGTTGGGACTGTAAATCAAGAAAAAATAGATACAAAATAATAGGTACCTGACACATGCCCATGGTTTCAAATACTTAGAAGTTACTCTGTTAGCTTTGTATCCAACCCACCCATACCGTGTTCTTCACCATGGGGCAGAAATTAGAGGCCTCCTGTTCTTGTTGTTCTGGTAGCTAAGGGGGAATAGATGGGGTCCCTGATGGGCTGCACAGTAACCTCAGCCACACTCTGGATTCCTAACTCACACATGCTCTTCCTCAAGGCTTTTCAGTGAAGGCCCTAAAGCAGAAACCCTCAGCACCTGTGTACAAGCTGCAGGTTTTGATACAGGAATCAAGATGATGAAGAAAGAAAACAAGTATCTTCACCCAACCCCTTCAGCTGTCATTCATCATGTTGAAATTCTATTTCATATATCAGTTTTACCTGATTTTCAGGACATTTCAGGACATTTGGTACTTTGTATCAAAGTAAGGTGAGCAAGATCTAAAGTCCAATGTGACTGATGAAATGTTACCGTAAAACTGAAATGGTTTCAAATTAGACAATGAAGTATCAGAGGAACACTCACTTACTACATTTTGATAAAATTTTCCCAAGAGTAAATACACTAACAGTGAATATGCTTCTTCCTTGCATATTATAATCCTCTCAAGCTTAGCCAGTACAACCTCCAAGCTATTTGAGTTCTGGTAGACATGAACCTCTGCTATTTCTGCCCATTTCATCTCTCTCCTTCAAAAAGAGGTCTTCTGTATGTGTCAAAATTCAGGACTGAAACAAAAATGCAGGAAAGGTTAAATACTGAGGCCAGAAATCTCACCTTTCCCAATTTGATGTGCAACAAGACATTTCCATAAAGAACAAGGAAAAAAACATGTTTCTAGCGATCAATTCCATGTGCTTTGGGAAATGCCTTCACACTTTCTGCAAATTGGTCAGTGTTTGACTATTTCACTCACAGTGACTGCTGCAGAGAAACTGGATTGTAATACATCATGAGGTTTTATATACTTACTTTTTGGTAACAGTTTGCTCTTTCACTGCACATTTTCACCATCAGCAGCACCCAGAATTACCAAATATATATTAGAGGTGACTGCTGATGGTGGTGCATCATCCCCTGTCTGGGAGGTGCAGGTGTTTGGTACAGCATCCCCTGCCACCACCAGTCTGTGACATGCCATAGCACTGCTTGTAATTTATACATATTTATACCAGGGGGTGAGAGAGAGACAGAATAGTGCACAGAGAGAAAGTGGTATGTGATTGACAGCTACTACTTCAACTGACAAATCCAAGATTACCTGTAATTCTGTTTTTCCTTCCCTCTGCATGAACAGGTCAGTAAGATCCCACCAAGTATATAAAGGATAGATCCAGTCCAGCCTAAGTACAGACCTTCTCCTAGTTCATACCTGAAACATGAAAGATTTTATGGAAACAACTTATAACAGGATCACAAAGCCTTGCAAACAAATTCTAATCTGCATAGAAACCAGCTAACTGAAAGACACTTCAACAATTTACAGAGGAGGGATCTGGCTTTGTGTCTGCTCAGTAAAACTCTTATTTGTGTAGAGTTGCCCTGCCAAATTAGTGACAGTACAGAGAGTACTAAGCAACATAAAGATAAGTAGCAATAAATAATAGTGTATATTTAACAAATTGTTCATAATAAATAATAATGGCATATCTTCTGTGCAATCCACAACACTTATCTTGCCTTTTATTGTCTGTGTCACTGAAATGATTTGGTGAAACTGAATGATTCAGATCTTTACTGTCTATATGCTGAGAAAAGGCTGACCACAGACATCAGTTTTCTGTGGACACTTACAAGTAGCTATTTGTATAGGGCTAGATTTCAAACTTAGATATCCTAAAGGATATTCAGCACCCTCTGTAGTTGTATGGCTGCTGAAAGGCATTTATGAATGTCCCAGGCTGAAAAAGAATAGTTCCCTATTTTACTGTACAAAACTATACCTTTCAGGAAACCCCCTAGTCCAGTCCAAGAAATTCATTGATAATGCATTTGTCCCAAAGACTAGAGGCAACTGAGTCTGGAAAAGTCTGGCAGGAGTTTCATAAAAAGAGGAAAACCAATTTTTATGATCAGACAAAATCTATATCCACGATCCACCTGTACATCTGTTGTCTGAGATACCCAACATAAGGGCAAAATAAGTGTCATGGGCTGCATTGAAGGTAGCGTGGAACCAAAGATTTGTGTTTTCTTTCCACTTGGAAACACAATTATTTAAGTGTCAAAGCTTCTGACTCTGGAATTCATTGCTAACAGGAGGGTTTCAGAGGTTTACACAGGTTCACAGCTCTTTGAGTTCTCATCACACATGGGAGCACAAGATCTCCACTGGTTTAGGTACTTCCAAACATGGAACAAGCAGAGAGACATTACCAAAAGAACCCAGGAATACAAATTGCATTCCTTTCTGCTCACCAGTCTCCTATATACCAAAGCAAAGTATATAGGAGACATCTGCAGGAGAACTTCATTTGCCTTCAGAGCTGTAGGAGAAACTCCTCTAAGAATTAGCAGAGGTCAACTTCACTAAATTGCTGAAGTCAGACCAAAAAAATGCAATCTGAAAACCAGATTTGCCAGTCTCTTAGGAGTGAAGATCAATACTGGCATGCAATTGAATTTAAACCTGTCTCACAGACTCCATGTCCAACTTTACCAATAATCAAACTTAATTCATCTAAGAACTGCTCAGTGAATCAATAGCTTAAACATGAAGTTTAGATATTAAAAAAAAAAAAAAAGAAAAAAGAAAAAATTTCTTTAGCTACTGAATGCAAACCATCTGGTAACTGATTAACAGGCATTTATGTTGAAGCCCCAAAGGTATAGCAGGTAACTATAAAACACACCAACTATCCGACTAACTGAAATTCCTTATCAACAGTTGTTGCAGTTCTCTAATGTATTTATTACCCTTCATATAGTTCTCTCAAGGGGATATAAAGCAACAAAAAGTAACTGCACAAATACAATTTCTTTCGAAGCACTTCATTGAAAACACAGGGAAAACTGACAAACAACAAAAGCCATTGCCTAAAGTACTTTGATTTATCACAAAGCACTTCACCTCTGACTTCCCTGAACTGATTCCTGGGCAGGAACTTACAAAACACATCAAATATGATCCTAGCAACTAACAATTTATAGTTTACTGATCTATGAATTATATACTTGGTAGAAGTATATTATAGATGCCTCATATTCCACAGACAGTATGTTTCCCTCTCCTTTTACCCCCTCTCTGAAGGAGAGACCCAGTCACCTCTACTCCTGTTCATCATTGCTAAACAGGACACCTAGATAAGGTGTCATGAGCTGCCATTTGGGTTTGACAACTGTTACTTTTATATCAGACAAAGAGTAAGGGCGTTTATATCTCGAAACTTGTTTGTGTGCAACAGCACTAGCTGATAATCCCACAAATTTTGCCTCATTTTAACTCATAAGACAAACAAATGTTGAGCTGTTAATATACAGACATATATAAGGCAGCAGATTCCTCTGCAGGTCACTAATAGAAAGCTCAATCTGCTTCACATGTGATTTTTACTTGCATATACATCTGAGGTACTTTATTCTAGCCAGAACTTGAGTTTTGTAACTCTTCTGGTCTGAATGCCAAAGCAGATTAAGAATTTTACCTCTTTTGGTCTAAATGCCAAGGCAGATTAAGAATTTTACCTTTTCTTCATAACATTGAGATACACACTCAAGTCTCCCAAGACGATGCAAACACAGTACAAAACCCCCTCAGATGTGGGGCTGGTATTCCTCACACATCCACCAACTCTTCTAGAAAAGAACCCTCCTCCTTCTCCACCAACATCTCTGAGGTGGAAATATTCCCTGAATACATTTTTTCCCTCCTGTAGGACTGGATAGTGGGATCCATCCAGGTTCTGAAACTCTGAAGCAGCTGAGATTAGTGCAGCTGTCTAGCACTTGATGGAGTTTGATACATTATATACACAGATACATTAACTTACTTGGTTCCAGCATACAGTGGGTCAAAAAACTGAGCAGTAACCATTGCAGCATACCAAGAAATAGCCACCATGGAGCAGAGACCTACCAGAAAAAGTTTAAAAAACACACAGGTGAATGATTCCTTTAATGGCTGTAACAGATTTAAACCAAGAACAAGTTTGTTTCATTTAGTCTGGCTGTGAAAGCAATACAAAGTATCGATAGTGCTCTCATTTCAGCCTTGATATTACCTCCTAAAATAAAAAGAAATCCTCCTGTGACAGTAAACTTCATTTTTCCATCTTCATCACTCAACCCAATGTTTGTGCACTTCATACCAAGCAGTGAGAGTACTGCAGCTAAGAATCCCAAAACTATGGAAGTGATCATCAGGGCACGGCATGCCTGAACGTGAGCTACGACAGGAAAAGAGAAAACAAATCAGGATTTATATAGAAATTACATTAATCTTGTGCTGAAAAAAATAAAAGTGATTAGAGGATGTGACAGGTGCAGTAATGAGTGAATCTTGTCCAACTTTGTCATTGGGAAGACAAAGAAGAAGCCTCCAAACCCAAGCGTGTTTAGCCTTCAAGTCAAACAGATTTGAGAGTTGAACTATGCCTACACTTTAAGCTCAGTAAATCTTCTTGTGTCTTTGGTAAATCCTGAAAAACTACAGCAAGCCACTCATCCCTTACATTCCTGTGAAAATGCCTACTGGTATACACGGTCATTTGGAGGAGCAGGAGAAAGTCTCCTACTCACAAGTCCTTCTGAATTCCTGACACGTGTACTGCTGAGTGCACAGGATACAGCTGAAATCCAGGGGATAGTCAAGGTGTGGAAGGCTCTGGCACTACTGAGGCACTGGAGAAAGGTGCCAGCTTTGCTGTTTCCAGGGAGAGATAGGAAAGAATTGTGCTCAGGTTAGCAGTGCACTTCAAACTTGGTGTAACAAACAGGAGGTGAGTGCATCTGAGAGCTGCAGCACTCTTCCCTAAGACATTCTCCTGTGGAGAGGTTCCAGCTGCTGTGGGCACATTAGGGAATCTGGTATGCTGGCAGCATCCTTTAAGCTCCTGCTCTTCACATCTAGGTATCAATTGCACAAAGACCAGGAGTAGATTATTAATCAGCCTAAGAAAGAAGGCCAAATGGCATTTCGGCACCTTTGTTGTGAGATAAACATGCCAAGCGTCACAACCTGGCAGGGTCACAACTGCTGACTTTGTTGACTTGATTATCTTTAAGTTCTCTTCCAACCTAAATGAATCTATAACTCTACAATTCAAATCATACTGGACACTCACATCATTAATGCCAGTATTCAAGCTCTTTCTCCCTGACCACCTCCACACCCTCCATGATAACTTGCTGCCTAGTTCTGTAGCAGAGTCAGCCGTAACTCTCCAGACAACAAAAATCAGACAGAGAGACAGGAGACAAAGTGAAATGAACACTCCAACTCAGCCTAATGCAGCTTAAGAGTACTGGTCCTACAAGCTTAAGAGTTACCAAAGATAGCAATAAGCACTCATGAGATAAATATACAGAATTAAAGGCTAAAATCGTTTGAGGAGTTAACACTTCGTTAAGCACAGATTTTAAAATTTTCATGGAAAAAAATGAAGATAGTAGTAAAAGTGGAAAAACCCTTCTAAATACCACTAACAGTTCAAGGGTTTTGCCTGCAGAAGATACTGTTAAGGTGAGTACTAAACAATGCTGCTTTCAGGTTTGGGATCTTACACCATGGCAATCACCCAGCTGGGTCCAACAACTCACATTTCAGGTCTCGGGGACTCCTGCAGTGTTACACGGGACTCCCCATATCTTTCCAGGACACACAAGCATACCCTTGCTTGAAATCCAATGGGAAAGGGATTTCATTCAACTGTACCACAATACCGTAACCTCAACAGCCTTAACAGAGGACTTTAGTTCACAATCCAGAAAACTCAATTTTTATTTTAAGCTTAGCTTATTTAACAAGATACAAAGTCAGTTCATTTTATTAGTACACACCAATTGTAAGATATTATCCCCAAATTGTGTCATTGGAAAAAAACCCTATGGAACCTTAAAAAGAGGTGTGTGGGGGGGGGAGTTTACAAAGCTTTAGCAACTACTTGTATCAAATGTTTGACTTAGTTGTGACTAGACAGACAGTGCTAGGAATATGGAGTCATGGTTACAATCTTGTGCAATACTGCATTTAAAAAGCTCCTCACTTCAAATATTTGTCATTTAGACTAATGGTTTAGTGAATTAAAATTAAATTGGTTTAAAAGAACCGCGTCTGACTTTTCCTATACATAAAGCAAAACCCAGAAGTATTCCACATAGCTCAGTTGCCAATAAGGAAACTTTCTTAGAAAATCTTCATTGTCCTTCTGATGAGAGGTAACAAAGACACTTCTGTTTTTTCTTTTTGCCCTCCCTCCAGTCCCTGGCATCCTCACAGCAGTTTCAGCTGTTTCTAAACAGGAAATTGAAACACGCCTAAACTGACCATGGTAATTTTTAATCTGCCTTGGTTCATATCTGCAAGCACTACAGATGTTTCTCAGAGGTCCCACTGTCTGCTGAGCCCCTGTTGTTACCCAACCCATTTTCTTCCTCTTTGCCCAGCTGTTCTTTCAACTGTTCCTACCATCCAGTGTCTTCTGACTTTTCTTTTCCAGCCTTCCTTCCTAAAAATGTATTATCTTCACAGTTTTGCAAAGTATTTTTCCCTTCCCCCTGCCTTTACCCCTCAACTATAGTGCCATCTTCTCAACTGCAGGACTGATCTCCTCTTCAACAGATCAAACCTAATCTTCACAAATTCACTTCAGAGCCTGAACCAGTCATTCACTTTCTGGCCCCACTTTTCTCCTTCCTGCTGACTCCAAGTCATTATCTGTAGCTCTCAGAAGCCCTGCTGTTGCTTGCCTTCTGTTCTGTTTGCTTTAACACTCATGGTGCTCTTTTCAGACCCCCATCAGGTTCTTTCAAACCCACTTTTTTCTCCATATGCTGATCTCCTGCAGGCCCATGGCCCAAATCTGCACATCCTCTCAGAGGCAACACCCCATATAAACACATCCATGACAAGATGCTGCCTGGAGTCAGTGGCAGTAAGCTCCAAACCAGCCCTTGGAGTGGTTTTTACAAGAACCAAATAAAATCACAGAATCATTAAGGCTGGTAAAGATCTCTCAGATCATCAAGTCCAGCTACTAACCCAGCAGTGCTGGTGCACACTGACATGAGTGCTCTGCAGAGGATAATGTCTGATGGAATGATCCTGCTGTTACTGAGACGTTTAAATAGGGTTATGTTCCTCTTCACACACACACACACACTCTAAAAGTAATTGTTAGAGAGGACTGAAATATGAAAAGAGCAGATTATTTCCTAAATAGTGGACACAGTTCCAGAGAATTGCTATGTGAGTTACAGCTGGTCAACAAGCCTTTACTTCAGATTGAGGGGGAAAGTGAATTTAACACCTCATTCCCACTAATCCTATATTACATATTCTTCACGTTAGGAGTATCCTCCTACCTATTCAGTTTAGCCACCTCCTAGGGCAGATTCAGCTAGAAGAAATGCATTTTTATTCCAAATAAGTATCTACATACTGAATTATTCAAGATTAATAAAAAAGAGCTTTGCTGTCTATATACATGCTTACTCTCCACAGAATATTGTCTAGTTGGGCATTTGAGGACAACCACAATTATTATGAAGACTGATACAGAGGACAGGGGCCAGCAGATCTAAATTTCTTGATATTTAAAACCACATCCAAATCGACTTCAGTTAACAAGCCCTGACAGTAGTTAGCATTAGTTAACAAACTTAATCATATATTAATTTATAGCACATACTCCTTCTGTAAGTTATAATATAATGTTATATCATGTATAACATATAATCATGCATTTCTTGGATTATCTACAATTTCAGTCTCAACTCACAAAAACCACTACCACTTCACAGCTAAAACCAGTATTTCCTATTACATGAATAAACTCCAGCTACAGTACATTAGCTATGAAGTAGTGCAAAAGATGGTCTACACAATAATTCCAAATAAATAAATAGTTTAAAAATGTCTCCTACTAAGGCATCACATGAGATGCTAGAGAAGAGATTACAACCCACTTTAAATGCCTATTAAACGCTTGATCAACCGACTTCATTTGCCTTATTTTATAGCCTTTCCTAACATGCCTGACACGTTCTGCTGCTTGAGAGATTTTTATTACTTCAGCCCACAAAGTCCTTCTTGGCCAGTTATTTTCCAGAATAACCAGATTACCAAAACAAAAGCCTCACAACTTTTTGCCGATAAGTTTTTAAGCAATTATAAACAAGGCTGCACGAAGTCACCTACCAGGCAGTGCAAGCAGAGAGTCAAAATCCCTGCAGTTGGATACTCCAGTGCTGTCTTCTGCACAGCTCTTCCACAGGTTTTCATACAAAGTAGATGTTGTGATCACAGAACCATGTATACTGGAGACTTTCCAGTAGTTATTTGGCAAAGTAGCTCCAATAACTGCCAGCCCACCCAAGCACAAAAGAAAGCCAACAATTTCCACCGGAGCAGTCATGCTTGTGAGTAGTAACAGTTAAATATCCTTATAATTAGATTACAATCAAGTGAAGCCTTTCTGAAGCCTCCTTGCTGTTTTATCTCTGGGTTTCACTCCAAAATGAGTCTACCTTTGCTCTTTGCTCTTTCCCCATAGATAAGACTTACTGGGCATGACAATAAGAAGTGGGAGCAGTCCATGATAAAGATATTAGCATGCAAAAAAAGTGACAATATTAATTTTTTTTCTAATAGGAAGTGAAAAATGATCCTATTCTTTTTCTCAGCCTAGAAACTCCAATCAGTATTTCTACAAAATACCATGTAAGAGTGATAATATAGGCAAATATTTCTCTTTCCTGAAGTCAATTAGATTTTACACTAGATTAAAATTGCTTGTAATTTTATTCTTGTTGTCAAATCAAAAATATTTTGTGCAATATTTTCTTGAAGATTCAATCATAAAACAGCTTGAGAACAAAAGCTTTATACTTCTGCTAGAAAATTTAGCGCAGTTTTTGGAGTTTGGTCATAAGTAATCCACGTCAACTGTACTGCCAGCTTCTTTCAGGAAGGTTGTTTATGGATGACTAGTTTCCTTTAATATTTTACTGTCTATTGATCTATAGTTAAATACATTCAGTCTTAAAAACAGTCCCACTTACACTCTACAATTGTCCAATGTATTACAATTGTAATTATGTATGTATCATGGAATAAAAATATAAGGAAATTAAGGAGCTAGTGTCACACACCTGTCTCAAAAGGAGTAAGATTATGAAGAAAAACAGCTATAAGAAAAATAATACATCAGCAAATTGCATCTGTTTGTTAGAATACCTTAGGATTTTAAAAAAGCTATTCTAAGCAAAGCTTATGTTAAACTCAGTTTAGTTGCTTCTGCTCTTGGCTAGACAGAATCGTAGACTCAGTTCACATAACCCACTCCTGTTTATACTTTGAAGTTCTTGTGGATCCAAATGGGGTTAACCATCTTTTGCAGTGATAACCTGCTCTTATCTCCAGGAAATGGAGTCAGAGTTTCTTCATAAAATAATTCTGCTATGATGCAACATGGTAACACATCCACAGCATTTATGTAAACACTACCAGAAGGATTAGCATTTTAGAGAGCCACAACTTGTCCGTATCAAGTATTTGCTGGTTTTCATCAAATTTCACTGGTCACTTTGAGGTGATGCTGTAGGTTGGTAGGTTCAGCTGCCAAAAGGTATTACAGTGCCACTATGACATTTTGGCTCCCGTGGCAGTCAAGAGGATCACTGCCACAGAGTTAAACAACACCATATTTGGCATGTGACCCTGTGCAGCTCCAAACTTGCAATCTTTTAAGGAAACCAGATAGTGTGTGGTAAGAATTGATCTCAGGTGACTGTTACAGAATTCCCTCCTTCTGCTAAGTCACTGCAACTTGACAAATGATGGCACAGTAAAATGAACACACTGTACCAGGACCCTGGAATATCTGCATTTCATTAAAAGCCCTTCAAAGAGTTTCCAGATAATTTACCCATACACTGGTGCTATGCTGGTGATCTCAGCAATCACTTCTGTTGACAGCACCTTCAAAGGTGAGATAGTTGAGACCTTGAATCAAGTGTCCCCAGCTGTTAAACTGCTGCCAAGGATAAAAATAAAAAAAACCCCTAGGAGTATAATTTTTGAAAAATCCCTTCCTATTTAAGAAATGTATTTCAACAGGCAGTCATAAAGCACACATATAAACAGAAAAGATTAAACTACAAACCTGACGTGCATGAGTTTTCCTATACAGCACCAGGCATTTTAATAATTGCCTTCAGGAAACCACTCTCCAATGTGTTAAAGAACATAAGGCTCTTCTTCACTAAATTTTGTAAACTGTCACTTGTCAAGCAATGGGCACAACAGCCAGTACTGCTCTGCAAGAGGCTCTGCATCAGCACAGCTTAAGAGTTGGTGTTGAGAGCTTCACATCAGCACCTTCCACAGCCTGGGAGCTTTCCTTGGGGCTTGCTCAAACCCAGTCAGGTGAACCAAAAGCTGTCATTGTTGGCCCCATCTCATCACTCTAATTTCCAGAAACTTAAGGCATCCTGCTATCTACACAGAGAAGGCCCTGGAGAGGAGCTGAATGGGTACCAGGACAATGTGAAAAGATGACATTGCCTCTGATGCAATGAGCAATGTTTTTAAAATCCTTGGAAGCATATGATTAGCCTCCTTTTGAGGCTACAAACTCTGGCCTCATTACAGGATGCTGAGACATTCTTAAACTGGCATCCTCATGAAGGCAGATGAGGCCACCAAAGCGAGGGCCCTGTGGGAGAACCATGAACATGCTGAATCTTGAGAGTTAAACTCTCACCCTTTAGAGAGCTGCCTTACAGTTAGGCAGCTCTGACTCCAGGCAAGTCCACATCTGTGTCAAGAAAAACAAGGTTCATAGCCTGTGACACGTCCAGACGAAGAGCAATGACAGCAATCAGGAACCTCTAAAGCACAGAAGACTTGAAGAAATGATACTAACATCACTCATAACCTGACTGCACAAAACTGAAAGTTATAAAAGAATAAATGCAAGGTTCTGTTTAAAACAGAAAGCTTAACAAAATACCATTTCCAAAGGCTACAGTGTTACTGTTTCTACATTCAGTTTGCAGAGGAAAGAACTTCAATGTCAGTCCTTCCTAGTCCTCTACCATAAAGATGGTGTTTACAGAAAAATATTTTTTAAATCCAGAACTATTCAAATAAATACTTTCCAGCCCCTACTGAGACATTTCTTCTCTTTCTAACTGCAGATAAACTATCCTGCTAGCATGGTCGGCCCTAGAAAACACAGAAGCATCCATTGCACAGATGTATTTTAGTCTAAGCTCTGAGAAATTCCAGAAAAAATACCCAGGTACACAAGTTTGGCACAAACTATCAAACCAGTTCTGGAATATCTAATAATTCCTGTCTCACGCCAAAGCACAAACAAACACCAGTGCTCATGGATCTATGATCTGCTTGTATTGAAGAACTAGGCTGAGTGAAAAGATGCTATTTCTTCCAAAACTACTTTTAAAAAAATTCTCAGATTTACTGTATATCACCCATACCTCTATGTCAACACACCTGAGAGGGCAGCAAAGCCACAGCAGTGACTGAGCTGAACTGCAGGGTGAACACTGGTTTCATGGTGGCCCTTTAACTTGTCTGCAACCACTACAGGATGGGCTACACTAGACCCTCTGGGACAACTGCACTCTGTGTCCCCCAACCTGCTAACACACTGTCCAGAAAGCAGGAATAAACCCCCATCCTTGGATTTTATAAACATGTGCCTTACGGTCTGAACTCAGCATGTAGAGAAATTTCTTGCACTCTACTGATCCAACAGCAGTTGCTGCACAGTCCATCCAAAGCCCTTCAGAAACCCAGTCTGCAGTAACCAGCTCTGCCGTGGTGTCCAGCACTTTCCATCTGCTGGACATGGTAGTAACAAGCAGCGTGGTGAATCCTGCTAAAGCCAGCAGCAATGCACAGATCGGTAGACAGGATGATGCCATTGTGACAGAAGGTTTCTTCAAAAGAGGTTTCCCAAAATTGCTGGTATCAGAAACCTGTTGAAACAGTTCATACACACACAGTGTGTGGAGTTACCTTAACACAAGACTGACATTTGCGACAACATTAAAAAAAAGCCTACTACAAAATAAGGTATCACACAAGGGAACTGTAGACTGGAATCTATATCCCATTAAGTAACTGGAATAATTGAATATTTTATACATTATTTTCTTAGGAAAACTTTTATTATTGTACACATTTACCACCACCACCACTAAAAAAAAAAAAAAA
>VYXD01001539.1:9744-36333 GCA_013397195.1 Hylia prasina
AAAAAAAAAAAAGCACTGTGGACAATAAACTTCAAATAGCCAGGACAGCATTTACTGACTAGTGGGCAGACAAAACAAATACCAGTATTTTGGAATTTATTTATTGTTTTACTATCAGGGGTCTTCCAATGGGGTGCAATATTTGCTAACACAGAGTAATTTGAGTTATCCACAGATAGTTCAAAAATACAGAGTTCATTGCCCAGATATCTCTATTTAAAATAGCTTTGCTTTTGTTCATCAGTGTAAGGCACATGGCTGAGAAATGGCAAGGTGCCAAAATGAAACTGCTCCTAATTTTCAGAGGAGGCCACCGGCTAATTACACAGACTGCAGGTGTGAAGAGAGAAGCTCAAAGTAATCAATAGTAGTAATTAATCTGCTAGACTGGAGCTAAAGAGCTAACAGCTGGACAGCAGAAATGGACACATGCAACAAGATCAGCAATAATTACCTCTTTAAATATTGAATTTCCATAGCAACAATTAAGCATATAAATAAAGGCTTGAAATCAAGGCTCCGAGGCATGATGCTGAATTGCAAACACAACATTCTCCAAATCAACCCTTTTAATAAAACAGTAACAATATGCTTGGGCTGGGTCGACTGGTCTCCGGTGCTAGCAGAAACTCAGCTTCTGCTGCCTCCAGATTTTTTGGCTCTTCCTCCTTGGTTGCTTCCAAACCCTCGGGTTCTGCTCTAACTTCTCTTCATCCAACTAGCATCTAAAGAGATCTAGTGCAACACATGACTGCTACTCACCCCCTCTCTTCTAAGGCTGTCCATGTAACAGCTTTGTTTTTTCCACTCTGGAATTCTTCAGAACTCTCTGCTGAGGCACCATTTCCATCAGGCTAGCAGTGCCATCTTGCCTGGGCAGCACCAAAGCACTAGCTGGTAGGTGACTTTACTGCAGCTTTTGTTGGGCTGTCACAGATGGATCAAGAGCTAAAGGAACAGCTCTGCTGTTCATTCCGTTCTCAGCTGTCTGAGATGGCTTCCATGGATCCTGTTCCCTGCAGACTGCACTTAACCAGGCAGCAACCACAGACCATGTCACTGCAGCTCAGATGAATTTTAGCATTTAAAGTAGAGGAGGCCAATTTGCCTCCAGCTCCATCCTGCTCATAGCTTTACTGCAGGGATGAATTGCATTTTCCTTCACAAGGGTTCAATAGTAAAATTCCAACATATTTGACAGGCCACATAATAATTCACACCCCAATAATAAGAAAGGAAAAAAAAAATTAAATCCTCTTGGCAACTATGAACAGAGGCTATAGTGAAACACTGTCAGGGGCATTATCCTCCCTACAACTGCTTTAGCACAAGAAAAACTAAATCACACCTACAGAAATCCAATAGAAAAAAGAAATCCTAAATTGCATACTTCAGTTTGATCCCTACATTCCCAGAATCAAACGTGGAGCTACATGAAAATTTGAGGATCTGTTTTTTACAATTTTTATTTTTTCTGCATTTTAAATATTCCTTTCTCCTATCATTTATCATTCAGTAATCCTTCTTTCCAGGATTTTATTTTTTTTTCCTTAAAAGAGCTAGAAGAAAGGGACACATTTCTATAGGCGAATACTGCCTCCAGTTAGATAACTCAGCTGAGGAACAGAAATGCCTTGAACTTTATATTGCTTTCAGCAAAACGTTATAAAGGTCCACAATAAGTACTCTTAGGGTAGGATAGGGACCTATATTTTTTGCCTCAGAAGGCAGTGGCATTTCATAATTACCCTCATGTATTGATTCCTCCAACCATGTCAGCAATATTTCTTAATCTCCATGGTCTGTAAATATTTCTACACACTGTATTTCAAACTCTTCTGTAGTATAGATTTGTGATGTG
Organism: Hylia prasina; assembly: GCA_013397195.1. NCBI lineage: Eukaryota > Metazoa > Chordata > Aves > Passeriformes > Sylviidae > Hylia > Hylia prasina. The sequence goes on from VYXD01001539.1 coordinate 11,606, forward strand.
CCTGTCATGCTATGATGTTTTACCAGTGCAGTGCTTTTGCAGCTTTGGTAGTGACTGTGTTTTCTGCCTTTCTAACAAGTGTGCAGCAGTTCCATTCTCTGTGAACAACCATTCAGGTTGCCAGGTGTTACTGACATATCTAAGCTGAGTTTGCTTTAAAAATTATGTGCTTGGCTGGGTGACACATTTGACTTTGTATCAGGTGCATACAAACTATTAGCTCAACCCAGCCACTAGCCCAAAACCAGCTTGATGAGAATCACCTGCTTCTCTCCCAGGTTTTCATCCATGGAAGAGGCAGCTCAGTTGTCCATAGGTGACACAGCTCTGCCATTGAGAAGTGTTTGGGAGAGCTAGAAACATGAAGAAAGCTTCTTCCCAAGCTCCACTCGGAGCAGCAATCCCATCTGCTCTAGCATCTCAGTGGTTGGTGGCTGGAGATCAACATCCAGGAACATCAGAGGTGCCTGGCCCTGGTGAAATGCCAGGAAAGGCCAGAGGAGACAGGCAGCAAACTCAGCTCCCCAGCAAAAAACAGTTAGAAAAAATCCCAGCAGATCCAGCCCTCCAGCGCCTCATATCATCCATCTTATGAAAAATGATGCATTTACATGGTATTAAATGGTGCCATTCTGGTTTGGGGATTAAAAACAGTCCACAGAAAGTTGGGCTCCACGGGGCTGAAGATCAGTGTTCTTAACTCCACCATTGTGACACTTCATCTAAATTGTTCATGCCTACCTTATTGTACCCGTTCATAAATATGTTGGAGTGATACATGAAGAAAGGTAATTTTCTTTCCTGAGTCACCTATTTGGTTTTGACAATCAAGGATCTCTTTCTTAGGAAAGTTGGTCTAGATTACACAGAGATTTCAAAATTAGCCTACCTTCCCCTAAAATGGCCAGACTACACACAGTGAAGGCCAACGTCTCTATTAAGGTCCTTCCCTATCACTGTACAATATCAGAGCTCACTAAATCAGGCACTCATGTTTCCCAGCTGTTAGAGATTCTGAAAACAGTACTTGACCCCAGTCCATCCTCAGAGTCTTTTTCCCAGTGACTGTTCTTGTACCACATCAGTAGCCCCTTCACATATGAAAACAATATTGGAAAAAGCCTGTGAAACACTTTTTCTCCTTCCACCATTCAGGAGATATCAGAAATCCCTGTCTGTGACCTGAGAAAACAGGGAAGCAGAGAAAGAGGGATCCTGTCATCTCAAGACACAAATGTAATAACCAGCAGCTATTCACTCTGCCCAACTCTAGGCAGTAAATTTAGGTGCCAACCCTGAAGGAGATAAGTCATCCTAAGCCGCCCATATACTGAGAGAGGAAGTTACCCCTCTGAATTTGTGCTCAGAGGAGGATATTAAATTCTTGTTTGCCCTCTTCTACCTGGTGCTCTAAGCCTCCTAAAATGCATGTTACACGTGATTCAGAGGTTGGAATGTTCTAAGTCAATGTTGGCATATGCTTAAAGATGGAGTTCAACTGTGTTTTGATAGAGCAGCAATTATTAAAATACAGTGTAGAAAAATTATAGGTTTTAATATAAATATAGCTGGAAAACAAACTAGGGATGAGAAAGGGATTCTTCAGTTTCTTTTTCATGTAACTGTCTTTGGGGGAAGAAACCACAATAAGCTGTCAGGTCAGTGTCAGTTCATCAGAAAAAATGCCAAGGCTGCCTTCCCAGGATATTTTGAGAGCATTCGCACTGGAAATACACAAGAATAAGAAGTCTCATGACATTTCTGCCAATTCATGTCTGGATTGCATTATCATTTGAGAAGAGACTGAGTCCCTCCCAGAACAGGGAGTCATTTCCATGAAGAGCTGTGAAATGGAGCCAAGGCTTAAAGCATATCGAGGGGGAAGCGAGAGCAGCCTCAGGCCCCCAGATTGCCCTGCAGCAAGTGGGGCAGCCCCTCCAGCTCCTGTTGCTGGCAGCTGGGGACAAAGCCAGGAGCCCTCTTTTCTGCCTAAAAGCCACAAGTCTGTTTTCAACACTGAGGCAGGAGCTTAACTTTAAAGACACTCTTCTCAGAACCAGAAAAATTGGCCTCTCCTAGTTCACATCTCCCTGTGGTGGGCATTTATTCAGTCTTACCAAAAAGACTGTCTCTGTCAAGAGAAAAGCTCTCCCACAGGAAACTTACCAGAAGAAAAAGTTCTATCTTAGCTGTTTTAGCACGTAGGAAGAGTTTCTGCCTTCCCCTTGACCAGGGGGAAGAGCAGGAGGCTGGAGACATTAACCTTGCTGGGCAAATGATAACCTCTGCAAATACCTCTTCAGCACTGTGAAAGATTTTACAAATTTCCCATCCAGAACAAGCTTGCTCAATGCTTTGCAGAGTCAAGTTGACTTGAGTCAGGTATGTATAGCTTATATGCAGGTGTATATATATGTGTGCGTGTGTGTGTGTGCATGCACAGGTGTGTGTATACACACTCATGTATGTACAATAAACAACTTCAGAATTATTGTTTCAGTAAATAATAGACTTTCAGAGAAGCATCTCATTGTTAAAAGGTTAAGCTTAAATAGCCCTGCTCTCTGTTTCCTCCTGGCCAGATTATGGTTTCCCACGGCATAGCTGGCTCATTAATTCATCCTGTGCTTTCCGTATACCTCTCAGCTTTTTCCTCCCACAGCACACGAGGCACTCACAAAGAAGTGAGCTTTGTGTGTACAGTTGCTGGGTGGCACTGGTGGATCCTGACAAGTTCATCTTCTAGCAGGATCCACGTGTTCCCTGAGCTGGCAGCCAGCCAGCAAATTCCAGCTTGACCACCTGCATGTAGCGTTCTGAGACATAAAGAAGATGAGGCAGCACAGCATTGTGTGCCAACAAGTAAGGACCATGCTTGATGGCAGGAGAGACAAAAGTCAGCTGCATAAGAAGCTCACAACTCTTTGCCTAGAAAATGCCACCCATACAGAACATTATTGACCAGACAAAGGTTTACCAGCTGCTTTTGAAGTCATCTCCAACTCAAAGAAGCCACCAAAATGACCCTACAAATTGCTAATATGTCTACTTCATTGACAATATGGTCAGTCATCTCCAGAAGAATTGTGTGCAACAAGACAGGGGTGGAATAAGCACTGAAGTTCCTATTCCTGAATGCTATCGTAAGCCACTCACTTTAATGACTTTGTGTGAGGATACCCATTTTATCAGACCAGCTAGGCAAAGAGACATAACATTACACAGGCATCCATCTCCTTGGATATCTGTGAATTAGAAAAACACTCTCACATCAAGGAGCTGCTGTTGAGTGAGTGTTAAGGTAGAAATGTGTATCAGTGTGACACATCACAGCCTGTAGATACTGAAGGAAACATTCATTAAGGTCACAGGTCTAGTGCCAGCAGACAGGCAGCTCCTTGCAACCCTTGGAAATGACCCAGAGCTTAATACAGACGGCCATTTTGAGGAGACTGACATGATATAATTATTCTCTGTATTGCAGCACAGCTCCACAGCTAAACCCACTATTCAGCGCACAAGGACTGAGAATTGAACTAAGTTCTGTTTCCACATATCCTCAGCTGAAGTCATTGCATGGGAAGTGGAAGGGGGAAGGGGAGGGGTGGGGGACTTGTCTCAGAAAAAAAACAGGTAGCCAAGTTTTTCCAGACTTGGTAACTTGTAAAACACTTGGACCACCATACTTGGAGATTAAAAACACACACAAGAAGCATAGGAGTGTCTACTATGACTGTGCAAATATCTGGCCTATATAAACCCAAGTCCTCATTACTGGTTTTGTTGTCTTCCTTCCAAGTATTATTACATCTTCTCAGACTTGAACCGTAAAATACTTTGCGAGTGGAACATTTCCTACTTTGGTCTTACACAGGATCTAGTGCAATGAAGCTCAATCTACCATGCTACCAAAACACAACATCTTGAACACTGCTGTTGGGTACATGATTTATTGCTGCTGTTCTCATACATGCTGACACAGAGGACACCCAGTTTAAAACAAGATGATAGCTCTAAAGACCTCAGGGTCTTGCTTCTCCAGATCTGTATGCTGACCCCTCCTGCCCCACCCTGCCTTACACATCCCCATTCCAATGTAATGGGATGCAGAGTAGGGTTGAATCTCTGCATCCCACCAGATGCCACTGAAGTACCTGTTCATGAACACGTTCTCTTCCCACAGTTTAACATCTTCAGTGTTTAGTAAAACTACTTGTGCACAATGCTTGCCATGCTGTTCACACAGGAAATCAAAACTGTTTATTTTTGCAACAAGCAAATTGTGGGCTAATTTATACAGATGTATTTATTCAGTGACTCATTAACAGTAAGTATCACGAACCTAATTTACTGCAACATCAGCCCACAGATTGTGGCAAATTATGTTACAGAGAGAAACAGGACCCAGGTCTGTCAGAACTGACTTTTCGAATTGAGGTTTATTTTTAGCATCCATTTCACAGCCAGCTTTACATCAGCAGGATGGATTTTGTCAGTACTCTCTGCCTGTGCTTACTCACCTGTCTTCAAATCTTTTTTATTAATTTCTGTTCTAGTGACAATTTTTTTTTTTTTTTTGTATGGCAAGACATAAGTGTTCCCGAGGATTAAATACAAAAGCAGGGTAGGGTTTGAGTGCTTTAAAAAGCACTTCAGTAAAATGACATCAGTAATTGATTCCTTGTACCTTTATCCAAAGAAATATTTCTGGGGCAGTATAAGGAAGGTTAATATTTAACTGTTCTAGATCAGCTTTTAATTTTTTTTTTTTTCCCCCAGAAAACAAGTGCAAGCCAAACCTTTTCTTCAGATCCAGTTTGAAAAAAGTTTGTATTGAAGGCACTTGCAGTGAAAGAAGATCAGAAGGATGAGCACACACACGTGCTGCAAAAGGAGACCAGACTCTTGCCTGCAATTGTCTAGTGGTCAGACTGTTCACCCTAGAGGCTAAAAAGCATTTTTCTTCCCTCCACCTGTTTCAAAGAAATTAAGCCATGCTCTGTAACCATCAGGAGAAAGTTATAACCATCAGGTAGGCTGCAGGGTATTGAGTTTTTCCTTGATTCTCTCCTATTGGAGCTGTTCTGCTTCTCAATGAATATGTATGAATTCATTAAGAGAGAGAGAAAGAGAGACTAATTAGTACACTTAGCTGGGAAGGCTAGTTACCCTGTCCCAATCCCTGCTCTAGTGAATATCTCATTAACCATACAAAGAGGAACCAGGGGCAAAAAACAAGTTATAAACATCCCCCTTTCCAAGCCAGAGCATCCTATAACTTAGCAGGTGGAGGTCACATGTGCACATGATTGAGTGCCCTGAGAAGCAGACTTGACACTAAAAGATGATCCATAGTGACCATCTAACCTCAAAAACCCTTCCCCTCCCCATCTCTAAGCATTTAAGAGGCAGAAAAGAAGGGGAAAGTAAACTGTCCCATTCTGATTTCCAGACACCCATTCAGAAATTAAAGTCTCTAAAATCATCAGTGCCTCCCAAAAGCCTCAGAGCACAAGTCCCCTTCCTTACTTCTCCAAATCAACACTTGTTAGCTTGGTTAGATGCTCCCAGAGTTTTTTAAAATATAAACAATGCATATGTCTTGACTGCTGCTTTATTCTCTCACCTTGCTTTTTCCAGATTGACACACGCAAGCTTTAGTATAAGCATTCATTTATTGCTTGCATTTAAATTTACACACAGCTCATAAAAGATTAATACATATCCATGAAGAAGACTTTTATATCAGTCAGATCAAAATTAATGAAACCAGTCAAGTTAGTAGGTGGTTGGTTTACATGTTTTTATTCTAACATTATCCTATCACATTATACTACCTTAAAAATGGTTTAATGTATTTTGTACGTGTTGTGAAATGCTTTTGTGGTCTCTTGCCACTGCACCCTGGTGAAAAACGCCCCCTGGTTAGAAGTGTTTGAATAAATTACTAAATCAAGCACAAAGGAAGAAAGCCAGTACAGAAATTGGGGAGGAGGATAAATCAGTGTGAGGAGAGAATATATTCTTAGACACAAAATCTCTTGCATAATACTCTGCTCAATAGATCATATTTTTCTTTAGCACTGAGGGAAGAGGCTTTTTGCAGATCAGAACATTTTGAGCATTTGACTGAAGGCAGAGAAAGTTTTATTTATAAACAGAACTGCAAAGGAACAATGGGCACTAACATCTGTAGTCATTTGTGAGTTACGTTTCCGAGTGTCAGCCTGAGAATATGAATTATTTCTTTGCAGACCATCCATTTCATCACCCAGTCCAGGTCAATGAAAATAAGAACCCCCCACTACCTTTGTCTCCAAGACTAAGCATGTACAAGACAAGGACCCTTTTTTTTTTTTTTTNCCCTTTTTTTTTTTTTTTTTGAGAACAGACAAATTTTATTACTGAAGAGCTTTTAAATCATGGGGGAAGAAATAATTTCCTTCTACCCTTCTTTTTCTCTCCATTGAAGGTATAAAAACTGTGCTCCACCTGTTAACACTCACAGACCAATAACTTAAATTTTTGGCACTTATTTATAGACTCAATAGATCCATCCACACCTGCTTTTCCCTTAATTAGTTGACTATCCAAAGGCTGCAGACTGGCTGCTGCCAGCTTCCTGTGCTAATAGGAAGATCATTTAGGGCTGATGTAAAAGCACAAAATAAACGAATAAATAGATCTCATGCAGAAACACTAACAAGGGAAATATTAACACAAGAGAGAAGGGGAAAAAAAAAAAATTAAAGGGACGAGTATTGCTGGGGCGGGTTGGTTGCTTGGGTTTGCTGGATTTTTTATAGCCAAATCTGAGAAACATTTAAACCTCTAAAACGTCTTTAGGGTGATACATAAGCAGTGCAGGGCCCAAGTTCAGTACTCTTGCACTACTTACAAGGAGTTCAGGATCACCAAAGAGGAGATGAAATATTTAGCCTCCTCCCTCTACACATTTTATAGAGAGAGCTATTGTGGTGGTAGGAGTCAAACTATTATTAGATTAGCTATTACTCAGAGGGAGGAAAATGCTTGAGAGAGATTTACTTTTCACTGTGCTATCAGCTGAGATGTTAGAATAGTAGGCGTTTGAAGACTAAAATGACAGGAACATTGTAAGCACCTAAGCGGGCAGGGATTTGGGGGGTTTTTTTAAGAAAACACTTGAGTCCTATTTTCCAGGCCTAGTAACACTGAGGCATCATCTACTACATTTAGCCAGTGAACATCCTAGCAAAGAAGTTAGTCTCTCATCCCCAGATAGGGACACTGTTGGGGCAACATCCTGTTTGAACTTGCACCTAACCCATTTCCAAGGATGGAATTAACTCCAAGCAAGGGCTGCAAGTTGCACAGAATATAGGGGTTTTCTTGAGAGCTCTACTGCTTTTAAGTTCCTGCCTTATTGCAAAAGGTATAGCACCCAGCACAAGGACACTCTCATCCATCTTACACCCTCCAGACAGAGCCGTAATTACAAAATCTGCTCCTACCACTGCTCAGATTGTTCAAAGTTTTATTTTTAAGAGAGCAGCTCCAACAAAGCACTCAAGTCATACTGTTTCCAAGGCTGAAAGAAAAAAATTGCCTGGTGGTGCATGTTAGGACAGGAGAAAAGGAAAACTATGTAATTAAATACCTAAGGATGAAATAGAACAAGTAGGATAGTAAGAAATAATTACTCATCTGGAGGTTTGCTTTGACCCGCTATTCTGCAGTCACACCTATTTTGCTATTGTGTTACAATAACCCACTTTGTTCTGCTTCTAGGCTCAGACCTATGATATTGCATTAGATGAATTTCCCATGTTGTCCTTTTCTGTTTGGAAAGTAGTATAATTATAGCGACTGATTTGGGAGAGCAACAGTTTGAAAATGTTGCCTGAGGCATACCAAAGTCCCAGGACTTGTTAATAAATCCCTTCTCTCCCGGGGGCTTTTTTTAGCTCCTTCTTGAAATAATGTTATCACTTCGTTGCAATGTTTTCCTCATATTGCGGGTTTTGCCAGAAACCAGGGATAAGAGAAGACGTTCAGGTGCATCTGACATATCAGAGGGCCAGCTTGGCTCACATACAGGCCAGGAAATCTTTCCTGTTAAAAGGTTGAGTCTTCAAAGAGGTCTGAAATCTCTGCACCTTGCCTGAAATGCAGGGAGGCAGGGTGGAGATCTATCAGCCTGCTGTTGCAGGTCCCGCTGGAGAAAATACTGAAGACTTGGAGAGACAGACCACAATTTTAAATTCCTTTCCTCTTCTGCTATCCCACAGACATTTCAAAACTTTACTATAATTTCCATTATACACTAAAAAAAAATTGATTTTGTTACATAAAAAAGAACGCACCCACTTGATCATAAGATACCATATTTCCTTTTTAGAGATATATATATATCAAGCAAAAACCTATGTCTTAACTTCAACTGCTTAAATCACCACTATTTTCAACAACAAATAAAAGAGATGAAAAAAAACCCATTTCTACTACTATTGAATAAACCTAGGAAATTCACTGACAAATATCTTTGCTATCAGAAAGCCTGGGCTGCCCAGTAATATGCATCAGTCTGGATAAGCAATCCTTTAGAAAATAAGAAAATTCAGTTGCACAACTGTTTCCTGACCTCAGTTCCCCAAGCACACACTCTGTAGATGCACAGAGAGGAGGACAAGCACCGATGACCGCAGTGAGACAGCACCAACCCCTTCCTCGTGCCAGTGCTAACTGCACTGCAGGTGTGCTGTGCCAGAGGGGAGCTATGCACATCTAACCCAGGCACACAGCCTACACTCAGCCTGTAAGGCAGTGTTATCTTATGCCTTTCTACCATAAAAACCCCAACTTCAGGTACGTCTCCTTACTGCATTGCGGTGCTGAAGTGAAATTCTGAAGTTCCCCTGCATGCATACACACAGGTACATGCATTCAGCTTCTCTTCTCAGCCACCCTGAAATTTTTTCCTTTTATCCTCCAAGCTCTGCCAAACTCCAGCTAATCCTCCCACCGTTCAATATAGCTCCAGCTAATGCAGTGGCTGCAGCTGGAGTGGTTGCAGATAATTCCCAGTGCACAGCACCAGCTCCAGGGGGCCAGAGTTAATGTTTTATTGGCATGTACGCTGATTCTGTACTTCCTGGATTTGAATTTTCCATTTGGAAAGGTCTCTGCTACAACTGGGTCACCTTAACTCTGCATTAATAGGGATTTGTTTGGGTTTTTTCCTTATAACCCTCAGAGCTTCTTTGTGGTAAGGTAGCTGTAATTATCTTCAAAGACTTTCTTTCAGAGTTTTTAACGTCTCATGTTGCATATCACCTCTAGAATCAAACTAGATTTGCAAATTACATCCCAAATACTAGTAAAGCAAATTACATCCCAAACACTGAATTCAGAAAGCTGTAAATGTAATTTGACCAACAAAGACATCTACTTACAAAAAGAACACATCTCTGCATCCTTGCAGAGTGAGAAATCCCAGTGCTATGAGTGGGGGGAGAGGCTCTGCATGTGCTGGGACACCAGGATGGAGCCAGAAGCTCACTTCTGGAACACAGTGATGCTTTCAGGCAAACATTCAATTCCTAGGAAGCATACTCCAATCACTTAAAGCAAGGATGATGACTCTGCAGCGGGTTGGAAAGCTGTGGTGGGCTTTCAACTATCACCACTCCTAGGGACGTGGGATTAATATCACCCTTCTTTTCTGTACTCTTGAACAGCCCCACTGACATAGCCCAGTGGGAGGAATTGGTGATTTCCTCACCCTGCCACCAGCAGCTAAGCAGCTCCTTTCCCCAGACCCTCTGGACCAGGAAGGCATCCCCAAAGTCACACTCCTCCCTGGGTCCTAACAAGTGGCCAGCCAGCAGGAGCTTACACAAAAGCCAAATGAGCCCACCAGGAGCAGCTCAGTGCTTTACCAGGACAGCAGTGCTGACTTTTCACCATCTCAGTCTAGGGACAAGCCAGGCAGGGGCATGTCATCATCCAGAATAAACATCTACAAGGCCTGGTTGACCACCCGCTTTAATCTTACTTCCTACTTCCACACAGTGTGCCCTGGGGGAGTCTTCTTCAACACTATGCCAAGCTGTAGCATTATGACTTTATTCTGGTGGTTTGGCACTGTTTCAAGATTCTCCAAGCCTTGTATAAATGTAAACTTCCTGCTGAGACTTAGAAGAGGGTGAGCAAGGTTCAGCAGCTTGTCCTTTTCACCATTGCTCAGCTGTAAACCATTGTAGAGCAGACAAAGAAGAGAGCACATAACTCAATGGTGGCCGCAGAGATGAGTGGGCAGTGCCAGCTGACCCTCTGTGAGGTACCTGCGGTCATAAAGGGAAGGTCCCAGGCTTGCAGCATGCCATCAGCATCACTGTGTTCCATCAGGGCAACTTCCCCTCCCCTTCTCCAGCCTCTGTGACCACCCTTTTCCTTGCCTTTCTCCAAACTGACCAGCCACAAAGCAAAGCTTTCCTCCCACACACCTTGTGAGTGTGTTCTCCCACCCGATGCCTAGAGAAAAGTCAGCAACTTGACCCAGTCCAAAGCATTGCATCTCAACATGTGACAATGTCACCATTGCTACTACATGTGAAGCACACCTGCCCACACATGAGCAGTCATTTACAGGTGATGCCTCTGGGAGGGCTAAAAAGCAGTCCTAGGTTCAAACCAGCTATATTATGTATTAAAGCCTGGAGTTGGAGTTTTCCTTAATCATCACTAAAGAACATGACAGCCTTCACTAGACTAGGCTAAATGATGTGGACAGGGTAGTTTATACTGACCTTGATCAGAGGTTGCTCCTTCAGCAGCACAGGAGATGTCAAAATTTGGCTGAGCAGACATTTCTCCAGAATGATGCAGTTGTTTCAACATTGACAACCATGGGGTAATATGCTGCATTTTCCTCTTCTCCCTGCTCCCCTGGCTGCAATGTCACTGGAAAAAAAAGTTCCCTTATCTAGTAAATAAAACAACCTTTAGTTTAGACTCACTTATAAATAAACAGGATTGAGAAAAGCTTATTTCTTGAGAAAAATCTTCCACATCCTCTATGTCCTACCCTATCCTGCTGCAACACAACTTGGATTTTAATTCCTCAATGAAAGTGTTTGGCTTCTGAATTCCATGCAGAAGTTTTTAAGTAGAGACCACTTTTTATCTATTCCTACAGCTGCTTTCTTACAATTACATTAGCTATCTATTTATTTTCCTGCCTGAAAAAAAAAAAATTGTCAAACCAAACAACTCACTATTATGTCTCTTAAAGTATATATGCACTTTTGTATAAAGCTCTGGAAATTCTACAGCCCTTCATGCCCTTCTTCTCCTAATAAGGCTCATTTTAAAGGGCACCAATATTCCCAAAGAAACGGCGCAGCCTTCTCTTACTGCACCAGAAAACACATTTCAAACATAAACAAGCTAGCAGCAACCATATCTTTGTTTGGCAAACGGAGTAGTCTCATCACTTAGTCCTGTTCATAGCAACACACAAAGGAGTTCTCTGTAGCCAGGGGTAATAGCTGATCCCATAATCTGGCAGTAACACTTAGAAAGATTAATTACCCTATTAAGATCTTAGACACTACTAAGAAAATCTTTGTATAAACCTTTTAACTCACAACAAATGCAGCATATTTGGTGCCATCAGTTTGTTGCACAATAAAGGTTCTCACCCTCCCACACTTGCTCAGTTTAGTCTCTGTCTTCCATACTATATAAACACACACACGTGCTCACACACACAGCACTTCTTTTCCTTTTTTTTTCTTTTTTCTTTTTTTTTTTTGCTTCTTTTTTTTCCCCTGTATTCCCAATACAAAGGAATAAAGTACAAGTGTGTTTGGAGCAGATAAAGTAAAGACTCCTGTCCCCAAATTGGCTGCCTCAGAGATTAAGCAGCAAGAGCAGACACTCACTGATTCAAAGGCTGCTGCTGTGTCAGAAACCAGAGGCACCTAAGCAGATTCAGGTTGTAAACCCTACACAAATTATATATCCAAAAATATAAGGCGGGTTAAATTATAAAAGCACATTATCAAAAGAGACCTTCTAAAGTACATGGTTCCTGATTAGCACCATCAGATGCCAATGCAAGCTCGTCACCTTGGCACGGCCTCCCACTGCCACACTATCTCACTCTCTCACTCTGTCCTTCCCCGCCACATCGTCACCAGCAAGAAAAGCTGCAACAGTGTGAACAGACTTAGATAAAGCAAACGTGAGGCGTCCAGCAATGTTTAAGATCACCATTACTGCCCCGGCTACCCATAAGGCGATTGCATGTGATTAAAGTCTGGTGCAAGGGAAAAATGTGCGCTTTGGGCACGGCCTGGGGGGAAGCAGGCGGGGGCTCTCCTCTGCTGGGAAGCAAGTGGGAGGATGCAGGGAACAACACTTTACCTGCACCCCACTTCCCTTATTTCCATCTAGGGACTAAGCACCAGATTTTTCAATCAGGGAACACTTTGCCTGAAGTCAAAGATGCAGTTTAACATTTCACAGTCCTTTTCTGAGGGAGCACTTCCAAAAAGATCATTGTAAAATCTTTGATGCTTCCATCTTGTAAATGAAGTGGTGGGAGCAACTCCTACCCTAAATCTTAAATGCAACAGGCATGAGCAGTAACTTCCAGTTGCCAGCACACTGCCCATACTACAAAAACCACATCTGCTTTAATGCATTCCCCCTGAATGCTTGTTGTCTGAGCTTACTGTTTTGATTTCAAAATATATCTAAAGAAGCTGACCTTGGAAACATACCAGGAAACAAAAAATAACATTCACATCTTAAAGCATAGTTTTCTTATTGCTCATCACTGCTTTTCTAGATAATTGCCAGGCCCAGGTTTTGTCAAGGATGATTTCATTTGTCAGTGGATGGTGTGGGTGCGTGAGGGCCGGCATTCCTGGTACACAGGGAACATCTGACATGGCTACAGTCCTTCACCAGGAGTTGCCTGAGCATCTTTTGTTATTCCCATCTGACAGCAGCCACACAAGTAGCTGCTGCTTTGCAAATCAGACCCAAGTGCCCAAGCAGACTCGTTGCATTTCCAAAGCTTTCCCCACGAATACTCTCAGTTAGGCATAACCCACTGTGCAATCACATTGTTCATATATAAGCAGTCAATGACATTATTTGCAAAAGCCTATGCTGAGGATGACCCATTTCTTCCTCCCTGACATCTGGTAGGTTTTGTGCAACTCAATGGCCAGGACAGAGCACAGTAGCTCTAATAATCTTCCTCTGCCACATCCAGGTCCCTTTCAGTGCCTTATGGCCCACGCTGCTCCTGCCGCAGCGATTATGGAGACAGCAGTTGTGCTGTAATTAGGATCCTCCTGGGCAAGCCAATCTGAGTTAGCAGCAGAGGCCAGCTGCTCCACTGCCAGCCACATCTTTTTGGCACACTCTCCTTGGGCACTCATCCCCTCCTGGAACCCGTCCTCTGTTCCCGAGCACTGGCAATGCTCAGACGGGCTTTGGATGAAGAAATTTGCCTCTTTTCCACCACTGCCAGCCCCATCCAACACTGCAGCCAGATGAGGCTTTTCCCAAGGAAGGCTGAGCCCAGAGCAGAGCAGAATGTCCCCTGTCCTGTCCCGTCCTACAGGGACCTGCTGCTGTTTCAGCCCTTTCATGCAGTTTTCACTGCCAGAAGCCACATTTTGCACAACGCGGATGTGTACATTTCTTTTTGCATCAAAAGATAAAGGCGGGAGGAAGGAGGGGGTGCATGTTCAGTATAGTTCTGCCCTGTCGAGATGGTCGCTCGATAATGACCCAGACAGTTACAAGTGTGACCACCTCCGAGTCACACATTAAGAATCTCATTATTGTTCCATCTTTTAATTTTCTCCAGAGTTAGAGTCCTGCACCATTCCTCCTTCCTTTCATTACAAAAGGAAAAAAGTGCTGACCTTTTTGTTTGATTTCTACTGCTACCAACAACATGCAATAGCTTGTGTTTAAATGTATAAATAAATTTACAAAGAGGAAAAAAAAAATCCACACATGTTGGTTTTCTCTTGACTTGTTAGTGTCTCTTTTGTCTGTTCAGGTTTGAGCAACAGAGAGGCTATGGTCACATTCATTCTTGGTCAGTTTTGTGTCCTATTTTTATTATTTTTTTACTTACTATTTTTATTACTATTACTTCCATACTGCAACTAACTGCCTTCCTTATCTTTTTTCTTTCATTTCAAATATTATTTAAAAAAACGTCTACTGTCATCCCTCAAGAGAAGCCCCTCAAAGCATATCTTCCAAGACATGGCAGCACCTTTGCCTGCAGCACTTTACAGCACGTTGCTATGACCATGGCTGTCATAAAAAAAAAGTCAAAGTAGAGATGCACTTTAGTTTTCTTCTTACAGGGACAGTAGATCATTCTGACATGTCTAATTTAACCAAACCACATCTTGTAGGGAAAATAGATGGTCCCCTTAATTGCAGATGAAGGTAAAAACAGCATAGCTACTCAGTGCCATTCTGTGACAAAGCTGACCTTAGGTAATTTTCATAATTACAAGTCTAGGGCAGATTGGGAAAGCGCTACCAGGTTTCATGAAATAAGTTCTGAAAGCAAAGGCAAGTTGTTCTCCAGTACTTCCGATGGGATCAGGTTGTCTTCACAACCGTGTTCCCATTCCTAGGTTGAAATTGTCATCATCTTTCTCTTGAACTAATTTTAATTTGCTATGTTTTCAATAAAACAAAAGAAGAGGTGCGCAGCTTCGAGAATACAAAAAGTTTCTATCTGCTTTTGTTAAAAATTGCTTGGGGTTTTTTTCATTAAATTCTGTCGGAACTGAAGGAAAACAGCCCACCTACTACAATTCTACAGGTTCCTCAGCTATTAGGGGCTAAGAGCATCGGTTCTCCTGCCAGGAGTGGATGGACGGAGCAGAGACCGGAGAGGGCGATAATTCCGTGTAGTTTTCCTCCCTCTAGCGATGGAAACAGAGATTGCTGGTCACCCCTGCTCCGAAAGGGGACAAGCTATAAGGAAATCCCCCGCAAGAGTTAGGCACCTCGCAGTACGCTGGAGGAGCCCGGTGACCTTCAGACAATCTCCCAGATCCCAGCATACGAGTTCTGTGCCAGGAGACCACCATGTGCCAGCCCAGGGGCTCAGGAGCCCTGCTGTCCATTCTCCACTTGCAAATAAACCCTCTCTGCCAAGAATTAGGGACAGAATTTTCAGCCTTGACCCAAGAGGCATCCAAGTGCATTTCCTTCCACAGACAAGAACAAAATGGGGTGATAAATGTGAACTGCTCTGGCTCTTCCTTGGCATTTTGCCTGGGTTTAACGATTGTGGGGCTCACAAAAGCCCCATGTCTTCACAGGGCTTCTCAAATATTTACAGAATGTATTTGGTATCCCCTGCTAATAATAGCTCAGTAGGTCCCCAGATAGAGTGCGAGAGACTGAGGCACTCTTGTTCTGGTTGCTATTTCACAGCCTTGCTTCACAATGCTGAAAGGCTCCTCAGTTCTTGTAAAAGGGTAAGAGACAGGGAAACAGATTGCAGAGGTTCCCGAAGCTGTTATTTTAAGAAACACTGCTTCACTGGTGGAATTGCAGCCTTCTCCAACCAGAGTTGTGTGAGGTCCACACTTACTTTTCCTCAACTTACTTGTTGAAATTAAGAATGAAACCCCACAGAAGTGGACAAGTTTGCCAGACAGATTTCTTGGGCTTACTCCTCCAAAGAGAAAATTACTTGTTTTGACCACAATACATTTCTGGTACCAGATGCCAAAACCAGAAAACACCGTTTCAAATCTCCTTGTCCTTGGCAATGAGCCACCCCAACTAAAGACTGCCTATGCAATGGGCAAAGCCAGAGTCTCGCCCTTTGCCCATAGGGTCAATCCTAAACTACCTGGAGCTATGCAGATTGGAGGCAAGCAGTTTATCTCTCATGGTCTGGGATAAGAGCTGAACAGGCTTTGTGGGAGTGCTTCCCAGGCAGGGACATACAGGAGAAATCATATTTCCCACACACTTCCTTTGATCTCTGACACACACACACAGAGTCCCCAGGGGTCTGAAATTCCCTCTGCAGTAGGAAAAGGAAGTCAGAGGCATTAACCCTCTATGAAATCTCTGTGGGAACAAGGACAAGGAAGAGGGGCCATTCCCGCAGCAACCCAAACACAGTTTCTGTGCAGGGCTCCCACCCCATTCTACATCCTCTCCCCTCAAAAGCCACAGCTCAAGTCTCTCTCTAGAGACCCTCCAGCCTCATATCTGTAGGTCCAGAGATAGCACCTCAGCTAAGATGGGGTGCAGGGACAGACCTGTGCATCTGGATGGAGATGGTCGCTCCGGCCTGCACATCACTGATGCACTCAGGGTCCAGGATCAACAAAATGCAAACTCCTGCCCTAACAAGGGTAGTCAGTCCCACTTTTGCTCCTTGTATCCAGCTGCTAACTTTAGAGAGGGACCAGCCCTGCCTCAGCTGCACGTCTCACTTGGTGCAACAGGGTGGGTGCAGTCTGCAAACGAGATCCAGGTCTCGACTGTATATTCCCTCTCTTTAAGCTTCACTCAAGTCCCACTCAATCTCAGTTTGCCTCCAGCGTGCAATTAAATTCTGTCCTAAGTGAGAACACCCGTGTCAGCCGGGCTCAGAAACAGTTTGCCTAATGTGTGTTTTAGGAGCAGCAAACTGAAGAGAATGGCTGCTGACAGGCATGGTGCCAAAGGCATCACCACCAAAAACAGTCTCCCAGGCAGCAGGGTGGGAAGCAGGTTGATCCAAAAGTTAGCTGGGAAATTTTCTCCTTCCACACATGTGCTTTTTAGGTTTTTACCTTTTTTTTTTTTTTTTTCCTCCCCCCCTTCCTTTCCCCTTCATGATTGAGGGGGAAGGAAGAAGCAGAAGTCACCAGCTGTATTTTGGTGCCAGAAGCATTAACAGCACTGCTCAGTGGTGGCAAGGGTGCTCTGTGGGGCACTTCTGGGGCTCCAGGAAATCTGGAGCAGGGCCAGCCCTAAAGGAGGCACATCTCTCTCCTGTTTTCAAGAGCACGAAGGCAGGCACACCAAGGACAGAACCATATTTTGTATGAAAGTCTTGCATAGGATGGCAAGGCAGCTGAAGAAAGGAGATTTGATGCATAAGAACACACATGAATGCTCTTCTCTCCTGGCTTTATGCACAGTCTTCATATCAGTCTGTAAACAATTACCCTAAAGCCAAAATGATGCTTCATTACTTAGAGTGCCCCATACTGCACAGAAACCATTTGCAATGCATTTGTTGTTCTCTGCACCATGGTGCTGCTCTGGGCTGAGCCCAGGTTCTTACTGGGACAGAAATGTATTAACTCAAAAGCCTACAAAGTGAAATACTCAACAGCCGTGGGCCTGCACCCTTCCCCAGAGCAGAG
The DNA here is from genome assembly GCA_013397195.1 of Hylia prasina. Lineage (NCBI taxonomy): Eukaryota > Metazoa > Chordata > Aves > Passeriformes > Sylviidae > Hylia > Hylia prasina. The sequence goes on from VYXD01001539.1 coordinate 29,023, forward strand.
CAAGTGGCACACAGGGAAAAGGGAGGAGATTCTTCTAACCAAGTTTAAAAACTACCCTTAACAGCCAAAAGACGTGTTAACATTGGCACCAAAAAGAAGCAAGGACGAGTCCGCCAGTTAAGGAAAAAAAGACATGTAACTGCAGTGGAATTTCTAGGAATAGCTTCATTTCTCGTCTCCCTCAAGAATTCATGTGAAGAGCTGGAAATACAGAGGATGAAGCTAGGCACGCACAGATGTCCCAAGGATGTACTGAGGGATGTGCCAGGGCAGTTTCTCCAGGCACAGTTCCCTGCAGATGGTTGTTGAGTACATCCATATTAGTCCAAGGGTGTCTCCGCACACCATCTGAAGTCAAGGAGATGGAGCAGGGTTGCACAAGCAGAGTCTGTCCAGAGAGTCCCCAAGGCTTCCCCCTTCCCAGCCACACCCCTTCTTCCCACCTCAACCAGCACTGGCAGCCCCACACACAACACGTAAGGACAAACTCTGACCATAAGCACTGTAGAGTTTGCATTGACTGGGCTTTACTGCATTTGATTCACAAGAAATTATCTGCCTTAGCCACTCTTCCACCACGTCCTACAGTGAGAACTACTCACTTTGGGCAGCTGCTGCCTCATCCTCTTGGGCAGGTCCCTTTGCTTAACTGTTTTCATTCTGTTGGTCACCATTAGCTGCCTCCTAAATCCCAAAAGCTCCTACTATCAGTCTCCACCCTCTGGGAGCACTCATCTACTGGCATCCCACAGGACAGCCTAAGACCTACAATATTGAGAAGAATGGATCGAAAAACACGTGCAAAAGGTGCACATCTGAATCCAAATTGCACCTGCTTCCAAGCTAGCCAAGCTGACTCTCCAAGGCCATCACCACAAAGCAGCCTGTGTCATCACAGACTGGAAGAGTTCCAGACTGTGGCTGTTTAGGTACTGGACCCACTATGCTTTGGTCCCTCCCATCCAAGCCAGTACAGTCTGTAGCAGCATGGGGACACTTGCTTTCGGGTGACTCAACCTTCTCCATTCCCAAATCTATAAGGAAACCTTGGAACAGCCCAAAGCTCCATTTCAGCTCAGTTCTTCTGGAGGCAACAAACATATGCATGAGCATGAAAGTGAACACAAGGAAGATGGGAATTGCAGAACATACATGAATACACTTGTGGTTTCTGTGCATTCGATTCACCATGGTTAAGCATCACCAAACACATCCCAGCAGCGTTTAACAAACCAAGAGCCACTCCTGGTTACTAGATACAGTAATTTTCTGCGCAGATACTGTGATTTGTCCTTCAGAAAACTTCACAGCCTTGTCATGAATCTCTATGATTTACAGTACCTGCTGCTAGCCGGAGCTCACAGATGGAGCGCCAGTACTCCAGACTGACAATACGCAGCCAGTAACGCTGAGCAGGGATATGTCACCTCTATAAAGGTTGAAAATAGGACAAAAATATCTGAGAACAGAATAAACTTCTGGTAGAGGCTATTTTAGTCTTCTAATCTGAATATTCAGGATTAATTTGGTATTTTACATAGGGCCAATTAGACATCCACAAAATGACACAAGACTGGTTTGCCACTGATGAGTAGTCTGGGTTTGTATTTCTTCTGTCAGCACACTTAGTCTCTTGTTATTTCATGGTCAACTTATGGGTATCTTTCCAGGGAGGTAGCAAAGAAGAGAACATATTATTTAAAAAAAATATTAATTTAAATTCCATTAAGAGACCGTTTTTTCCCACTTACATATGCAAGTTTGCTTAACTAGGTGGTCGGCCATTTTCAAACGCCAGAATTTCAATTTATCTGCCAAATTAAACAGTTACCTTTGTACCCTAGGGAGGAAAAGGGGGAAAACACATACACGTGGGCACACATGCACACTTCTCTGGCTTTTAGAAATAAGGAATAACTTATTTATTATAGCAGCATTAGATCATCTGGAAGAAAAAAAAAATAACCTAATTGTGGGATTAACCAATTAGATGTACTGTACCAGCAAGGGTATAGGGTGCTCAGAAGGGAACACGCAACTGGCTATCAGTGGAAGTCTCTGCCACATCAGTACTGTGAGCCAGCGCTTCTCCATTTGTGACACAGCCTGAAAGGGACTGCATGCCTGTCTGTCATGAGCAGATCACTTAAGAAGTGATGAGAAACATTTCTAAAGGAATGATGAGAAGTGTCAAAACATTTTAAGTGTTAAAAGCAACAAAAGATTTGATTCAGAATTTTTTTCCTCTAGCCAGCCAGAACTATTGTCATCAAGGATGCCTGAATCTTCTCAAAAATTTTTTGTCTTTTTTTCTTTTTCTTCTTTCTCCCTCTACTAAATTTAAAAAATATTCCTACAATTTCCAAACCAGTGTCAGGAAATTGAGATCAAGGAATCAAGGAAACTGAACCCTTCTAGCAGTCAATGCAAATTCTAGCAGTTTTGCTGACACACATTTGGAGACAGAGGAACTACTGACATTAAGAAGTGATAGAAAGTTCTCAGCAGCCTCTCACAGGTGCCATAGATCAAGGAGGAGGACAGAGAAGATGATCCATGCATGTCATGCAAATGCTCACTTTACACATTGAAAAATCACAGAAGAGGCCAGAACAACTTCCAGTTCCACCTCATCAGCATGACCCCAGCAACAGCTCAGTTTCAGCATTGATAACCAGAACTCTGCAGGGTGGCATCCTCACTTAAGGAGGTTTAGGCCATGCAGGGGACACCACACCTGTTCAGCACAACTCTGTGTCTGAAGGGCCATGCTCTGTGGAGGAGGAGCTGCAGGGCTTGGTCTCCATCACTGCATGCAAGTGAGAGTACATGGGCACAGCCATGGCAACCACTCAGCAATTTCAGGTTAAGAGGGAGAATTGAAAACATAGCAAATGGTCAGGATAAACAGACCTTTATTTTATCTTTATCAGAACATCTCTACTAAGCAAAACTACAATGGCTACACCAATTCCAGCCTTCACAGCAGCCGGTGCTCAGCTTTCCTTCAAAAGTTAACTTCACAAAAGTCAGAGCTTTTCCCACCTGAGAAAGTAAACAAGCCAAGTTTGCCCCATGAGAAACCTGGTGCTGAGTTGGGAACACATTGCTAAGCTCTCACTGAGGGAGAAAGTAGTGCTTGTGCACTGGCTTTGGCTCCTGAGACACTCTGGTCCCGCAGGAGTTTGGAGAGGCAGCAGACATCAGTCACAATTTTATGGGTTGAAGATAAGATTCAGGTCTTGAAAGGGGTCTCAGCTAGAGACAGGTCTTAGAAGAGGTCTGCATCCTCCAAAAACACTCAAAGGAACTGGTTTTTCCTAGGAAGAAGGCAGATTTTAATGACCTATTTCCAAAAAAATAAGAACCAAAAGGAAGTTGTATTACAGTTTTCTGATCTCCTTACACCTTTTACTTCTCATTTCCTCTCAGACACTGGGAAGTCCCTTCTAATTAATTTAAAAAAAAAAAAATACAGCAAAAAACACCATGAACAGAAATAAAGAAAAGGGCTGCCTTGGAGCTGGTATCACATCTTCCAAGACAGGCAGAAGCTTTTTTCAGGAGACTAACAGATCAGTCAAACATGGGACTACTCATTTTTATGACTCCCATCAGGAGCCTTCTTGCCCTGACAAGCCTTCATTGTGCTCTCTGCGGGCAGCAGTCAGTGCAGACCTCCAGCATCAGATGAACCCAAAAGGATCGGTGGCTGGAGGGGAAAGGGGACAAGAAGGGTGACCCTCCTAAATAACTTCTGCAAAGTGACTCATCCTTTCACTGACAGCATTCACATCTCTGCTCCTGCCAGCTGGGCAGCTGCTCCAGCCCTCGGAACAGTGAGGGAATGTTTTGTTCCAGAGATGGGAAAAGGGGGGCGCAGGGGGAACAACCCTTCTGTGTGCATGTGAGCGTGCATGTGTAATTGCCGTATGATTTCAGCTATTTTGACCTAATAAGAGTTATTGCATTAGTCACCAGCCCTGGTACAAACAGATGGGTTTGCAAAAATTTAAAACAGAATGGGAAGGGAAAAAAGGATATGAGAGATGCTACAGTCTCCAGGGCAAAAGGGCGTCCTGGCCATGGGAGTTGAGAAAGTCCCACACAGTACAGCCCCACTGAGAGCAGCTGGCCCACAGCACCTGGTGGCTTCCCACCTCTCTGCAATAAACTTCCAGGAGACCCCATCCTTCATCCAAACAACTGGACTCAACGCTCCACTTGTGCTGAAAGAGTTTCTCATGAAAAAGAAAAAGCACAGCTGACATTATACAATGGTTTCTTTAAAACCCTCCACATTTTTGTCAGATTGTAGGATCAGCGTTCAGGTCTCCATCATAAAGTTGCAGTACAAGTTAATAAGGCTTGCTTGGGACACGCATTGCCTGGTTTTCCTCAGAGAGCATACTTGGTGCCTGGCTAAAGCAAAAGGCATGGCAAGGCAAAAAATCAGCCTTCCTATACTCTGAAGCATCTAGATTAACCAAACATAAGCCTCAGGTCTACAGGGTTGAGCCAACATTAGGAAAGAAGATTCAGTGCATCTGGAGCTCTGTTCCCACAGCCAATATTTACTTTTCCAAACTAGACCAGGAAGGCTTTGCCATCATTCATGGAAACATGGGCAGTTGTCTACTAAAAATACTTTCTAGTCTTCCCCCTTTCCTCCTCCCTACAGCATTTCCTATTTTCTTTCCAAAAGCTTTGCATAGGCCTCTGCAGACTCTACTGCCAAGAGGGACTGGACACACACACACATCTTTCCTGGCTGGCTCCAGCAACATTCCCGCCATCCATGCAAAAATTCTTCTGCACCCAAGAGCTCCATCCAAGTCCACAGCAAACTCATATTGGCTTCTACCTTGGAGTATCAATTCTAAAAACTCTCCTCTGAAGCCTCTAACTTCCCCACCCTATCCCTCTATATTTACTCTTTACCTCAGAGTCTTTCATGAAATCAGTGCAACGAATGCAACATTCCAGGTACCTGCACCAGGGCATTCACCGAAACACAGGTACAGCCATTCCCACACAGGGCTGAAGGTGGGATGTGACAACAGAGAAGGGGGTTCAGTCCTAAGCGCAAGAAGCCCTTGGACCAGAACATCTACTCTTTGTGAGGCACCTCTTCCCAAAAAGATGGGAGCTGGGAACACTGACACCAGGCCTAAATGTCAACCCTGAGCCCCAGTGTACAGAGAAAGGGAAGATTCTTGCACAAAATTACAGGTCTGAATGTCAGCGACAGTAACCCCAGTCGATGAAAACTTGTAAGAACCTGCCCAAGCACACACATTTTCATTTTGAAATAAAGAGAACAAATTTGGGAGCATAAAGGTTTTAAATTGTTGATTGGAAGATTTGCATGTAGACAGAGTATTGTTTTCTTCTCCTGGCTCACTGGGTAGCAAAACAGAAAAATTATGTGTAATTAAATGGAAACAGTATCAATTAGCTGTGATTCTCCAAGCTGTGGAATGAGTAAACCAATGAGGAAAGACTGTTCTTGTCCTCTGGCAGCCTCTTCATGTCAAGATTATTCTGAAGATATCTTAAATCCACTTAAGCATGAACTATGCAAACAAATTTCAAAAGAAATCAGTGCAGGTGGAGGGTTATTTACTAGCCAGCATAATACTCAATCAAACATATCCTGAGGAATTAACTTGATTGCTAGTACTTGAGCTCATTTCATTAACATTACATCTTTGTCCTCTGAGTTATGCCCCTGAAGTTTAAAGACTTATCTAGATAGGGACAGGCTTATCTTTTACCACTCTAGAAAGTGGCCTTTGGGTCAACATTTTTAGATACTCCTAGAGAAAGGACACACACAAGGACAGCAAAAGTCAACAAGTTTTGGTACACACAAAATCCTGAGCTTTAAAACAGTCAGTCAGACTCCACAAATATGTTGCCCGTAAGTCCCATTGCACAATAACAAATTCTGAATGAAGTAGTGTTTTATTATAGATTTATTTTTCCCCTCTGAGATATTGTTAAGTCAGAAATGGCATCATTTAAATCTGTTAAGTAACTATAAAAATAGCTTGCTTCTCATAATTTAAAAGTACTATACAGAGTGCACAGATCAGCAATGATTAATATTACTGGTTTATATTAGTGTTTCACACAAGAACAGAGTTGGACCTGAATTTGATGTAGACAGATTCTTCCAATAGTTCTCCTTCATGAGAATAATTGCTGCCACTTGAAGAAGATAATTTAATGCTTCGTGATGCAAATCCAACATGTCAACTCAGACTTCAACACGACAGAGATCCACCAAAACATCATCAGCACATTGCTCTTCCATCTTTTTTTCGTGCATATTTTTAGGCTCAGCACCAAAGGGGCAGAAGTACATAGAGAACATATTTGCCAAAAAAAAGGAAAAAGAAGTCACAGCTTGACTGAGTCACCATTTGAAGCCATTTCATAGTACCATGACCTCTCTGAAATAACATCAACTTCTTCGTGTCCCAGGGATGATATGTTTCAGTTTGATGGTCTTGTGAGCTTGATATTAATACACCCCAACTAAAATTTTTTCTTCTGAGCAAGCAAATGGCAGCTTGCATTCTCTAAAACCTCAGGACTAGTCTGCTTCTGCCTACCTGGGGATTTTTGGGGATATCAGGAGTGCACCTTGGAGCTGAAAGGAACAGAAACTGTGTGTGGCCAAGAGGAACCTCTTCTACACACCAATACCATGTGTCCTGCCCATTCTCCACCATGCTGTGACCCTGTTGGCCTTCCTCCAGGCAGGGAACATGCCACCTCCATAGCACCTGCCAGCACCTTTTCAAACTATTTGTCAAGTAGTTATTTGTGAGTAATTCTCTTAGTGCTGACACATTTTATATGTTGGCTGAAGATAATTAACAAACAGGGAAAAAAATACAATTGTGTAGCAGAATAATTTATTGCTAATTATTCTCTCAGGTCTAAGAGAGCTGCTGACCTTCTCGATACATTTCTTTCAGTTAAATGAGTACAAACAGATGCTGACCTTCATCAAAACAGCATTGATAGATTTCCTCAGGAAACACAAATGAGAGTGTAAAGACATGACCAAACATATCCCAGCCAGTCACACATTAGTCATGAAGAGTATTTTCCAAAGTGCTTACTTGGTTCTAATGCTTTGTGTTTTGGAGGGGAGTAAAGGGCACGTCCCACCTCTAACACCTCAAGTACAATAGTCTTGGAGGTGAGCAATTGAAAACCCATGGACATAAAACAAGTGGATATGTCAGATCATTTCATACATTGTTTTGCACTTTTCTTTTTTTTTTTTTTTTTGCC
>VYXD01001539.1:45886-92711 GCA_013397195.1 Hylia prasina
AAAAAAAAAAGGGACGCCCCAAAATTTATCAACCATTAGGCTGCAACTCTTTCTTTTTCAGAGTTTAGAAAATGATGTGAGATGATGAAGCTGCAGATAAAACTTCCAGAAGGTTTTCCTTTATTTCCATATGCTGGATCCTCTGTGCTGATGCTTGCAGACCTGCTGCTCCTGGTGCCTGCACAGCGTATGGTAACTGAGCATGACATTAATGCTCAACTCTGTGGCAACCACATGCCTGCCTACAACTGAAGTCAGTTGCACACACTCATGTATAAGCCTACTATTTGGGTATTAATTGGATAAGCTTTCAAAAATAGTTTAAGCAAATTAGTTCCTGACACATTGCACATCTTGAGCTTTCCATTTGTGGCCTTTCATTCATAAGCGATCATCCACAGAGTGAAAAGAAGCACACTTCACTCTAATTAGGGAGGAGCTAATTATCCTCCATCAATTAGATCCTACAACACTTCTCTGTAAACAGTTGCTGGAAAGGTACATAACAGATTAGTGACTGAAGACCTAATTAATAAGGAATAATGAGCTCCTTCCTGCAGGAGATAGAGGAAATGTGCTCTCACTCCTTGAAAATGCCTAGTGATAAGAGCCATAAAACAGACCATAAACGTGGCAGGAATCATTTTGCACATAAGAGTTTTCTAATTTTTACATCCAATGTGCAGCCTGTACTTTCCCGACCTCGCTGTGCAACCATGCCACACCACTCTGCCTGCCACCAACGGAATCATGCAAATAAAGTGAAGGAAATACTGAATTTCCCAGCTCTGAAGCCTCATCTGCTATTTGTACTTCTTTTCATTAAATTAAATATGTGTATTTTCCTCTGCCTATTTATAGAAAGGCAGCAGTTTAGATTTTTTTTTCCTAATTGGCTTCACGTGATTTTTTCCGCTTACACCCGAGCAGTTTTATGCTGCTCCATTGCAGCCACTGTCAGTTTCGAGTCCCCATTTCTACCTATCACATAATTCCCTTTGATTTCCAGGTCTTGGCTCCTGGTGCAGTTGGATGCTGCTCTCCTGCTTGGTTTCCTCTTTCTTTCACATCAGGATAGCTTACCATTCTGCTTTTGTTAACAGCAGTTTCAGTAACTGGCAGTTCATTTATCTTTAGGATAATCTTCCCAGAAGACACACATTTACCTGTTTCCCAGGCTTGTTGATGTCTGCCTTTTGAAGTTCACTACTCTTTTTCTGCTCCTTTCACTCCTTTCTTTCCCCAGAACAGTGATTCTGTTGTTTCATGGTTGCTTTCACTCAAATTTCTTTCTAACTCTGGTTTATCTCCATCCATTCATCCCTTGTAGAGTCAAATTTTAAAATAGACACCTCTCTGATATTTTTAATATTACAAAGTCTGAGCTTGGATCAACAGGGAAGTTGAAAGTGATGCTCTGGTTTTTATGCACCAAGGCGTCTCACCGAGATGTTTTTCTTACACTCCATCCAGTGGATGAAACTGATCAGGTTACAGTAAAACCAAATAAACCTGGATTCCTTTAAAATTTCTTAACTCTACCAGTATTCAGTTTAAAAATATCAGGAAATACATATTCTGCAGATAAATAAGTTATAGCAGTCAATGAAAAAATTTATGAGTGTCCTACAAAAATTGTTCTAGCCCACATCCAACAAAAGTCTAACTTTGAAGCCTTTGAAAAGATAGGGAAATAAATTATTCCTGAGGAATCACTGACTGAGGTTATAGAGAAATAAAATGAAGGGGGAGAAAACTTAAAAAAAAAAAAAAAAAAAAAAAAAAAAAAAAAAAAAAAAACAAAAAAGCCCCTTTTATCCCCCCCCTCCACTTANCCAGAAAATGCCCTCTTAGCTGCCCTCTCCAATTAAAGAATCTTCACTAGTGATTATAACAGGCAGATGGACAAATATTTCTAAGATGGACCTGGTCCCAGACTGCTCCAGACTTCAGACCAAGAAGATTTTGTAAGGGATGATGTGACAGAAAGCCCAGGTATGATCTGGCTGGAAGGGAGCAGCAGCAGCTACTTCAGCCTGTTCCTCCAGCATATACAGGCTTTACACACTTCAGCATTTTCCTAGAGTGTGTGTTAGCCTGCACACCCAGGAACAGGCAGAGCAGAGGGATGGACAGTGATTTAATGCACACAAAAGCCAGATATACTGAAGCTTCAGAGTTTTGAGGAATGAACACATGACATAGCACTGATAGTTTTCTGGAAAGCAGAAACTGATCTGAAAAGACCAATATTAAAAAGCTGCAGAGGAAATGGAAAGAAAATTTGCTGGTCCTATACATAATAATTAGTTTCTTCTGCTCAGGATGATGAGTAAGACCTCAGCTGGAGTATGGTCTCCAGTTCTGGGCATCACACTGTGAGGAAAATAAGGACTACTATTAAAATATTTAGAGACCCACAGAAAGAAACAGGTCTCCAAGGCATTACTTTGTGTGAAAAATTAGTTTGAACAATGCCAATTTATTCAGAAGAGAGAGAGCTGAGAGAAGGGGGATGGGTTTAAGAATTAAGTATTTTATCCAAGGAAATCTCTTTCACGTACTGAAGACAAGAAACAGATGTCCTGCAGTACCATATTAAGGAGGGGAAAAGTCAGCTAAAACAACAGGAATGGGATTAGTCTGACTAAACACAGGTGTCTCTGCTGTAGGCATCTTGAACTGAAGAAATCAATATCAGTAAAGGCTGTGAGACTCTTTTTGTTCTCAATAGATGAATACAGTCAAATTCAGCTGAACAAAGAGACTAAATGTCCATTGAGCAACATGGCAGGTGAGAATGCTGGGTCAGAATACAGAGAACAAGGGAAGTCTGGTTTTGGGACTCTCATTCAACTGAACATCACTTAAAAGTAAAACTTATATTCAAAATATTTTAAACAAAAATGTGCCCATGCAGGCCAAGAGGTACTTGAAGGCAGCATATAACAAGCATCTTACTAATAAATTAATATAAGTAAACTTAATTCACTGTGAATATTCATATATTTAATAATAATACACACAATATTTAACTATAATATGAAAAATTTAAAAAATGTTTCAATGGGAATATGTTTGAGAGGGCTGTTACTAACTCAGCAAAACAGGGAGTCTTGGAATACAGACATTTTATCAACCAACTGCCTGATGGGTAGATCCTGCAAACATCAAATCAAACTCTAAGAAATCCATTCTGAGTAGGGCACAGATAAACCTAAATAAACCAATGCAACAAGCCTCTAGTGAATTTGGTCCAAATCCCTGTTGCAGATCAAATCCACAACATTCAGGCTACCTCTGCATTTTCCAGGTCCTACAAGGCACAGCTGAATGGCACCAAGGCTGAAAGAACAATTTTTGCTCTGGATGCAGATGTGGCACTTCCACTCACCCAGCTGTTGTACCAGGCCACCACCACAGAGCCCTTCTGCCACCACAGCTGCTGGAGAGCCAGCACCATGGTGACTGGCACACTGGCCACTTACAGCAGTGTCCCAGCTGCTTCTGCAAGCATACATGGCTTGAAGGAGGTTCAAGGAAGGAGTGATCTCTGACTCTGTGGGTTACCTAAACTAATGCTAAGTTCTGAAACATTTTTAATCCATGCAAGGTTAAAATCTAGGCTTGTCAAAAAATTTCCCTGTGCCCTTTTCAATCACCCACCTCAGACACTGTCTGACAGAGCCCAGAAGTGCTGTTCCCTTGGGACAGACAGGCACCTGAGATAATGCTGATGAGATGTGTAGGACTGATTAGATTACAGTGTCAGGAATTTGTCCCTTGTTACCTACCACAAGAACTACTGTACAAACCTGATGGCAAACCACCATTACTTTCCACCTCAAGGGCACTGCAAGCAAAGGCCAAAATCATTCTCATTTGTATGAAAGCAAGCATGCCTTCAGATGCAGAAAACCTCATTGAAGAGGCTTTCATTAGACATTATTGTCCAGATAGAAGTGCTGATTTTTTAAAACAGCTGCAAGGCATTGTGACCCAGTGAAGAAATGAAAGACACTCTCTTGCCACCAAATCAAACAGAAAAGGGAGTCTATGTGGATGCAGTGATGCTCTAGCTGTGTTTCTCACCCCAGGAATGCTCCAGATGGGAATGAATAGATTGCAATGTTAAAAACCAAGGTGATCACGTCTGTTTTATTTCTGCACGTATCCACCACTAGAGGCCCTTGTATATCTCCTCCTCTGGGGAAGGCTGCCCTCAGTTAAACTCCTGTGGCTGAGCATAACAAAAAATTACATACTTTTAAATCAAACTCTCCGCTTGAGGAGTTCCAGCCCAAACGACTGATAAGAGATGATGGCTGAAACTTTAAGCCTGTGATTTTTCCTGCCTTAGCATCCAACGCTCAGCCTGGGGGCTTTAGGTTTGATACATAAACTTCAGCAATCTCACTTAGGTTTCTTGTCCAACTTATATCTTCTGGCATGCTTTCAAGACAAAGCCAGGCCAATTTTTTTAATCCATCTATTTAATTCAAACAATATCAGAGGATTATAGTTTACCCGTGTGCTTACACGCATTTAGCCAAACTCCAAAATACATGCACAGTTTTCTGCCTGCCATGCAAGTAGAGCAAAGCACTTTCTCAGATGTTTTTCATTAGTTTTACAAGGAGTTTTGAGGTCCCAGTTTTGGTCTTCTGATGCAGCTGGCTGTGAAGTTGATCTGAATGTTTGCCACGTGCATGGTTCCTAGCATGAGGAAAGGCTGTGAATGGGACTTTGTGCATAATATAATAATTCTCTTTTTCCTCTGCTTCAAATGACACTTCACTGGAGTCAGCTTCTGATGTGGTTCATTGAAGCCAGCTGGTCATTTCTCCATCCTCAGATTTATTGGGGGAAAGAGAGGATGGGGGCAAGAGCTTGAGTGTGATCTCTGCTAGATTCTGTTCCCCTATCCTTATACTAGCTAAAGGTAAAAGGTAACATAGAACAGCTCTGGAAATGTAAGGAAGACATTGCAAACATTAGGATTTTACATCACCAACGTAAGAGTCTTGTGAACTAACATGTAATAAGTTTGAGGTATATACTCCTGCCCTTGCTGTGCCCTGAGCCCAATTACTCACAGCTTTGTCACACCATGACTTTGGGAAAGACATTGCATCTTGATTTGGCAACTTAAAATGATGGCGATTTCACCATACGGCCCAGGAACACTGTTCCAGGAATAACACTCCTAGTTACCAATTCGGCCTGGTTTCCAGTCTGGACATGCACCATCTGTGGTGGATAATGCTCCATGAGAGTCTTTTCCACTCATAGCTGACCATTATTAAACCTGTTGGGTACTATATGCCCAGGGTTTGGTATTTGTGGGCTAAATTCCTCCAGATGGTCTTGGTGGGACAGGACAAAGTACAAAATCCTTCCTGAGTAGTGACTCTTGGTCATCAAGTGTGACCAATGGCATCTCCACTGCTGCAGAAGATACATCTATCCTGTAGAACCCAAAGTTCTACCCTGCTCCAGAGTTAAAGCCCAGATGTGGTGTGGCCAGATGTTTCACCAAGCTGACCTTCTGATGGGAGCAGCAAAGGAGGGATGCAGTGGCCACCAGGAGCTGACTGTGGCCAGCAGCAACACTGTTGCCCCTATGCTGCAGCCTGCTCAGCCACAAGCCCAAAAGCTTACAGGTACATCTCTCCTGCTTCTTACTGGGGACAAACTGGGGCAAAACATGGGCTCATCAAACCCAGATGGACCTCATTAGTTGTGCAGTGCCATGGTACATGCCCAGGAAGGGAAAGTTTGGCCTGTCTGCATGTGGCAGGTGTGGAAATGGCATGTGTCTCACCTTGCGAAAGTCACTGCTCTGCTTTTTGTGTACCTTTCACCACCTTAGTCTCATCTGTACTCCTCCAGAAGTTCTTTGACTTTACCTCTGTCTAATTTTGTACCTCCCCAGTGATCAAAAAGCATAGCAAACCTATCATGGCAAAGATAGATTCACCTTCAGAGCAGGGAAGTACTTCACCACCATCCCCTCATGAGGCTGCCTGACCCACCAGCAGCAACAGTTCACCTCTCACATCCTCACCTGAGTGCACTGTCAGCTCCTCTGGGGTCACACACACATCACCTTCCTGCGTCCAAACAAACCTCCCAACTCCAATGAAGGGGACTGTCATCTCTAATTCTCTTGTAACAGTCTTTAAAACATTATAGGTCCATAAACAGTCACCACATTTTTAAGGCCATTACACATTTGTTCACTTTTTAACAAGAGATCATTAACCTTGTTTTAAAAATACACTGGTTGGAGAGCAGTAGCTCGAGTGTTATATTCCTGTTTGGCTACATGCACTGCCCTTGGTGCCAGCAGTTTGCATCTTATCAAGGATTTACGCTCTTCTGGGATGATGGCAAGGTTTTTTCCTATGGCTGAAAGCAAGGGTCACTCCAAGTAATTACTACAGCTGCCCCCAAAGGCACCAGCAGCAGCAATGATTTATCACTGTTGGCACCACGACTCCCTGAGATGCCAGGGAACAAAAAGGACTGAAGGAATGGTAATGAGACACCTGCAATATTTCTAGGCATCCTGTTCAGCAGCTGAGGACCTCTTAGTGGGTCTCTCTGCAAAGCTTCAGGCTGGGAGGAAGGCACAGGAAAACAGGATAAAAGGAAAAGTCATTGTGTAATATGCTGTTTTCATCACATATCTTGCAAGATGCTGTTTGGAGGCGGAGGGAAGAAGCCTGCTAGGTGATACAGGATGCAAAGGTGGTTCTTGTCAAGGGTATTTAGAGACAGAGGAGAAAGGTTTGAGTACCCATAACATTATACTGGGATGATCGGGCCACAGCAGCAGCGCACGCAAAGAAGCTCTAGGAAGCTTTCTAAAAATGTTTATAAGGTAAAAAATATTTTGTCTTCATCATGTTTTTATTTTGAAGCAGTAAAAGGACTCACAAGTCTTATAGTGAAATTTTGGCCTAATCAGAATTTATAGAAGCTTCTTTAATTTCTGTAGAAAATGCACAGATTTTCACCTGTACACTCAAGAAAGTCTGGTTATAAGTTAAGATTAATTGCAATCCTATTAATTTTATAGAGCTGGGAGGGTCAAGATTTATGTGATCCCAATAAACCCCTTAAACAGTCCATTAACGCCCCATTTGTCTGCTTTTCTAGGTCTGCCTTACACTTCTCCATGGGAAAAAAATATTATGGGTCGTGGTCCATCATTATTAGGGGAACATGAAGTATTCGAAAGTACAAAAATAACTAAAAATAATAATTTTCTCCCCTTTTCATTGAGATCACTCCAGATTCATCAGCAAAGTTTATCTCGGGGTCTCCTTGTCCTGTCAGGGGCATCACCAGGGCACAGTCACAAGGAATGAGCACAGCCAAGCAAAGCCAACCTGCTCCAATGAGGAGCCACAATGCTATGGAGGGGGGAAATCCCAGCTTTAATTTTGTTTCAAATCTGGGGAAAAAAACCTCATTGCCTTATTCAATAACAAATAAGTGTCATGACCAATAACCCACACAAACCTGTCTTGGCGTGCCGGAGTTTCCTACGGACAAAGAATGCAGACACCACACGGTGGTTCAGGATTGTTTCCCGGCCGTGCGTCCTTGCCAGTTCAGCGGCTCCTCTCGCAGCCAAGCACTGGAACCAAGCCTTTTTTGGCATTTTTAGGTACCCATGAATGTCACTAGATGGCAGCAAGAAACTGCACTTGGAACCCGATGGGCACCTGACCACCTGTGTGAGCTCAGTTTCTCCTCGCCTGCGGGCACGGGCAGATTCTGGGGGCTGGGAACTCACTTTGCCCGGGGGTATTAATCCCTTTTACCCGGGACACCAGTCTCTCGGGATTACAGCCTGCTACCCGTCACAGTCCAGCAGCTTTACAAACCCAACAGCATCCTTAAAACACAAGGATATCACATAGATAGAGCCCAAAACCTCACAAGTTTCACAACTCAGGTGAGTGTTACTTTTCCAAGAAGCTGGAGGGATGTTCCCATTTCCAAATTCTCTTTATGCCCTTTTTATCACGCCTGCCTCATATGCTTCTTGCTTTCCTAACAGTGAATGTTGCACATCCAGGTGGCAGAGAGGGATCTTCTGGAAAAGCCCTCAGCCAGCTGCATCTCCAGTCCATCCCAAATCAGGTCCTCCAGCAGGAAATGCCTCCTCAAGAGCATCTTTCCTCCACTGGCCCCTGGTTTCTTTAGTAGATGCTTTCTCAAGCTGTGCTTACAATAGCAGGGGTCACATACATTTGGTGTCAGCAGAGTGCTCTGCACTCTGCGTTCTGAAAGCCTTCCTCAGTTACAAGATACCTGTCCTTGGCCCTCCATAGCCACCCACTATCTCTGTCTTTTCCCCTCTGATGGAGCTGTTTTCTCCCAATGATAATTTGGAGCTGCTTTTCAGGATGTTCCCACACACATTTCTTCGGCTCTTAGGCCTCTGTTTCTTCCACCAACCTCTCTCTTGCTTTATTTTCTATTAGAGCCAACTTTTTATATAACTGTACTGATCTGCATGACAGAATTGTTCCTGGCTGCACCAGCTCATCCCTCCATCCTGACATACCTACAGAGATGCCCTCCTCACCTGCCTGATGGGGTGGAAGGCCAGAGAAGAGAAAATAACTGGAAAACCCATTGGATTTGCTTCATTCTCTTTTCAGAATTCACTTAGAGGCCATGGACAACTTTGGTCACCCCCCTGACCATGCACTGTGCATTTCCCCACACCACATCCCATGACAGCTCCTCTCAGGGGACAGAAGGGTCACTCATATAGACAGAAGGGTCACTCATATATCCTGCCTTTGTCAACACATTGGTGCCTCCTATCCAGGGGTAGAAAGAGCAACATAGAATAGGATCTTTAAAATGTATGACAACAAACTCCTCTGTGGCAGAAGAACTAGGAGCAAGAAGGCTGCTCACAGCTTTGCTTTCCCCAGCTTTATTTCCTACACACAGGCACCCAGCAGTTCAGATTCCTAAACTGTGCACCCCTCATAAGCCTCTAAAAGCAATGACAAACACTGGCCACCTTGAGAGATTATTTTAAGGGCCTTCCAGTTCTGCTCAAGGGAAGCTGAAGAGGCTGTACTGGGGTACCTCATCTGTCACACTCAGTTTTTAAGCTTGTTCTTTAGGTGAAGATGACTGGACAGGTTTGAGGTGACTCCTTTGTCTACAGCAGCACAGTGCTTATGTTCATGCCACACAACATAGAACACACATCCCCTGTATTTATTTCTGCAAGCTGCCTGACTCTTCCTGGAGGGCCCCAAACCTGCCAGCACCAGCCTTGAACTCCTCCTGAATCAGCCACAGAAGGTAAAGAGAAACACACAAAATCCCCAGTCTTGTATCTATAACCACCTTTCAACCCCTTTCTTGCAGAAGGGAGACCATGAGCACCACTTACCAGAGGAAGGATGAGATCTGACAGACAGCTAAAGCTCCAGTTAAAATTCCCCTTTAACATCAGATGCATTCAGCATCATGCACATAATCCCCCTGTTCCATCCTCTCCCCAACACCCAGCCCCTGACACTTATTCCAGAGCAGCCCACAACTCAAGGAACCCCACATCTCATCTCTCCTCTGCAGCCTGCTCTGCCACAGGTGCCTGGTGGAGGAGCCAGGACCTGCCCTAGCAACCTTCTGCATCCAGGACAGGCCTGGGCAGGGCTGGGATGTGAGCTGGGAGGGGCAGCATCCCCCAGCTGCAGTCCCAGTCCCACGGCAGGGGGGAAGTGTGTGAGAGCTGCCAGTGCTTACAGCAGCCTGAAAGAGTCAGAGGTCATTTTGGCAGACCTGTGCTTTCCACCCTAAAGCTGCACAAACTTGGCTAGCTAAACTGACTTCCTTCTTTCTGCCTTCTGTGCTAACACTGCCCAGGTTCCTTCCTTCACTGCACTGGGTTTCTAAAGACCAGGGGAAAAATATAGCAAAGTGAAAACAGGGAGTTCTTTCATACAGTCTATGTGTGTTTCTCCTTCCCTGTTAAGGCTGCTTTCCTCCTCTCTGCTAAAGCTGCTCCTTCAAAACAGACTCTCTGACCTTTGATGTCTCACTCAGACCCAGTTAGTTTGCTGCTATATCCCTCACTCTGTCAGTGACTCTGTTCAGAGAGCCCCATTTCACTCCGAGGCTGCAATTTCACCTTCTCTTTTTCCTACCATTTAATCCAACCTGCTGCAGCACTACCCCACTGATATTTGCTAGCAGCAGCCCATCTTCAGCTTCACCAGCTTTCTATCCAACCCAATAGTCCCAGGGAAAATTCACAGGCAGCAGAAGGGAATCCTTGGCATTTCCAGACCCTTCAGAGCCCATACCAAGAAGAAAATAAAGACTTTAGCAGGAAAAACTCTGTTTTCTGGTGCCCACTCAGAGATAAAATACATTAATTTTCTAAAAGGCAAAGTATTGGCTGTCATCATCAGCTGTATTTACCACCTGCTGGGAAAGTCACTCCCTGGCCCTTGCCACAGTGGCTGCTTCTGCAGTTCCAAAGCACTCATGCAGCTTTGGCTCCAAAATGGTACTCAGCTGAAACCTCTGGATTAGTGCTCTGCTTTGTCCCGTGGGGAGGGCAGCTGCCTGGCAGAGGGGCAAGAACATCAGTAATTTCCCTTAACCCTACCCCTTGCCATTGACTTGGGTCACACCTGCAGAAAGGGGAAGAGCAGCAAAGAAAAGTCCCTAGAAAGCCGCTCAGTACACAGAAGAAAACCAGGTTGTTTCCAGACTTGTAAAGGCCCTACTCCTTTGCAAGTAATAGTGAAATTTTCCATACAGAGAAGTGTCTGAAGCATTTCAGAGACATCCCTTAACTTCCATGAAAAGCAACTCTGTTTTGCTCCCACAGAGCCTCACACATCACAGCTGAAGTGCACAGCAATCCATGGTAAAACCCTTATCCCAGTTAATGGGAAGTTGCATCACCCCAGCAACACAAATCATGTTTGGATGTGTCAGATGTTATGGCATTTGGAGAACATAACCTACTTCCTCTGGCTGAATTTTCTCTTATTTCCAGAGAACCAACCACTGCAGCACAGCCAGGCAGGGGAGCAGAGCTTGCACTCAGCTGTGCTGCAAATCCCTCCCACTGCTGCAAAGTGGAAATTGCTGTGTATGGATCTGTGTAGGGCCAAACCGCGCTAGTTTATTCCACTTCTATTCCCACCCTTGCCAGAGGTCAGAGAAGAGAGATGGACACCATCTGGCAGCTTGCATGGTCCTATCCCCTCCTGTCCCTCTCTTCCCAGATTTGGGGAGTTGGCACTTGCTCAGTCAGAAGCCATGAGGTGCTCCATCATCCAGTCAGCAAACGCACACACAGGCATGATTCAATTTCCTCTACAACCCCTCCAAGCCCCTTGTTCTCACTGTTGAGGGCCTCCAGACTTGGCCCAGCTGTGGCAGAGTGCATGACCATGGTGGATCCACACCTGAGAAAAAGGGTATCCTATCTGGAGCAGGAATGTGGCTCTGCCCAGTGTCTCAGCTTCACCCACCCCTGAGGCACACAAGGAAGATCTTCAGGGGGAGTGGGGGAGGAGAACAGGGAGGGACAGGACATAAACACAGCCTCCCATTACTGCTCAAGGATGTTGAAGTCAGGTGCCTACAAGAGTTATGCAGCAGAGTCCCATCTGCAGGGTCAAGTCAAGGAAGATGTGCCCACCTGAAGCCCCAATACACACTTGAAAAATTGCCCCAAAGATGTTGGAGGAGAAGATTAGGCACTGGTGTCTAAGATGTCAGCTCAGGACTCTGTCTCACCCCAGTCCTGGATCCACTAGGCAGAAGGCATGAGCTCATATGACATCCCATGACAGCAGGGTCCCCACACAGCCTCCCTCTGTGGGTAGCTGTTCCTCTCTTGTGCCCTGTGGAGCCAACACCAGCTCAGCAACACACACAGGTCCCAACTGGGGTAATTCATGCTGTGGTATCAATCCATGTGCCAGTCCCTGAGCTGCCACTTGGAGAAACCCAAGTTCCAGACCCTCAATACCCACCTCCAACATCCAGAATCACTTCTGATTCCTCCAGAAGCATAAAGTCCAACAGTGTGTCCACATCAACTATTTCCCAGCAGAGACTAAGCAACATTAAAGGAAAAGGAGCTATATCACTTAGTGAAATCAGCTGGCAAGAATCCCACATTGGTTTTTTGCCTTTGAGTCAGATAATTTTTATAACCTGCTTTTTGTTTCCTGGCCCCTGGTTCTCCCACATAGTCCCTCACTCACAAGTTGTTTCCATGCCATTACACAGGCAGGAGATTTAAAGCCAGGAGCACAACCAGCAACTGATGCATCTCCACAGCTTTTCTGGCAGCTCCGTTTCTTCCTGGGAACATAGATGATATAGCACAACCTGCAATAACATTTTGATGGTAGCTATGATGGACAAGGAAAACTTTAAAAGTGCAAGACAAATCTCTCTGACACTCATCTCTGTTTCCCTTTTGCTCTCCTCCCTTCCCACACTCATTTTATCCCCTGCACAAAGTCACTGGTGAGCAGTCCCTGTTCCTGTGCTTCTCCTCTCCCACACACCACCTGCCCTGCGCTCCTCAGGGGTGCAAGGAGGGTGGTGAGCTGTGTTTTACCCCAGGGCATTTGACTTTCAAATATTACCAGCTTAGCCCAGAGGTGCACCAAGTGGAGCGCATGGATTTACTATGGATACCAGAAGAGTAAATGGCAGAATCCTACATCCAAGACAATATTTGGTCTTCCTTTTCCTCTCTCTTTCCCACCTTGGACTTGCACATCTTTCTCCCACTGCTTTCCCAAAGATAAAAGTGAAACACAAATGATACAGCATGAAACAGTGCAAATGGTTTCTAGTTAAACCCTATTTAAAAATAAATGGCATCTTTGCTTTTAGTACATTAGCATCCATTTTTTAAAACAAATCTTGAGGAGGAAGCTATTATACTTTGCTTGACACAGTCCACAGAGTATAAAGTAGTTTCTTCTTCCTCTGTCCTGCCAAGCCACAGGAATGCTGCAGCCCAGCAGCAATCCCAGCAGGCCACATCAGTGCCAGCTTTACAGGAAGCTTTGGATGTGCAAAATCCCATAACAAGAGGCAGAGGGCTCATCTTCAGCCAAAATCACTGTCATTTCAAAGAATGAGCCAGGGCTAGGGGGGACAAGGATGATGGTGACACATGATTTGCAAAGAGCAAAAAATAAGTTCATCTTCCCCCAGAAAATGCCTCCATCCTCCCCCAGCAAAGCAATGTCCTACACAGCTCAAGTGCCTTATCACCCCTGGACTTGTCCAAGCCTCAGACAGACAGGTATTTTAGTCTCACATGCACTGGAACATAACCACATTTGGGATGCAGTTGGTCACTTCAGGTGACCACCACGTGCATATAAATATATAGCTAGATAATGGCAATTATATAAAATTATATGATAGTATAATGATAATATGTGAGTAATGGGGCTTATAATAACACCTCCACTGCTGAGGTCATAAGGAATCCTGGTTGTCACTGGTGCTTATCCTTCCAGTGTGACCTCAGCTTAATGCCAGTTGCAGACAGGGACAGACACCAAACCGTGGGTCTGAGAGGAGCTCACCTTCCCAGAGGAGTGGAAGCAAGGAATGCCTTGCTGTTCCTGTACAGATCAATCTGAGGGAGAGGAGGTGAACTGCAGACATACCTCCCTGCCAGGGTATGTGTATGGGGGCACACACATCCCTCTAGGCCACCATCACAGCCTGTGCCAGAGAAGCCCTTGTAGATACTTGCAGCTGTAACACCCCCCTCCCAGCCTGCACAGGCTCCAGGATCTGCTGGAGTCACTCAGAAGGTGAGGGTGTTTAATGTTCACTTAGAAAAGCCACCAGTCTCGTTAAAATCAAGTCTCTTTCTTCACCCGAAATACATGGATGCAGGAGACACGAGGTGCTTAGGAAAGGAAGGGGGCAGCACCCTCCATTCCCTTGGGTGGTGTCAGCAACAGATGAGGCTGCTGGAGGGAGGCAGGCATGTAATCCCACCAGTCTCTGTGCCCACTGCCATTCAGGGCTCATCTCCTGCAGAGCTGTCAGCCCACAAAAGTTTATACACAGGCACAAACTTGGCCCAGACCAAACTGGCAGCAGTGGGACACACATGTACACGTAACACTAAGCACAACCACAAGCCCAGGCCTGGCAACATCGAAACCCAAGGCACAGCTGGGAAGAGTGACCAAAATCCTTAGAGGGATTATGAACCACCAGAAGCTTAGAATTAGGGGCTTGCTTTTAATTAACAAAGTACAGGCTTGATTTTTGCTGAGTTACCCCCTGTTGCTAACATACATGTTTTTTTCTTTGAATTCTTGTTATTGATCCCATATGCCTCAACTCTGGCAGCTGAACCAAGTCATCTTACAAAAATTAACAAAAAATAATGTAGTTTTACACATTACTCCCATGATTTGTTCTCCTACACAGGCATTTGCCTGTCCCTACTTGGAAAGTGTTTTTCTCTCTCTGCAGTCAGATTTGTTTTTTTCTGCAATATTCATTTCCAGAGGGATTTGGAGGGGCTTAGAGGAAGGGTCTTGCCACACCAGAAGCTGCCAGGAAGCAAATGTGAGCAGAGTCCTGGAAGGCAGGAGAGACACTGGGGCAGCAGCAGTCAGGTTTCCCTCTAGGTCCCCAAACCTTCCTCCTCTTCCAGGCTCTTGGGAAGCATCTTTCATATGCCCTGTTCAGGTCCCAAGCTGAGATTCAGGACATTGGATAAAAAGCTTCTACAACTGTGCTCATTCCCCTTGTGATTCCTCTATAAACAGACCCGTGTAAGCACACAGACAGTTTTACTGGCTCATCTAAAATGGGATTAGGGCATTGTTGAAAGAATTTGACCATTATGTGGAAAAGAGGAGTGAAGGGACCAAATTCCTGATGAAACTCTCCCTTCATCTCACCATGGCAGAACCCTGTCCAAGCTCCCTACAAGTGTTGAGGAGGCCCAAGCCAAGCTCTGTGCAGCAGCACAGGCCTGTGAAGGAGACATTACCACCTCTCACAGTGCTCAGGCAGAGAGATCCTCTGGAGTGGCTGTACAGGGTGCCAGTTCAAATAAACACATAACAGCATGAACAGCTGTGCCACTTGTGTGGAGGGAACAGGCAGAAAGAAAACCCACAAGCATCACAGCCTGTATGAGGGATGGGACATTATGAGAATCACTCATCTTCATAAATAGAATTAGTAAAAGGGTCAAATTTACCAGCTGAACTTTAACCAGGACACCCTTGGCTAACTAGTGAAGTGTCTTTTCCTCCAAAAGCTACCTGCAGTACAGACTGAAGCCTTTGATTAAACACACATATCATCATACTAAATGTTATACATTTGGTGGAAGAGAGAAGAGGAAAGTTATCTTACAGCCACCCCAAGCCTCCACTCCACCTGAGTTCTTCTGTGGCCCTAGACCACATATCAGGATGATGTGAAGAAACATAGCTCAGAGGTGGGTAGAAGTGAGTGTGAAACCCAGCCAACCCACTGCTACCACAGTGTTCTTCTGGTTTCTGAGCCACCACAGATATATTAGGCCCTGCTGCACTTCCTTGCCCAGCCAAGAGGGACTCAGGTCTGGCTACAGCCCAGAATATCCCTGTTACCACTTTGAAACCATCCCCTGAGGAGCCACAAATTGCTCCCTATTGAACCTTGTGATGACACAGGCTGGAGGCCTCAGGTCATGTCACATTTTAGTTGTTTGTAGTCATAGCCTGAGCAAAGCTAGAAGTTTCCTTTCCATTCTGACTATGATTTTAAAATGACACCACCTCACTTGGTGCCACTGGCACTACAACACTGCTCATGTCAGCCAACTCTGTAGCAGACATGCCACAGGGTTTCTTCAGCCCAAACATCATCAAGAACACTGTCCCTTCCAGGCAACAGCTAAATGGGCAAAGTATAGGTCAGCAAAACTGAACACAGCCTAGCAGATAACAGATTAATCCCCCTCTCCTGGCAGAGCTTAGTCAAGCTTCAGTATCCCAGGGAGTCAGATATAATCGCTTGATCTTCCCCACTGCATATCTCACTGTCTGCTCTGACTGGGAATCCAGGAGGAAAAACCCCCAAATGGGAGCAGGTGCAGTTAAAAAAGCCTCAAAGCTTTCCTAAGAGACATTCAGCTGAGCAAGGCCCAAGGTCCTGAACTACCTCCTCTAGTATCCAGAGCACTGCTTCTGGGCACTTTCACAGGGCACTCCCTGGAGTCCTCTTCCCAGGGCCTGACCCACAGACCCCCATCCCACAAAATGGTTAGGGTTGTAAGGGTCCTTAAGATCATCTAGTTTCAACTCCTTGCCACAGGCAGTGACAACTTCCAGTAGACCAGGTTGCTCAGAATCTTATCCAGCCCTGTCTAGAACATTTCCAGGGATAGAGCATCCACAACTTCTCTGGGCAACACAACGAAGCAATAGGAAGTTCAGACACACTCACATGGATCAATCTAAGAGCTCGCAGAGCAGCTTCCCCAATAGCTGTGGCGCCCAGGATGAGCAGGAGCTGCTGGAAGCAGCAGCAGCAGTCTCTTACATCTCACAACTGGGAACCACACACACTACCACAAGCACCTCTGCCCTCCTGGGTTTAAATGCAAATTTTCTAGCCAAGACCCAGGAAAACACAATTATCTACTAATTGACCAGCCCTCCAGGTTTCTCAGTCTGACCTCTTGACAGTGGCATAGATCTCAAGAAGGTGAGACTGTGAAACTATTGACTGTGCTTCATAACGAATTATGCTAAGAAAGAGTCAGCATCAGGAAGGATTTTTCATTTCTTTGCTACATGACGCTACTTAAGGAAAAAGACATAGGGTGCTCTTGCTCAGAGGCCTCACCCTTCTGCAGGCACTTTTTATAACCTCATTTTGAGAAATCAGAGATCCTGCAGTTTTTCCCTTTTGGATAAAACACAAGCACGTCTCCAGAGAGGTGTGGATACAAGACTTGCTTAAAAGCTCTGACACAGTTATTCCAGCACCCCTGCTGAATTTTAACGTGCACCTATTGCTAGGTGCACTGCTTGCTAGCACAGCTAGAGCTCAGATTAGGGGGAGGAATGACAAGGATTTTGGGGTTTTTTGTATTGAGTATCACAGTTCAGACTGGAAGCCTTGGGTCTGCCTGTTGGACACCAGCAAGACTCAGCATGGCAGTGGCTGCAGACACGGCTCACTGCAGAGGTGTTAACAAGGTGTTCTCTGGGCTGAGAAGCTCAGCATGAGACATCCCAGGCAAGAAGCAACCCATGGCACCAAGTGGAAAGTGTTTCCTCTGAGAAGTATGATTTTGTGGGTGGTATGGGATGTTGGATTGGTTTTTTAATTTATTTTTGTTGTGGGTTGCTTTGGGTTTATGGATTTTTTTGGTGTTTTTTAATTATGCAATATCCATGGAAAGCTGTGTAGAAAGACATACCTTTTTTTTCTAATTTTCTGTGATTTCTGGTTTCCAAAAACTAAGAAGTTTTCAGACTGGACAAGCTGTAGAACTTGAAAGGAGCTGCCAAGCAGGCACCAGGATCAAGGGACATTGGGAAAGGTTTTTGCAAGGGCAATCCTTCTGAGAGGCAGGCCATCGCTGCTTACAGAGGACCAAGGATTCCCAGGAGGGGGTCACAGGCCCCACAGGGAAATGTGACAGGATGATTATGGGTGGGCAGCACCACCCACAGGATCACCCCAGAGCAAAAACAGGAGACCAGGAAAGGTGTTTTAAGAGGCTGGTGTGAGTAGTGTTTGTCAAACTGGAAGGATGGATCAGAATGTGGGTAGTGTAGAACAGGGTGTGGTGAGTGGAGGGATGTGCACACACAGAGGTTAAGAAGGTTAATGACATCTTATGTAATCTAAAAAAACATGTAGAGTTAAAAATTGAGGGATTTGGCTACAAAAAACTCTGAAATAAAAGCCTTTTGAAGAAAACTAGTCTTCATGGAAAGTGCAGGAGCTGGGAGGGGGAAATTGTACTTCGAAGCTGGGATCAAATCAAATTTGGATCCATTGACCTTTTTTTTTTTATGTTCCAAAACTGGCCAGGAGATGTTTGGGTTGCTTAGACTAGTCTGATTTGGAATTTTAAATATTGGAAATTCAGAAATGTATATCTTTTTCTTGGAAAATATTTGTCGGTGTTTTTCTTCAAAGTTGCCAGGTGAGGAGCTGGCAGTTCACTCATCTACCAGGTGGGAAGCCGGGCACTTTGCCCACCACTGGCAGCTGGTAGGCTGGCAGGGTACCAGGCACACTGGCTGCCAGCAGCTCGTGTCCATCACAAGTCTGACAGAATGGACACATTCCCATCAGAAAGATCGGTAATCAGCAAGATCTTCTGAAGGAAAAGTGCTGTGCTGGAAACCTTCAGTCTGCTGCAAGTTATCACCTTTGTTAATGTCTGGACTGGTAAGTTGTTCCTGCTTTGTTGCAGAAGACAGAGCCTTGAATACAAACACACATTAAAAAAATAAATTACTGTGTTTAAGTGGAATAATATCAGTGTTGAATTTACTCTAAGCAAACTAGTGGGGGAAAAAATGTACATTCATGACCATAATTTGAGCTGTAAGTGAAAATGGTGGTATTCTCTTCAACCTTCACCCTGAAAATACGTTCTCAGAGGCAAAACTTATCAAGACCTTTCACGTAATGTATTGAGGTAAACAGTCCCACAGATGACATGCAGGGTTGTCAAGGATGTGTCATCCAGCTGGAAAATCCTACCTTCAGATGCTGAGTAATTGCAGCTAAGCTAGAAATATTTAATGGTAAACATCGCCTTCATGTGTGATGCTTAAAACCACAGCTGTGATTGTCTCTCATGAGCACTGCAGGATGTGGGTGTGTGAGGAAACTAAGGAGCATGGACGTCTGGAATTGCATGGCAGGATGTAGCATTCCATCAGGTCCTTCAGAAACTTGGAGCAGGAGCCCCCGTTCTGCTGCAAGGACAGGAAGGGCTGAGGGAGCACATGAAGAGAAAGGGGGCTCTGAAGGAGCAAACTTTGCTTTGTGCAGCCTGCCACACATCCCACATCCACTTCCTCATGTAGCTCCAGCTCCTCCAGGTGCTCCTGGTAGCTCCCAAGCCACAGTCTCCACCAGACTTTGCCGCAGAGCAGATCTTTAGTAATCCTGCATCCCACCTATGAAGAGCAAACACCACTGCTGTCTGAACGCCACTGCAGCAGCTCCCAGAGTTAATCCAGAGCCTGTCCCACACTCTTTAAAAGGATTTTAATGTCAGCTATTCTTGAGGAAGTAAATAAGAGTCAAGACTCTCGATCCCAGCTCTTCTACTTTCTTTTATCCTCAAAATTTCCATTAAGCACATCGGATGTATTCGAATTCTTTCCATAAATCTTCTATGTTATCTTTTTAAAGGCAGTTGAAAATTGCAACAAAATGAGACAATGTCTTTACACTAATTGTTTAATGTTGCACATATCGCATTTTATAATATCAGAAGAAAAAAAAAACCCAAAGTAAACCTTAAGGAGAGAAAATAAATACAATTTTTATGACTATATGCAGAGAGAGTGCAAAAAACTGCATCTGTAAAACATTTAAATGCTGAATCATACCACACACAAAAAAATTTACAAAAGCACTTATTTCTTTATACATGACAGCTTTCTTCTTATAAACACAAAAATATTTTAACAAATCTTACAAAGATCAAACCCTTTTGCCCTTCACCGGAAGAAAAGTGGTGAAGAAAGTATATTACCTGGAAGAGAAGAAAAAAACCAAAAGAACCAGATAAACAGAATGTAAAATCTGTGAGGGGCAGGACAGGGGTCCATGGCCACTGCTGGTTCACACCACACACACAAACACACCCAGTGTCAGACTTGGACACTTCCATCTACACACATTTAAAACACCAGCTTTTTTCAGAAATAAGCAATGTTGGGGCAGTTAAAACAGCTCTCACACAGTGACCCTTGGTGCCCACGATGCCAATACCAGATTACAGAAAAGTTCTGCTTCTCTTTGTTCCCAAGCCTAGCTCATTAGGGAAAAGTAAATTATCAGACCGGCTGAGCTCCAAATAGCTCATGTGAACTGAAGCTTCTGTGAAACTGCACCAGACCAGCAACAAGAGACTTGGAAAATGAACGGATTTGCTCTGGGTTCTGGGGAGTTTTGGAGGTGGGCAGGTAGCTATGGAAAGGGCAAGCTTGAGATAGGGTCCCTGATAAACATCTGGGATATGCTCGAACGTGGTGAGACGGCTCAGCACAACACATGCCATAGAGCTAGAGGCACTTGAAGCCCCATCTGGACAAGTCCCTTGTGCACCACATCCACTGCATGGGCCCCAGGATGCCACAAAGCTCAGGCACCCTCTTGAAATTTAAGCAGCTCACTGCACACATGCTCAGCATTGCACATTCAACCTGTCTGGGCTCTCCTGGCACATAGCCACCAGAAGCCACAGGTTCTGCCTGGACATCCAGAAGGCACAAGCAAATTACTGACATCCTTAATTTTCATCCAAGAAAAGAGAAAGTTTCTTGGGAAGAAGAGAGAACAATGAGGTTGGGTCCTCTGAAGAGCTGGAGGACCTTGTCAACCAGTGTCATCTTTTATAGCTCAGATTGTGATGGGCAATAAAATTATTGCTAGGAAATTACCTTTCCTAATAGAGATCTGCTCGATTCAAAGAACTAACTTGAGGGATCATTAAAAAAACCTCTGATATAACTACAAAATAGTAAGAAACATTTACTCTGGACTGAACCAGATCACAGAAATTTACTTTGCCAGGT
Source organism: Hylia prasina (assembly GCA_013397195.1). NCBI lineage: Eukaryota > Metazoa > Chordata > Aves > Passeriformes > Sylviidae > Hylia > Hylia prasina. The sequence goes on from VYXD01001539.1 coordinate 66,733, forward strand.
GCACCATGACCTTCTCTATGGGAAGCAGAAGAGAAAAGCCTTCCAGTACGAATGCAATTAAAATAAATCTATCATATGATAAAGGCAATGACAGTTCATCCTTAGTATTTTATAATTACTAATTATAAATTATATTTGCATTGCATAAATTATAATAATAAATTATAAACCCACATTGGTTATGAGAAACTTGAAGGTTGTAACACAAGACAGACCTTTGGACTTCCTGTTCAGGAACACCATTCAGCTCTCACTTCATTACTTTACTAACTAGAAGACAAATGAAAATGAGACTGAAGTTCTCCAGAGTCTTAGCAATAAGTTAACCCTCCAGAAGACTGAAGAAAAACGAACTCTTGCTGTTCCAGGAAAGGTAAATTTTCACATCTTTATTTCCAGCCATGTAAATTACGATCTCATCCTACACACTCATGGGTGAGAGATGTCTGACAACTGTTTTATAACTAGCACACTCTGTTCAACTGCCTCAGCATATTTTAAGATTACCCTCCTGGGTAAGTATACCCTAGAAAGCCTCCAGAGAGTTTGAATCCCTAAATTATGAATCTATACAAGAGAAGTCTTTTTGATTTACATAATAAAAATATGTATACAGGATGTAGATTTTTAATTTTTCTTTTTCCCCCAGCACATTTCCAAAGAAGTCTGCTTAACAACAGAAGCATCTCTTCTGTGAAGCTCCAAAGCTGTAGGGTTCTCTTATCTAGGAGCTCTAACAAAGCAGCCCTTATTTAGGTCTTACAAGAGAACTTCTTAAGTCCCAATCAGTTTTTCTAAACAAGCCAAGTCTGGAATTTCTGTCTTTGGTCAGGTAACTCAGCATCAAATTTCTTTTTAAAACCTGGGAGAAAATGGCTGGAAGATTTTTATCCTCATACAAAGAAATTTACTAGCTTTGCTCTAAGAATCTTTGGCCTGAAATACAGGATGAAAAATAAGATCATAAAAGGAATTAGTTTGAGAAAGAATGACTGGGAGAAGGAGATTACAGTGCAAAACAAATTCCAAATTTTTAAAGCAGCAGGCACTACAGCACAACCACCTAGTGTGGTACCAAAAAATGGAGCGGCCAAAAGTTGATTTTATTGTCCCATTGTGGAAATGCAGTTGTATCTGTCCACTTGTATTTATTTCTTCATGCAAATACAGAGGCAATATCCAGTTTCTCTTAGTTCATTCAAGTAAAATTTGTGTACATTTTTAACTTATCTTTGGACTTCATGCTGTGTTACTGGACAGACAACAAGACTTAGCATTTAGCATCATTAAAGCACTGAGAAACATTCATTATTGCTACCCCTCATGCCCCTCTATGGGGTAAGTAACCCCATGCACCAAAAATAAACCATCACTTACTGAGGGGCAGCACTGATCACCCACTATAGCTCTGGAATAAATACTGCAGAGATGCACTTATGCTGTAGCATGACAAATATCTTATTTTATTAAGAGATGGATTTAGGAGCAGGTATCATCATCCTCATTTTAACTCAAGGACACGGAATGATGAATGGGATCTTCAGCTGTATTTGACACAGACCCAGTGACTGATGGGAAATGATGTGGTATGTGGCCATATGCAGTACAAATCCAGATTTCTAGCACTGTTCTCTCAAGTTTAGGAGCTGACCTTCAAACACCTAGTGCCCAATTTTCATAAGGCCTGAATGCTCCTGGTTCAGAAGGAATGGAGTAGTCTCCACTTCTGTTCTCCAGGAGAGACATCTGTGAATGCTCTCAATGTAACATTAAAGGCCTAAAACCCCCAAGGTGTCTCTCAGTGGTTAAAGGCCCAAGAACAAACTGCAGGTGAGTCCAGGGTAGGCAACGTGCTCCTGTGTGGTACCTGCACTGCCACAGCCCTGAGCTCTGCCCTGGTTGCTGCCCCCACACCAGCCACCTGCCACAGGGGCAAGAAGAGACAGGGGAAGAGCGGTGAAGCCTGGCAGTAATGTGCACCAACCGCATCACACAGACTGAGCTTAGGAGGGTGGATTTACACATACCTTGATTCAGATGAGTCAGATGTAGTCAGACTCCTGGCTTTTTTCATTCTCCCTAATTATTACTAGCATTATTTGTCATGCTTTCAATAACTCTTTTATAAAGTGACTTTAATGTTTCTTATAAAGTGAAAAAGAAAAAATAAACCCAAAGCAACACAAAAGCAAAAGCCAACACTGTAAAAAGATTCCTGTTAAAATGTTTCTCTGGAAACTCTGTGAGCATAGCCAGCTGGTGCAAAATAGCTGCCTTCTGGAAAACAAAGTCACAGGGCTTTCCTGCTCCAGCACTTCAGCAGGGGTACTGCTCCACTCGGCCAGGCCAGGGTCTACTTAATGCACATGCTCAAGTATTCCCATGCAATGAAAAGCCAGGATACCTGGAGCACTGGACACAGCATTTTAAAGAAAATCACTGCTTTATCAATCAAAGCTTTAATTTTAAGTTCTGAAGATGTTTAGAGCTTCTTTCTTGGTCCATTTGTTGAACCTACACAGCCAAAGGAAGACGTCCCTGTAGCTCATGCTCTCCTCATCCAGTTTTTGTGTAAAGATCTCCAGCAAAAGCCTGGGCTACCAGTCCACATCTAGATTTCTTAGATGCCTGGACTGGCACTGAGGCTGCCAGGCTGTGCTTGCTCCTGTATGATTAATTTATACCAGTTTTGGTATGCCCACCAGGCACATAAACTGGTGCAAGAGAGCTGCCTTCCACTGCATTTCTTTAACAGAGGGAAGAACCTGACAATTTCATTAACACAACAGTATTGATGAAAAAAAAGATCTGACACCTTTGTCCCAATAGGCATTTTAGCAAAAACAGGCGAACAGAAAGAGGGAAAGGACAAGAAAAGAAACCAGACCAGCAAAGGATGAATTGGTCATGGGTAAGATCACAAAACATGAAAACCCCTCAAATTTTAACACGCAAAGGATATTGGTATATTGCAATGCTGGTTATACTTGAAGAGACTGTACAGCTCCTACATCTTTGTCCTTGAGGCTTTGTTAAAGTAAGACTTGCAACTTCAAGTTCATAAATAAAATGGAAATGGCAGTAGTGCCATAAAAACGTAGGTAGAAAAATAGTGCAAAGCCAAGGGCTGGACACTTTAATCTGTCACAAGTACCCCAAAGCACTACCATTAGTGCTCTTCAAGAAAACACATACAGAAAACATTCTTTATTATAAATGGCAGTTGCCTGCATTGCACTCTGTATTTAGAATGTACTGTCTACCGTTCTGCTTTCCTTCAAAGCTGAGGATCAAGAATAAATACAGCCTTTCACACTGGTGAGCACTGCCTGCCCTCCAGCCACGACTGGTAGCAAAGTCAGACAGTATTTATAAAAGAAATCAATTAAAAAGTAAAACAGACAGTATCATTAAAGGCCTCTGTCATGGCTAGTCTGCTCAACAGACTACACTTCCTCAAAAGAACACCACCTGCCACTTTTGTTACAGTAACCAGAGAGCGAAGTTAAACGGAAAAAAGGTCACATTTACAGCCGCCAAGAAGGCAAAGTTCCTGAGGCTGGGCCAAACACCACACACAGTCAGCCCCGCAGCACCCTCCAGGTGACCCGCGCCGCGCACTCCAAGAGGGGCAGCCAGGCGGAGCGCGAGCCTGACATCACGCTCAGGCTGAGCATCGCCTTCAAACCTTGCAGCCCTTACGGAAAGGGGTTTGGAATTACAACCAATTATACAGTGCAAACTTGTATCTGTTCCCACAGATATAGAATGCACAAACGGAGTCCAGAACAAAAGCGCCACCAGCCCCAGTTGTGAGGAGCACCACCCATTAGGGAAATAAACTCCAGGGAGCACAGTCTGATCTCAGCTACTTCTGACTGAGCCTGGAGTAATTCCAGCTCTTCAGTGAGCTTTCAGTGAACCTATACAGGTGTAACCGATACCAGAGTCTGAACTGGTTTGGTGACGAGGCACCAAATTAAAATGAAGCACTTATTAAATGACAGCCTTCCAGATTCAGAGTAACTAAAAAATATCAGTAACAGAGTTTGTTAACCTTGAGCAGGACGAAAGAAATACCCACCAAAGGACGGAGCTCCCATTTACACAGCATTTCTCAAGTATTCACTTCAGCAGGTCCATAAGGTTTTGAAGGAGGGCTTGGCTTAGCCTGGTTTCATAACTTTTTAACGGGGTTCTTGCTGCCAACCCATGCAAACTGTTGAAAAAAATCTACTGACTACCCGTATGTACTTGGTATATCTGTGCCCATGCCGTCACTGTACACACACAACCAAGATCCCAACACTCTGCACAAAATGGGAACTGTGTCACAGTCTTTCTTACAGTATTACCTTCACTGTGAGTTTGCTACACCCATGGTACTGACAAAAGGCATGCCCAATGCTAGGGAAATATGCATACTCCTAATATTTTGTGGTAGATATGTCATGTTTGATGTGAAAAAAAATAGCAGCTTTCTCAAGGTAGTCCACTCTCCAAAGAGAGCCCCATCTTAGGAACAGTCTTCTTCTTTTTTCACTTCTGTAGTTGAGATCAATGGTAAAAATCAAATGGATTTCAATGCTAAAATAAATGCCATGGCAGCCAATTGACAGGAAACTACCAAACATATTTTCTTAATGGTTTGTTAAATTTAACTGGACACAAACTAGCAGACAGAAGAACCTAATCAGGCTTTTCCCTCTCCCTCTTAAAGACCCAAAACTTTCTGAGAAATCTGTGCATCACCAAGAACCAACAGCAAGCACAACAGTAATGACTGGATCTGCAAAGACAGAGTAATGTGGCAGGATCAAGTCATGTGCAGCTGATGGAAAATGGGAATGTTCTATCAGTCTTGAATGGTGTCCTGTTTTCCTTTTCAGGAAACAAAAACCTATGCTATATGTACTGCACAATAACCTAGACTTTTCTCCCACTAGGACTTGTTAGTGATAGAGTAACCTGTCAAGAATAGGCACTTATTCCAAGAACTGGCAAAAAAAAAAGGGAGCATTATTTGGTAGGTATGGCACCAAAACACAACCATTGTGCTTTCTCACATACAAATGCTGTACAGATGGAGACTCAAAAAGACACACTTTTAGATTGTTGGCAGGCTGTGTTTTTTCTTTTTGTTCCGGCAAGATTTGCAAATGCAACAGATGATGCACGGAGATGCCACAAGCAGCAAGGGAGAGGTCACCAATGCTATGATACCTAGTCCAACGAGGATCCCCACAACCTGAAAGACAGGGTGGTGAAAAATACATATTTAGATAGCATGGAAAATAAAATACGCATGTGCATGCATAAACATAGCATAGGTCACCAAAAAAAGGATGAAAATATGAAAATAATCATCTTGGTTCTTTTCTCAAGGGTAAAATCTCTTTGCTTCATGCATGCATGAAAGCTCTGCCCAGCTGGCTAGGAACACACCTGTGTTCTGTTCCACATCACTGAAGCCCGTGAGTGACCCAGCTTGTTTCTGCAAGGGCCTCTGTCGTAATGTCGTAAGAAAATATCATTCTGAAAAATAAAAGAAGAAGCTGTAAGAGCAGGTTACAGAACTGCAGGGAGAAGTTCAAGACCAGAGTGGAAACACAATCTTTCTGGCACTGTTTCGAAATTACCAGCAGCCAAGTTCACTTGTCTTCTAAATAATTATCTAGAGTAACTTCTTGCAGTTTCCAAAATTGGCATGATTGACACCTGAGCTATCATACAGCATCTTTCCTCTGCCACTTTCAAAAAGCCTAAGCATGTGAGTTTCACCTATTGCACAAGTACCTGGTCTATAATTTGGTGATGAGATAAAGGGGACTGAAAACAACAGGCATTTCTGAAAACTAGCAACATGAGGGATCATCTTCCTGAAGATTCCACCTTCTATTCTCCTGATGTACCTACTTCACAGTCATTTTCTTCTTAGACTTAAAAGGAAAATATAAAAAGTACAAAAATCCTGCTTCATTTATCTTTTACCATTAATGCTTATTAAACTACCTATTCTTTTCTTCAGAAGGTGACTCATGCCCTGTATTACCCTCCCTAAACCACTGTGCTGTAACCTGATGCTGCTTCCCCTTTCATTTTTCAGCTCTGCACTCTGGCTTTGCAGGTATTACCTTCATCTACACCTGGAGCTACTGTAACCCCCATACATTTAGAAAAACTATATTTGAATCACACAACTACAGTTCCTTTCTCTCTTTCTCCCTTTGAACTGACAAAACTCAATAAGGGCATGTCTGCAGAGTCTGCAAGAATGTGACACTCTTCTGGTTCAGCACAGTGTTAAGCAATCACCATGTACTGCATGTACTCTGAGGCAAGCCCTAAGACTCATGTTGAAAAAGCACATTCACCCACACAGAAAGGGGACATAACACTAAGGGAAACCTGTTTAGCATGCTGAGTAAAGGATGAAGATTGAGGAAGTCTCACAGTTTGCTGGCTGTGGAGTACAAAAAAGAAGTTAAGAAAAGCCACACAGCACAGAACATTTTATTTCAAGTGCTGGTAAAGTCCTTTTCACACTCCCACAGTTGTTACTGATGACTGTGCCAAAAGGACAAGCCGCCATATGTACAAGTACATTATTTCCAGGACTCTTCATGCTGCTAGGATACTTGAAGTCCACACGAGTTGAGACTGGTTTGCAACCTTTGAGAAATCATCAGCAACATGCACTTCACAATCCATGCTCGTGATCCAACATTTTTATCCTCAAACCTAATAACCAATCATTCTCTTCAGCAAACACAACACTAAAGATGGACCAGTAAAGGAGTACTACTCCTCCCTAGCATGGAGCCCTTAAGCCACCATATCATGGACCAACCCCCTTCACCCAGTACCACACCATTTTTTAGACAGGCTATATCCTTTACTGTTGAAAGAGGTGGAAGACATTTATTTCCCTCACTCTCCACCAAACTGTCTTTAGCTACTGGAAGAGGGAATCTGAGCAAGGTTCTGCTGGAACAAACCTCCAGAAAGCAACATGTTAGTCCCATTTCCCTCAAAGAACTAACACGGGACCCATAGACATGGCTACAACTCTTTATGGAAGAAACAAAAACCATGTTGATATAAATTAAAAGCACTGGATGAAAGAAGAGAAAGAAACTGAGTCAGAAGCTGAATTGAGACAAAAAATTCGCTAGGACAGCAATGAACTAACAAAGAGCTTGCGCAGGGCCTCAATGAACTAACAAAGAGCTTGCGCAGGGCCTCAGACTAACTCTAACTCCATTATTCTTTATCTAGGTGTTTTTTCTTCAGCACTTACATCCAAGTTCTGTAAACAATACCAGCAAAACGTGTGCTTGCAGTTCTTGCACATCATCTGAGCACAGCCCTCGTTTCGTTCAATATAAATTCGACAAACTGGGCACTGCTTAATTGGCGACTCTGTCTCTGCTCCAATAAGGAATCTAGAAAAGTAAGGAAACATTAAAGTGAGATGTGAACATGACTGTTGGTATTCAGGTCCACTGCCTGATGTGTATTGTGCTTATTTTTCAGAGCATCTAATGCTGTTGTCCTAACGCACTCAGTATGTGAAGCTTCTTATATTCAGTACAATACATTGAAGCATACTCACTATTAGGTGTTAGATTATTAATATCACATAAAAGTGAAAATCCCTTGCCTTGTTCCTTTATGCTATATAAAACCAACACCCACAATTAATCACCTATAGCATTAAAACTTAGGACTTTATCACAGTTGCACAATTCATTTAACAGGACTTGATTATGCAACTCAGAGCACTGTTCTTGTCTGAATAAAATAGGCTTAAACTTCACCACAGCCAAGAAGAAAAATTATAGCAAGACCTTTTTGGCAACTCCTATTCAATGGAGTCTCTAGCAAGCAGAATACTCTAGGTTTTAAGTCTTTCATTCCTTGAAAAAATATTATAGAAAACGTTGAACACGACTCAAAATAACCTGATTCTGAAAACAAAGACGGATAGCCAAAGACACAACATAATTTAAACACGAAAGTCTCTCTTCTGACTTTTACAACCTGATCTGTAGGTTGTCTGCACTTAAGGAAAATAAGCATAAATCAGGCTTCTCACAGCAAGTGAAATTTACACTCTGTGTAAGAGTTCAGGTTTTTCTATGCAGAGATTCTATAAATATTAAGCAGGGGTTGTTTTTTAATCACAGCATTGTAAAAATTTGGATTCTGCAATATTGGTATGTTGGATTTTTTATATGGGCACAGGTCATAGTTCCAGCATGTGAATAAAGCCTTTAGGCAGACTTAAAGTCCTGGAGGCCTTCACCTTTCAGAAGTGTCAGTTGCAACCCAAGCTTGACAAATACACAAATAATATTAAGTATTAAAAATAAAATTTATCATTTAAAGTCATATTTAGATTGGAATTGTATTGAGGAAACACCAGGAGAGATGGACAGTCTCTGAGCTGAAGCTGTGGATCTAGAAGGAAGCTGCTCCATGAACCTGACGTGAGGCCCGGTGATGAACAGAACCGTACGACTGCACGGCCATCGTGGATTCCCATCTTACCCCTGCTCGGCTGGTACCAGAGTAGTTTGGTTTTCCTGGCACAGGTGCTGCCCATGCCACGGCTCTTTGCAAGAGGAGCAGAAGGTCAGGTGGCAGGTGGGGCACTCCACCGGCACCGGTGCTCCCGACTCGCTTGGTGAGATGTGGCACACGGTTTGGCAGTCGGCTGTGGGGCACCATGTTCTCTGGGGGTCCAAGTGGACTTCTGAAACGCAACAGAGGGAGAAATGAAACTCTTTATACAGTCCCCTTCTGGTTCCAGGGACATGTGTCTAGGTATACAACACCCAGTTCTGCACAAGGATGTGGGAGCCAAAGCACTCCACACCCATGCCCTTGGGCATTTGGACCTTCTTTAGTCAGGTCTGCATTTGTGCTCAGCTAAGCAGTTGCACTGAAAGCATTGTAACAATAGAAATACAATACACAGAATGTGTTCCTTGCCTTTGTATAGGGAGGTTCAAAACATGAACCTAATTGCTGTTTGCTGAGAAGCACGTGTCTTTTCTAACACTAGGCCACTCCATGTCTTTCACACATGCAAGCCATGCAGTAACTTCCACATAAACAGGAGGACTGTAACTAAATTAATGTCAAGTCACTTTGCATGCCTTATTTACTCTCCTCTTTCTATAAACTACAGTTAATATTCACTGTATCATATCATTGCTATTTGTCTGGTATCAGATTATTACAGGAGGCAAGATTCAGGGTGTAGACACTGAGTTACAGTCATTACCACATGGTAGAGAACGATTAAGTGTTGATCCTCTCTCTCACTTCCCGATCTTTATTCAAGGAATTTGCAACAAAAACCCAGCTGGGACACATTCACTGTTGTTCACTTGCAGCTCAATTCCATGAGATGCAAATGAAGACTCATACCCTGCAGAGCCTCCCCAGAAAAGGGCTGTCATACCTGCAGGAGCTACCTTGTCTCTCCTCCTTCCCTGGGAGCTCTCTTTCAGTACCACCACTGAAAATAAACTGATGAAGGGGATGTCTCCAAAGTCAGTGGGAATCCTGACTCTGAGACAGCAAAAGCCATTACAAGGCACCTCCAGCAGATAAAATTAGTTGTCCCACCTGAAACAAAAAGCTGCACAAGCTTGCTCATTAAACGTTCTCTGGCAAATTTTGCTGAAAGCACATGTGGATGTTCACGTTCTCTGATTGCAGAACACACAGGTACATAACACTCTGACTTCAGATAACATCTGAGTCTATGTCAGAGTGCTCCAACAGATGTAGAGAATTTCTATATCCATGCAAAGGTTGTCACCTATAATTTAGGCAGTGACAGTAAAACCATCTACCTTCAGCCATTTCATGGATCTACTTGCATTCTTCTCTCTTACTGTCTTGCACATGCTTTCTTTGCCTCCCAAAACAAACACATTTTGCTTTCTACTGAATGAAAGCAAAAACAAATTAGTTCTCAGCTTCATTTGTAGGGACAAGGAGCCATGGCCAAACAAGTAACTTCTCATATTTACATAATTTTCAAAGGTAACGTCCTGACTGAGAAATCTTTATTTCTCTAGATTCCTTTGCTGTCTCTTAAAAGAAACCCTGAACTGGGTAAGACTATGGCCTAGTATTTGCTATAGCATTTAATCCTTCACACAATAGGTTCTGCATGTTTTCTGTTGAAAATTCAGCTTTGGAAACCTAAAATCCCCTATCCTGTTTTTGGGTGAAAGGCAGAATGTCTGGTTTTGACATCACTGGGAGGAGGGGAGTTCGGTTGTAAACCTGTTTTTTACAAATTTGTTGCAGCAAGATGTAACACATGAGATGAAACTCCCTCCTCTCCCACTTCCTCCATTTTACAAAGAACCTACAGATGATGTTTTGCAATCCATGCTGTCTCATACTGTTTGGTTTACCATGGAGTACAAGTGAAACCAGAAGAAAAACTAAAAAGGCACAGCCAAAAAAAAAGGGAAAGAGGCTATCATCATGCTCTGGCAAGTTGCTCCATCTCTTGGTTAGGGCCATTTCTCTCCTGAGCCTTTCCTCTGCTTCCCTGCAGTCAGTTCAGCCACAACTTCCTGCACTCTCAGGAGGAAAGCCTTCCCAAACAGTGCCAGGTTCGGGCAGGGATCCGGCCAGTTTTCATAAAACATGCAAGCAAGCAGGTGAGATGTAGGTGGCAGACAGGGGGAATGCAGCACCCTGAAGAAAATCATTTCTGGCTCAGAAGAGGTACTCACTGAAAGGACAAGACTATGACTATATTTCACAGAGATCTCCATTTAAAATGGACTACTTTTGAGTCAGGCATAAAATGGAGATTCTCTTCATCTATCACTTGGCCTACTGAGTAATTGTCACAGAAACAAACACAATGCATGTCTCCTAACCACTTACCATTCCTTTATTTCTTTACTTCCTTTGACTACATCAACCCCATCTTAAATAGACATAGAGCAATTCCTGTTTCTTCCAATAAATGTGCTTCACAGAACCTCTGTGGCTTTGTCCTGACTGGATGCAGAGACATTACAGATATGCAAAAAAATCTTGTTTTTAAAAACATGGTTGCATTCTAGGAACACAAAACTCACAAGAGAATGGCATATTATCAGTGCATCTATTATTAAATTTAAGAATTGTCTATAGATGCACCATTCTATACCAATTACTTCTCACCATGTTTTCATACAATATTATTGGTCCATTAAAAAAAGAAAGCAATGAAATTGAGAAGAAATAAATATATTCTATTAACATAACTAGCACAGATGGAGGATGGGGGAAATAGCTGTTGGATGTACAAGTCCTTCTTGGGGTGTTCCAAATTTTCCTCAAAATTCATCTCAAAATGGAAAATGTCTGGAAGGGCTATACCAATCACTTGAAGATCAGAAGGAGTCTCTGGGCAGATTCTGGGCCACAATTTGTCTCACGCAGATGCCATCAGTGAGATTACTGCTAGTTTCAGAAAAAGAGTGTTGGACCAGGGCAGGCAGGCCTTGCCAGGTGAGGCTCAGGTCTGAGAATGGAGCTCCAGACCACAAGAAGATAATAAGCCAAGTCCCACTGATGAGCACAGAAAGGTCAGCCTTGGGGACAGCTCTAAATCCAGGATAGGCAAAAGGTCTTGGCTAGGGCTGGGATTAGTGCTGGATGTCCAGGTCAGAGCTTTAGTTAGCAGGAATCGTTGTTCCCAGACATCAGTAAGCTGGATTTAGTGCTGGGACCAAAAGGCAAGGCAAAAGGGCTATGTCTGAGTCTGCTGCTTGGACACCAGTTTTATCATAAAGGGGCAAGGACAGATCTTAAAATCATAATCAAAAGAGACAGCAGAGGGAGAGGGGGAAGGGGAAGGGGAAGGGGAAGGGGGACTTAAAATCAGACAAGTTTCAGGCTTCTCTGTGTGGGAGGCAGTATAAAAAGAAAGAGAAAAAAGATGTAACAGTGAGTTGGACAAAAATCATGAGTTCAGCTTTGGCTAGTTATAGAGAAGGAGATATAAGGAAACCAATAGTTTCAGAGTCTTCAGTTTAAAAAGGTTTTACATAAAACAGATTAATGTATTGCAAGAAAGTCTCTTTTTCTTAACCCTTTAATATGGTGATTTAACAAGCTCTGATTTCCATTGTCTGGGACTGCAGACAAGCCACTGATTAGTTTATTAACTCGAGAGTTCATAAAGAATTAACAAGAAGGTGGTAAAACAGCAGAAATAAAAAAGAAAGCAAAGTTTGGGAATTATTTTCCTTTTTTCTTTATCTGAGCATCTGAAAACCATAGCTACAATCTGCACTTACCCATAAACTCTAGGACATGTTTGAGTATTTTGGAGTTTTTGTACTTTGCGGTCATTCACAAGGGCTCATGTCAGATGAGATTCTGTAAAAACCTATATATTCTTCTATCCAACCACCTTTTCAAGTGCGTTACTTTGCCTAATTTTTATAGACCACTGCACTGTCTTACACAATGCACTGCATCTAAGCAGGCATGCAGAGCAAGAATACAAACAGTGTTTCAAGGGAAGTTTGAGAACAGGCAGAGCGGGGCAGTGTCTCAGACACACCACTCTGCACGCTACCACGCACTGAGTTCTTTGGAAAACACTACACCTTCCAGGTGAAACTTTCTAGCTGGTGACAGTCTTCAAAACCAGGAATGGGATCTCATCTTTCTGACTAGGGAGTTTCTTCTTCAGCTTCGGCAAGGAACCATCTCTTGATGCACAAGGGTGACCTCTGGGCATAGGAAGGCTTGGCCCCAGCAAGACCTTCAGTTTCAAACTTCTTTATAAAGTACGCTTTCTTCAGGAAGGAGAGGACCTACTATTCCTTGGGAAGAAAAACTCTACTAGATGAACACACATAAGGCTTCTATGTAAGCAAAGCTATTTTGCAGGGATGCTTGCAAAAATTCGCATTGCATTTCAGAATATGTGTCCCCCAGAAGCTTTGAAGACCCCTATGGATATGTAAAAGGACTGTGTGCCCTGGCCTACACCAGCCTCTAGCTGACAAGTTCTTGACAAGTTCTACCAGTACAGCCACCTCAAGAGCCCAAGATGAACGTGCCATTGGAAGAACAATGGAGCCCCAGGCACACAATCTGAGAGTGCTGCCCACAGGCTTGAATGAAAGTCTGATAATTCATTAAGAAGCTGCTATTTTGATTCTGCAAAACAGAGAATTTCGAATTTGTCTGTGGAGCACAGTCGGGCCTAGTGACTGCTCTTAAATTATTTCAAAGCAAAGACATCTTCTCGGTCTCCTCCTTAACTTACTCCACACGCTCTGTCTCTGCATATAACAGTGCTGCTTCCACTGAAAAAGAGAAGGTAATAGAAACAAAAAGGTTCACACCTCGTTCAAACTTCAGCCGCTTGTATAACTCAAATTGGTCAACAGGAACCAAACAAGCAATCTGAAATGAGAAATGCACAAAATAAGCATTAGAAATACAGACTTTAAAAGTTAATAAGCACTATGTTCTACACACCTGCTCTCCTGAGCTGGGTCTCAAATTCACCTTTTGGTTCCTGCTTGCTTTCCGTACTATGTTCCTCCATATCCTGACTTCTCCAAAACGTAAAAAAATAGTTCTTAACCTCTCCTATTTCAGCCACACAACCCAGCCCATGTCTTTCGTACCATGCACACGAAAACCTTCTCTGTGGATTCCGTATTTATTTCAGGCTTCCCAGTTTTATTTCATATTGGTTTAGTGTAACGAAGGCTGACATGTTGCCAGCCCTGGAGACTGCAGCATGCTGTTCATGCACAAGAATACAGCTCAAATGAATGGTTCTTCATGCATGTCTCCCAGGGCTAATGGCAGGGGTCACTTAGCTCTCAGGAACTGAAAGCCAGTCTGGTTTCCATTTTTCATTCATTTCATGGGGTTTGGGCCAAGACAGCTAATGCCATTGCTGTTGGAATTTGCCTTAGACACTGAGCAGCCTATTGGGAACCCGACTGAAGTTAACAAATTTATTTGGCATAGACAAACAGGCTTTGCTGATACATTTTACACATTACCATAATTAAACTAGCAGCCTAAAAGGCTAAATGCTCTAATCTCCAATTATCAGTCTACGTAAGAAGACTAAGTGCCCTATTTAAAATTAATAAGGAAACCTGCATACCGGGTATGGAGGTGTTTAAAAGAAACTTCACAGGCACTTCAGGAGTCACATGTTTGTCAGATTCAGAATGTGGGATCATTCTCTTTATCTGATCCATCTGTAATATTGTACCAGTACTGGAAATATTTTTCTCATTTAATTAAAAAAACCCTGGACTAATATAAGACCTGGGACCTGATCATTTGAAGCATTGTGAGACAGTGTAGAACTGACAGCTTCAAAGTGATAGGCTTTTAAATCTCACATCCAGTATTCAACCACAGCCCTTCAGATTATTGTAAAGGGCAAAACTTGCCCTCAGTGAGCACTGGCCCTTGCAGTCCTCCTCGGCTGTGGGGTATAGCACTCATGAGAAGAAATATAATGACAAAAATCCAATATATATTCAATCTCATGCTGTGAATACATTTTCTTTCACAGATGGAAAAAAAGAAAATAAATTTGTATCATAAAATATGAAATTGCTTTATTAATATCTCAAATCAATTGATTGCACACAACTGTATTTTGTAGCAGATGCTTGGATCATTTATTTAACCTAAGCCAGAGTAATACAAAAATGAATCCAAACGAGGTCAAGATTTAATAATTTAAAGATTCATATGGCTGTAATTAATTAATATTTAAGATTAATATGACTGTAAGACAAATTTTTCTGGGAAACTCTTCACCTGTTCATCAGAAGTCAGCTGAAACACTCTTGGAAAACACAAAAAAAACCTAAATCAAATGGGTAAAAAAGTGAAATTTAGCAATTTCAGCAACAACACATCATTTCAGTTTTGGCCACTCTTCCCTAGGGCAGCTTACAAATATGCGTATAAACAGTTTGGAAAATGAAAAGAGTCACCTGCATTTCTCTAGCTGGGTGAGCATTGGCAACTACTTTACATTTTCCTTCATTACAACTAAATTAAAATAGTGAGTCTCAATGCTGTAAGAGCCACTTGAGTGAATTGTTTAGTTGGCCAGGGTCCTTCTGTACTTGCTTTCACATTTAACAAACAGTTTTTTCAAGCGCAGTTCTACTGAGCCCAGAATTTCCCACGTATTAAAAATCAGCCTTTTTGATTACAGTGGGAGTGGAGTCATGCACCTTAACACAGATTTCAATAGGAAGCAGAGGCAGTGCCGAAAGCTTCCCATTCTCCTGGGGAAAACAAGCTTACCATGCCAGCTTTTCCCACTGGCTTCACTCAGCTCCATTCCTTTTCCTGCATATCCTCTTCACAGCTCAGCTCAGCTTCCCCCTCCCTGTGTGCAGCTCTGGGCATTGAACACACACAGCCCATCACCCATGCCAGTGACTCCCACAGGTCCTGATGGCAGCCACACACACAGGTCAGCCTGAGAGGTGCTGAGCCTAAGCCTCTCACAGATTTAGTATCTTTAGGCATGAGGAAAACAATGCATTAATTCCTGCTGCCTGAATTCAGTGCCACATGAAAGCTGTATGTGCAAATTTAATTGGAAAAAAAAAACAAACAAACAAACCCAAACATGAATATAAGGTCCCCATTAAAAAACAGCAAATCCTTTCCTCAGTGAACTTTTAATCCCATTTATACCTAATCAAGAAGGACAGTCATAAGTACAATAAGGGGATTAGGTGCTTATCTCCTATGTGGCATCAGTCTAAATGTTCATTTCCAGACAATTTATCAAGCCCCACCTGGGTGTCTGTCCATCCCCAACACCTCCTTTCCTGCACAACCACTCATGTCTCTGGGCTGGTCAGGGCATGGGCATCTGGGGAGGCAGCAAACCAGCAGATGACACAGAGACAAAAGAGAAAGGCCATGAGCATATCAGAAAGCAGGCTTTTTTTATTCCAGGCTACAAAATTATTCAGTGTAGGAAGAAATGCTAGAGGACAGGTTTGGGGTACTTTTTTTTTTAAATACTGGGGGGTTTAATAAAAATAAAAATACAGGCAAGAACTCTCCTCTCCTGAAAATATCTTGATCTGAGACTTATAAGGCTGTTAGGAATTGAAATAAGTTTTCTGATTTTCCACACCCTGTAAGCAATATCTGCGGTTAAAATACTCTTGCTATACAGCACAAGAACACACAAGAGCTATTGCTAAGAACAGCAGCATTCACCTGAAGTAAAAATAACTATGGACAAAAGCAAAATTTTGAAGGCTTACTACCACAAAGGGCTCCAGCTGGACCCTTGTCCAGCATCCAAAAAGATCATGTCACCAAATGTATCACAATAACCAGGGTCCCTGCTAGTACATGAAACAAAAGAGCAAAGAAAGGAAATTTAAAGGGTTCAAAATAATTTGGTTCAGTGTACACTTGAGCAAACTTTTCCAGGCAGTGCAGTAACCAGGACCCAAGGAAGAAAAACTGCTGTTTTTAAACATTGGCTACCACAGTGGAAAGGGAAAATCACTACTCCACCTATTCTCAGGCTTTCAAGGGAGATGCAAGGAGGCAATCAAGCAAATTGAATAGATCTTACTTCCTTTCACACCCATATGAATAAAACCTTGATAATGCCAAGGGAGTGAAGTTCAGCAGGACAAAAGCTTCTCCCCTTCTCACTTCAGCAGACAGGCAGCAAGGGCAGATCCTGCATTGGCAGCAGAAGTTTGCAAAGGGTGGCATTGCCCACCTCTGCCAAAGCCCCACTCACAGAGACTCTGTCTTGTTTTGCAAGCAGTGTAAAATGGTTTCAACAAGGGCTCTGGTTTGCTTTTGAAAGGGGTACGGGAGCTCAATCTCTTTGCTGTTAGAAATTACATCCACAAGTTTCTTCGTCAAGCTACCATGCTCACTAGAGTCATAAGGAAATACTAAATTATTCATGTTCTTCATTAAAGAGCTCTCCTCTTATTTAGCAACAAATAAAAACAAAATTAAGGCTCTCTCACTCGCTCCCATAGGTTTTATTTAAAAACAAGTAAATACGAACAAAAATTTTTATTTTGACCCTGAAAAAGATAGGTCACAGCCTACATCATTTTCTCATGTTCCTTCTCATTTTACCATTTCAATTTCTTCTGCAGCAAAATGTAAACCAATTTTGAAATTAAAAATAAAACTGATATTTTAAAGTGAGTCCCAGTGGGATTTTGTGTTTGGCCACGTATGGAATATAATGCAATTAAGAATTCTAAGATCTAGGTTACTGTCCTATTTCAACATCATTTTATGAAGTGCTGACAACCCTCTGACAGGTTAGCACTGGTGTGGATCACGAATTTACACAGAGGGCCAACAAGCAGAATCTGCACTGGATGCAGAGGGGTAACCCTTGACAAACCCCAGAGCCCAAATCAGTACCTCCTTTACTAACTGCTGTACAGTTTTAATCCAGATCAGATTATGTATACATGGATCACTGCATCAATGTTCTAAACCTTAGAACAATACAGGAATCAGAAACAGCAAAGCACAATGCCCTAGGTATTATCCAAGTGAGTATTGCAGTAGAGAACCCTGTATGCAGTGGAGATTTACCCTGATTCACAGCTTACACTGGTGACTGGATCTGCACCAAGCAAAACTATTTCAAACCAT
The DNA here is from genome assembly GCA_013397195.1 of Hylia prasina. NCBI lineage: Eukaryota > Metazoa > Chordata > Aves > Passeriformes > Sylviidae > Hylia > Hylia prasina. The sequence continues at coordinate 84,439 of VYXD01001539.1, forward strand.
GATAATTTACCCCTTATTTAGATTAGGGATATTAACTGGTCCAATTAAATCAATGGAGCAAGTTCCCACGAGAGACAGGAATATTCTAGACAGAAGGAGTCTGCATATTAAAAGAGAACTGCATTAACATAAGATGTTCCTTTTACCTTCAGGAAGAAGCCCAAATAATCTTTGTTTATTGTACCATTAGAGCTTGAAAGGGCAAACATTTTGTTTAACAAGACTGCTTTTAAACTTTCCTTGTTTTATGTAACCAGCTATTTGAAAGAGTCTGTAGCCAAAACCATTGCCTTACCACCACCACCCCTCATTTATTTCTGCTAAAAGACAGCTATAGTAAAAGCAGCTGCTATCTAGACCTAACAGGTCAAGATATGACCTAGGATTGCACTTGATTTCAAGCACTTCAGTGGAGCACTTCCTTCTGTTTGACTGCACTATTTGTCAAAACAAAAAAACTGCTGGGGAATATACGAGTTTCAACTAGATTTTGTTGAAGGAAAAAGAAACCTAAGCCAGAGGGTTTCAGAAAACGTATTTTCAAGTACTGAAAAGTACAATATTCTAGTTCAAATGACTTTTCACTTTATGCATTTTAAGAACAAAAAAAGGTACATTTTTTCTGTGGTCCAGAAGGACCTCAGAAAGTAAAGCCTTAATTCCCAACATCTCCTATACTCTAAGAATAAGCAGTTTACTCCCCAAGCACCAATGAAATATTCAACTGTTTTAGAGAAACACATTCCAACTATTCACACTTGCTCACTTCTTCATGAGACATACAACAAGAAATTCTATTCTGTGTTTAAATTGTTAACCAGAGTTTTTTCCTCCCTCCATCCCCCAAAAGCAACAGAAGAGCATGAATCAGAAGTGAGGCAAGAGCTTTGAAAAGACTCTAGTAACTTAGGACCAAACCAGACAAACGCCTCAGAATTTTACTGAGGAAATAAACAGGACTTAATTCTGATTTATCTAAATGAAGACAAATATGTCACTGGAAAGCACTGAAGGAATCTTACACACCTTGAATAAGGACCTTGAGAGGGAGAAGGAGAGAAACTTTCATAACTGTACTATGTTCATAGTTAAACTGTGTTATAAATGTTTATGATCTTTGTTAGTAATTTTTCAGTTTCCTTATTGAAGAAAACTCAATCCAAAATGCACTGAAGTCAGTGAAGAGGCTTTCCTTCACTTTAAATTATGCCTAAATTCACCTTTATCTCCCTGTGCAGGCTATGGCAAAAGGCATTTTAAAAAGCAAACAAAACAACCATTTTAGCTAACATAACTAGATAGATTTAGCTGGAAGTATAGGAACCAATTTAGCACCAAGTCCATGACAAAGTTTGAACTGCTGTTTTTTCTCCCAGCTGCAATAGTACCTGATGAACAGCAGTCACAGCATAGTCTGAAATGAACATGACATGAAAGATACACCTTTTCAAAACACTGATGCTATGTTAGAGGAGAAAAAAATTACCTTTTATTTTTGTTTTCTCTCACAGTACAAGCAACATGTCATTCCTCATACCAGAGTCCTGGTGAGGAACCTTGTCCTGCCAGAAGCCAGAGACAAAACATCCAGGCCCCTCAGAGGTGGGAAGCCTCATACTTTTACATTAGGAGTTTAAGAGTGTGTAAGGAATAACCTGTAACTCTAAATAGTACTTCCATGCCAAAAAATAGCCCTACTTAAGCTCATTTTGTATCATCTGATAAGGGTTCTGCTTTTTTAATAAACAGCTTTAAAAGGCCACATTTTCACAAAGAACAGCCTTTATTTATAGAGGAAAAAAAAGGAGTAGAGAGTGTTCATATATAAATCTGTAGTTTACATACTGTTCTTTTAGATTGTGAATGGAGTCAATCTATTCTTTCTGTCATTATGTTGTTTTGTTTTGGGTTTTTTTTCTGTTTGGTTTTTTTTTCCCCTTAAAGAAATAGGTGTTTGGTAAAATACATAAGCAGTAATTTTAACCAGGTTGGGAATTTCTTTGCTATTCAAGAAGAAGGCTTGTGTTTTAAGCGCATCGCCAAAAGGGAGTGTCAGAACATTCAGTCATCCACGGGACACTAATGCACATTTGGGCTGTTTAGTCATTCTGCTGTCAGCCCAAAAAATACCCAAGGACTAGGCCAGTGATCCATTAACACATGTCCCTGGAGTGTCCTTTACTAAGGGGAAATATTTCTTTCTTAATTCCTACAGCATTAAAACCCTGGTTGAACAAAGCAGAATTCTTCCTGTCATTTGGTAATTTTCCTTTAAAAATACATTTTCAATAAAGGCTAGATGTCTCCAATGTGGTGCAATGGGTTGAATGACATTGCTACACCCCCTCTGTATCTTTGCAGAAAGAGGAGGAAGGGAAACAGCTGGCTACTTTTCACAGTAGCTGGATTCAGCCAAAAAACAGGCTCCACCATATACCTGCATGCCATAACAAACATAGCTGAAAGTCCCATGCCCTGATTCAACTAAGCACAACATTTCAAATGTATGCTGGAGAGCAGACTCAGGATTTTTTCTGGAGAAAAAGTCATTTTTGGTATGGGGAATCACACTGTCACTGATGGCATTTGAATAGGATTATATACTTCTGCCACAGTTATGGCACCTGTATGCACAGGGCTCAGGAGAATCCAGAAGACAAACTTCTCTTCTTCAGCTCAGGGATGGAGATCTAATTCTTCTTGATTTTATTCCTGCAAACAAATGCTGAGAAAATGTACAAAACCAATCAAAATCCTTTAGCAATCTTATTTTTCCTGTTTGTTTTTTTGGGGTGGTGGGTTTTTTTTGGTTTTGTGGGGGTTTTTTGTTGTTGTTATTTTGTTTTGTTTTTGTTGGGGTTTTTTTTTAGCCTACTTGTATTCTCAGGCCCAGCAGGGACATTCCTGCCTCACAAAGCAGGCAAGAAAGCATCCCTTGGGTGTATCCCAAGAGACACCTTCCATATCTCTTAAGACCTACTTCTACCTGGTGTTGTGCAGGTCCCTTTCTTTGCATATAATTATACAGCCCTGCATGATTATATTGTACTGCAAAATGGTTGTTGCAGCCCAAGATCAACATACACAAGGCAATTCTGGCTTTGCATACCATCAATCTGAATTCTTACTCTTAAGAAAGATGCAAGAATTTCAGTGTTTGCAGTTGAATCAAATCTGACTGAACTGACAGTCTAACAGAGGCTCAGCAATTCTGGGATACAGGGTATTCTGGTTAAGTCACCTGCATGGGTAATTCAAAGGCTGTTCAGATGCCAAGGGAACTTCTCCCCCAAGGCACAGAGGGAGGGAAAAAGAAGAAAAACCCTTGAAAAACATCTGTTTGCTTCTATCTCCTCTTGTCAGTCAGGCCTCTTGCCAAAAGCTTATTAAAGGTAAATAAAGGGAGGGAAAAGTATATGATTATATTTATTATTAGGCAGATAAAGGAATTCAGGGGATATATATTTAAAAAGAGAGAGAGAGAGAGAAAGAAAAAAGTATGAGAAGTATAGATACCTCTGTTTCTTGTAGGGTCCCATGGTTCAAGCATACCATGTCTGGACATGTGATAGGGGAACCACAGCCTTCTTGAATTGCCAGCTCCATGTACTGTTTCAGACACTAGAAACAAGTAAAGAAAAGGAAAAAGAAAAAATTTATAGCCCACGTTGTTAAGAACCAGATGTCAGAGATGCCGTGCAGTTCCCACCTTCACCGCCTTAATTGGCTGTCCTGAAGCTCCAGCACACAGCAAACATCAATTATTATAAGCATGAATGTTACAAGTCATTACACTGGAAAGAATGCAACAAAGAACAATTAATTATGCATAACTTCATCTGCCGAGCACTGCATTTACCTAAGTCAGCAAGTCAGACCTTTCAGCCCTAACAACTCCTATGCTCTGCTAAACTGGGATTGGAGGATTTGGCAGGGGTGAGTATCCTTTATCCTAATTAAACAGACTTTGTGCGCCTTTGTTTTTGCCTCCTGTGTTCTTAATTGAGACTCTCAGCCAGCAGTCTCCATTGCAGGAGAACTCATTTACAAGAAAGACACTGCTGTTCTCAGCTGCACAAAAGGGGAAAGGGGTTTAGCACCTGGTTGGGAGGTTATAGTCTGCCCTAGAAGATGTGCAGCTACCAGTTCTTCCTCCCCCTCAACCCCTCCCACAGATCAAATAATTTCCATAATTTATCACAATTTATCATCAGCCTCTACTCTATCCAAAGTCTATTTCCAGCATGGAGGCCACTTTATGAATGCTTCCAAACAGTTCCATTACAAAAACAGCAGGCCTCCCCTCCAAGCTCAATAAGCCCTCTATTCTCCCCACATTTTATCTGGCATGACTATTTCAAATATATTCAACTTGTCTTCAAAGCACGTTATAGAGTCTTCAGTAAAACCACGGCACAAAATCATGCAACGGACCAAGGAACAGTCCTTGAATTGTTCCTCCAAGTTGCACAGGTAAGTAAGTAAGGTAACTTATAAAACCAAACAACAAAGTCTCCTAAAAATAATGGCAAAGCATACAATAAATTGCATGTCACCATCTATAGAACAACAAAGCATGGATTTCTGACAGATTTTGGCATCTGCTTGCATAGTGTTTACTGTAAATGAAAATAAACATGTGTTATGAAAAGTAGGACTAATGCAATTTTTTCCTTACAGTTTTATATTTCATGCCCACATTACACACCTCCTCCCCAGTACTGCTGACTTCTTCCCTTAATGCCCCATCTATTTTCAAATATGTCAAAGTGAAATATGGTTTTTAGACCTCTCTCTCTCTGCCAGCTTCTGGAAGAGGCACTGAGTTCAAAAGCTAATAGGTGAGTGATGGGGAAATCACAGCCTTCCCAAGTATGGCAGCCTTAGACTCTTCAAAAAACATTGTTTTATTATTTATAGGCATGTAACACTCAAGTTTGTGTTAGTCTGGACTATTCTGAGAAAACCTGGTATATTGTGGTCTGATTAAAGAAATTTCCTCATTTGTATTTTTTACTGGAAAACTAATTCCCTCTTAACCATCAGGTTAATTAGGACCTTTACAAATGGAAATGAGATTTCCTTATTATTCTGTCTCTACTGAAATGTCCACATCCACATTTTGCTTAATTCTGATGAGCTATACAGAGCTCAAGCAAGTAGCTCAATCTTGACTTATCGGCATTTTAAATTAACTTACTTTTGATTTGTAAATATTTGAAGTGTATTCTCTTAGAAGAACAATGGGATATAACCTAACTGGTAAGCTTTAAATATGTACCTCACTAAGCGCTAATGTATTCAGATCCAGCAGGCACCCCTATAAGAAAGCAGCAGAGCAGGTTGAAAGGATTTGATGGTGCAAGTAATATGTGGGAAGCAAGGGAGATAGTCTCAGGTGAAAAGCAAAAAAGAAATCATGTCAGTCTCTGAAGGCACTATTAGCTCCCTAAGGATTATCAGCCCAGATTTAGCCAGGAGTTACTCTTTTACTATTCCAACAGCAGCCTCAGTGCCCTGTCCCATCTTCTCGCCTGCTTCTCCCAAAGGCATCCAGGCACGGTGCTTTTACAAAGTCAGTTTATCCACTGGATCAAATCACTCCCCAGCATGGCATCTCCCTCACAGGGCAGTCAGCAGTAAACAGAAGCAGGTATGGAACCACAGTGGTGCCTGGGAGTGGAGTCCTGGTGACACTGGAGCTGTCAGGGCCCTGCCCACATCTGCCACCATAGTCTGGGCAGTACCAGCAGGTGACATAGGGAAAAGCCCAAAAAAAGCATGTCCAAAGCCCAGGGTGGCTCCCAGTGCCATTACTGATGCAGATGAAGGCTGTGGGTGACCTTGTCCTGCAGCTCCATGTTCCTTAAGCACTGAGCATTGCCCACATGCTTCAGCACATATCACAGAAGAAACAGGACAGCAAGCACTCACTCCCTACATAGATTTTCTCCCTGGCTTGTACCTGTGCCCAGCCTCCTCCACAAATAATGTAAACAGAAAATCCTGACCTCAGAGTCCCTTCCCCAAGGCCTGCACATGCTGCAGTGTGTTGAGTGCACTTCTTAGATAAGTGGGCATAATCTCCTTACATCTCACTCCATCTCCTCATGGGAGACCTGATTACATTCTGGATCAAGTCTCAGGGCAGCATTTGGTGAAGGGCAAATGTTTCCCTCTCACCGAAGCATTTAGGTTGCCTTAATTCCTCAGCAAGCATGAGAGAGCAACCTTTTACTTTTGCTAAGATCCTGGGTTCTGTCTCCTCTGTGGTGCCGCCTGATATTTAGTAATTTGTTTTGACAGCATGGTACAGTGGATTTGTATTCTGGGGGCAGCTCAGGTCAGGTAGTTACAGAGGGAGGACAAAGCCTGAGAAGTTACTGCAGGCCCAGCAGCAGCCCAGAGGCTTGTTCTTAATTTAGGTTCTCAGGACAGAAGCTTGGAGCACTGACAATTATGCTTCTATACAAGGATGGGCATGAAGCTCTTAAGGAGCTTCGATCCACAGTATAGATTTTGCCGTCAGTTTCCATATGTAGTATCTAAGTCATTAGGGGTACCAAGTCAGAAGAACAGAGGTTTCTGAGGATCACTAATAGATCTGGATTCTTCTCTTCTAACCCACTGCTTGGTTTTAGGTGAGCATTGGTGAGCAGGCAAGCCTTCTGTGATTCTTTTAGAGGTTGCTGTGTTTTCAGCTTGGAGAGATTTTGTAATTGCGCTGCGCAGAGCCATAGATCTTCACGTACATCCCAGAAAATCTCCCTGTTAAATAATTTTTGTAGATATGAAAGCTTTTATCTTGACTTTCTGTGCTTGGAGAAGGGGCTTTGGGTGCAACACAAGAAGGACTTAAAGTTGCTGGGAAACTTGAAGGAAGCATTTAATATTTATTGCTGAAGGATTAAGCTTTTTACCAAAGTACGCACATGAACAAAGATGTGAATTTCTTGTTCCCTCTTAACACCAAGGAAGAAACATTGGAAAACCACTAAAATTTTAAAATACGTCCCAACTTTGCAGCGAAATTCTTTTTGGAGGGGTTTTGCCATTATTTACATCTCAGCTACTAATTTAGCTACTTACTTGAGAAGTGGCAACGAAGAGTATCTGAAAAGATGCAAGCCAAAAACGTGATGAAAAGATGTTTCTATGTCTGTATAATGAATCATGACTGACCTTCTCAGCAGTGTGTCCTCCCACACTTTAGAGAATACATTATTACAGACATAAAATGGCAAGATTTTTTGTGCATTTTGTCTACAAAAATCAGCAGTGTCTCAAGAAAACTGCATACACTACATATGCTACTTAATTGCTTTTCAAAGTGAAGGGAAAATCAAGATGCTCTGCCTTCTGTGATACTAAGCATTAAGACCCTGAAAGGGTCTTAATCTTGACATCCAAGAAATCATGAAATCTCAACACCCTGGGCTACAGTCTCCCAGTTTCTTGCAGTCTGGTGACTTTTGAGCACAGAGAGCAGTCAGTGCCTGGAGTAGCCTCAACACAGGATCTGTGGCTTACAGTGACATTAATGCCATCCTCCTACTTTCCATGGCCAGAGCCAGCAAGTTTACATAAATGTGTCACAAAACCAAGGCAAAATGGTTGAAACAACAAACTAAAAATCTACCAAGGTCTTGCTGAACAGGTTAGAATCCTGCTGACTACAGGCAACACCCTGGGGGTTTGATTTCCTTATGTTCACCCCTCAAATAAAAAAACAGACACCAACACAAGTAGCTTAATTCCCATACCTGCAAGTGTACTCTAATCAGTGACATTCAGTTTACTCAGATTTTCCCCACTGAGCAAATATATCATTTAAATATCTGTGTTCTGGGAAACATAATAAAATCCAGAGGCATTCAAGCAAGAGAGATCAATTCGAATGTGATAATGTAATTCCACTAGTAAAACTCAGTACACCTAACAGAATGTTTTGTGGCTGATCTAGCTTTGCAAAGCATGTTTTGCTCCTGCTGGATTACTGACAAATTCAGTCAAAAAGAGGACCGAGCATTTTTTTCTCTGCCTGAGATTCATAATGACATTTTTCTCCAATAATTTTCTGTCCATGTGTTTTGGGGCAAGATTTTTGCCTCTTATCCTGGTTTTGTCTTTCAGGCCATCACGTTCCTCTATTTAATAAAATAAGATCAATATCTCCTTACCTACTTCACAAAATGCTGATCATGAGTATCTAGTGAGTTAAGGCCTATAAAGTACCTGGATCAAATGATCATGCAACACATATGCTTTTTTTT
>VYXD01001539.1:100350-159394 GCA_013397195.1 Hylia prasina
AAAAAAACCACCATCAAAATAAGCAAGCAAACGAAAAACAAACAACAAAAAACCACCACACCAACATCCTCCAGTGACTTCTGACCTGTTTTCAGGTCAGGTACGTTAGTTACCGTTAGTGAGGTACATTAAAGTCACTATCACCAGAGAAACTAGGTCCATTTTTCCCATGCTGACAAAGAGACCAGAAGAGTACTACTATCTGTAGGGCTTTTATCAGCTCATTCAACCTCTCTCCTTCTATCATTTCCACCAGCTTTATTTGATTTGAATTCACAGGCCAGAAAGTCCTTACTGACTACTATAGGCAATGCATGACCTGGGCAACATCTCTGCAGCACAGGCAAAGGTTCAACAGGCCATTTTTGTTTAGGTTTTCTGATTGCCCTTAAAAGTTACATAGAAGATTTTAAAGGTCTCTGAGAACTCAAAAAAGAATAGCAGGGAAACAAAAGTTCACAGCTATCCTATGATGTTTCAAAGTTTTGCTTCAGAAAAAAGTAAATACTGAGATTGCATGCAGACTGTGTATGTCCTCCAACACTCTTAAACTGCATCGTTTTCCCCTTTTATTACTGGGTTTTACCAGTAATTGCTATGGGAACGTATCTTAGTTTCAAATTATCAAAAGCAAAATGACAAGAGAAATCTTTTAAATAAGGCAAGACAGGCTAACACCCAATACTCCTTAGAAAAGCATCCCGTGTCAGCATGGTAACACATCCTTTTTGTACAAGACAAGCAATCCCATCTCACAGTTCTGTCCATCTCCCATTACCCCCCTTGTGTAATGTGAAGGCACTGACAGATCTTACCGCTGTACAAAAGATGCAGCTGCATTCCTGAAGAGTGGTCATCTTATCCAGGGAATATTCACAGAGACATAGCTTGCAAGTGAGGAGAGGCTCCAGAGCTAACTCTCCAGCTTCTGACTTGTCAGCTGTCATGGTGCGAGGACAAGCCTTCCCAGCAGAGCCCATTCAGTCATTAATGGTGCATTCAGCCTGAAAAGAGAAATCAGCAGCTGAAACATCGCACAAGCCATGCAGTCACTTCCACTGCTCTGAGAATTTACATCCCAGATCCATAAAAGTACCTGCACATCCAAATGTACTACTCAACATCCTGGGGCCAGTCTCAACTTCAGGCCATTCAAAATTTACAAAGAGAGCACACCTCCTCAAAAGACCCGAACTGGCTGGGTTCTTTGAGAACATTTACCTTGCTGGCACAAAGCACCTTAGTCAGGCTGCTTAACACCAAAATAAAGAAAAAAACAAACAAACACAAAACAAAACTCACACAGATGGGGCATTATACATACATGCATATATATATATATATATATCTGCCATTTTAAATGAGTTTCAGACTCATAATCCTCCCACCCAAATGGGATCCTTCACCCTTCATTGCACCCACACAGTCCCAGTCAGTGTCTCTACTCCCACTTTCTGTTCCAGTTGGTGGTTCGGAAACTCCCCTAGGGCAGTGCAAGACAACAACAGATTCTCACTTTCTAGGCAAGCACTTCAAACATTTAGCCTGTAATGCACGTGGTGGGTACTATGAAGGTACCACCTTCTCCATGCGTTGTCAATGAGATAGAGCTGGCACACTATTGCAAGAGGGGTGGTGAAGGCATCTAAACCCAGGAAAGGGCTTCAGCTTGCATGCGCTACTTCACACAGGGCTGGAGCTTAAAACCAAATGAGTAAGAGCATTTCATGCGCAGTCTTCTTTTTTGTATTGCCTTAATGATGCCAAAAAGTAGCTTTTGTGCATCCCCCTTTCTGGCATCCAGCTCTTCTATTTATTTCATAAGCCCCTGAGGCATTTAACTGATGTTTGTGAACAAGTGCACTAGCACTTTGACAGAGAGATGCTCACCAGAGCCATGTTTTCACAACACGCCAGAGCAGTGCTTGGGGATGAAATTTCTCTTCTTTGACGAGCAGCAAATGGAAATGTCATGCCTGCATGTAATGCTTTCTGGCCTAAGCATTTGAAAACACTGTGCCATAATCATAAAAAATCTCAAGACCCTCATTCTTACACAGTAACACTGAAGAAAGAATTAAAGATAATATCTTTGCGCTTAAGCTGAAACAATGCAAAGCCTATTTGCAGATTTTACTCACCTCAGCACAGACAGTGGGGTTTGCCACAGTACTTAAGGCACAGCAAAATCTATCCCCACCTCTAAGAAACTTGGCCCAACTTCCACAGCCCTCCTTCTGAATACACTTTGCTGATGGCAAGACAACCTTCACGCATATTTTACAAGCAGAGACCTGATGGCCAGCTGTGCACAGCTGCTTGCAGCAGCACCAAGAACACAGCTCTACTAACTCTGAAGAATTTCATGAACATGAAATCAACCAAGGCCTATCAATGTGCCTGTCAGATCTGACATCTCAGGAGGCAAACCATAGACTTGAGCCCTTTGGTCCTCTTCTCCCTTCCCCTGCAGTCCTGAGCACGCTCTGGGCAGGGCTGTCAGGTCACATTTGGCAGCACATCCCTGCTGCCATACTGTGGCTCCTGGAGTGGTTTAAGCAGCTGCAGACTGTCAATGTCTGTGTGACATAGTGACTTGCAGTGCCTGCTGAATTCCACCCTATGGGGAGAATGATGGGGCTCATGGAGTTTGTGGAACCTTTCCCTGCGGCTCCCACCTCATAACCTTACTCACAGCTGAGCCCGTCCCTAGGCCTGTCCCTAAAGCCTCATGCCCTGTGCTCCCACAATCTGCAGAAAGACACTTTCTCTTCAAAAGCCACAAAACCACAACAAATCTGGGTCAGAGAACACTCACGCCTTTTTATTTTTTACATTTGGCAGTTTCCTAGCCTAGCCTATCAGAGAAGCCATCAGATTTGTACCTTGGAATCTCTTTCTTGTATGCACACAATTTTAAGAGACATGAGCCAAGATTCTGGCAACCAAATTCCTGACCACAAATCCAAAGCAAACCCTCTTTTAATGGCTTGCTGTCACTAGTTTGTAACATACGCTATTTCCACATTACTCTTGTTGCAGTCCTGGGGCCTGCTACCGTGATGCCCCTCAAAATTTTCTACATACAGCTGCAGAGCTGGAGCTCCAGCGTGGCCAGAAGCCTTAGAAGGAAGCCTCCCTCTGAGTCAGGAACTGCAACAATCTTCTGTAATTACTGCAGCGGGGCGGGGAGGAACACTGAGTCACTGGAAACGCTATGGCAGATCAAGAACTACCTGTTATTTAAACCCACATGCTAGACGTTATCTCAGTATTTATGAGAACTGTAACACATTTACTCAGGCTGCTTTTCAATGGCAGCTGCATCTGTACAGGTGAGCTACTCACCCTCACTCTGCACCGATCTGAAATTTCTTCATTTACACAGTAAAAGGCAGCAACGCTAAAAGGACAGATGCACAAAAAAACAGGTAGGAATATCTCAGGATGTGGGAATGGATATAAAATGGATACAGCTGTTTCAAAAGTCAGTGTTCTTCTTATAACTAAAAGGGTTATGACCCTGCATGCAGGCAGCATTAAGGCAGCTGTAGGAAGATTCAGGTGTATGATTGAGGTTTAGGGCTAGGGGCTAATTTTAGATGGCCTAAATCCAGCACTCAATGTGACAGTGAAGAGCAGGCTCCTGATACACTGCTCTGCAGTAGTAGCAACCTAATGCCAGTGTGATGGCTGTAGGGACTCACTACGATATCCCACTGTCATTGATGATAACCCTTGTCCCTGAAGACTGTAAGTTCAATTCAGTTTTGTTCCCTGTACCTCCACACATTCGCCCTTCCCTCACACCAGGATGCCAGAGCACAGCTGAGGTTCTCCCTAAAACAGGCAGAGCACCGAGCGGAAACCACCAGCAGACAACACCAAGCAAGCCTGGCACATCAGGGGATCCACCCCCAGACAGCCCAAGCTAGCTCACCTCACCGCAGCCTCATTAACTCCATTGGAGTTAATCAAATGAAGCAAACAGGATCAGAGAACATGGAGACAGCTCCATGTCCTGCCTGCTCACCCTTGAAGGAAACACTGTGGCTACCAGGAAGAACACTCCTCCCATGGTCCTTGAGAGGCCAGCTTGTCCACAAGCAGCCATCCGGGTGAGGCTGGCCCAGTAAAGCCATCCTATTAGCACTGAACACCTGCCTGCCTAAGGGAGAACAGACACATGGCCTGCTTGGCCTGCTCATTTTCCCAGAGCAACCCAGCCCACTGGTCCTTGCACCTGCCCTTTAGAACTGGGGCTTCTACAACTGCTGCCAAGGGACACATGGTAGGGGTAGAGCTCAGGGTTATGGAGAACAGTAGCCCCATTCAACAGCAGCTAGGCTCTGAAATCAGGTCTGCACGGGATGTTCATTCTCATCATCATCAGGTCAGATGGTGGTAACAATGGGGAAAGAAAGACACGTCTTCCTCAAGTTCCCAGCCTCTACTCCTGTTCTTCCCCAATGCTTCAAAATGCATTGTCCTCTCTCAAGCTCTCCATCTCCTCAATTTTATCAGCCCGGCAGAACTGACTTTTCCAGGTGCTGCAGGGAAGCCACGAAGTTCCACCTCAGCTGGTCTGAATTTTTATGGCTTTCACTTTGCTACACTTATCCCACAGACTGTCATTACTTAATTACACATCCATCAGTCCTCTTTACAGAGGATTAAAATTCCTATTGTAATTACAGGTGAGTAGCCAATAGGTTAGATTGAAAACGAAGCATCTTGGATGCATGTGTTGTGCCGGGGAAGAGGGAGTCATTGAAGAATGAGCTAGGAATAAAAAGTAAAAGAACACTCTATATTTGGTTATATGAACAAAATTGATCAGAAGTTAAAGTAAATGGAAAGTTTCTGAAAAACAATGGACACTTATAAATACAACACGTGGTTAAGCATTTAAACCTTCCCTTTCATGCTTACAAACACAAATGACCTGTTTAGGAAAGCATCCCAAACAAAGCAAGAAATGTGTCACTAAAACTGTAGTGCAGCACCTCAACTCCACCAAAAAACCTCTGCTGAACAGCAAGGCTCCTGTAAGATGTTGTGGAATACAGATAAACACTTGTTTGAGGGCATTCTAATCCAGCAAAATATACTGGTCTGAATCCCGCACCAGTGTAAATCAAGGCAAGGAAAGGTCAAACGGGCCCCAGCATGTGTAAACACTCAGGAACTCTGAAGATCCACTTTGTCTACTTCTATCAGCCCCGTACATTCACACAGACACAGATCATACTCCTTTCACATTGCACAGGATTTCCAGGAAATTGGACATCTTTCCTCAAATTGTATGCTGCTCACCTCATAAGAAGACTCATACTTCCCTGGCTGTGACCCTGATGGTGCTGATGCCACAGGATAAGGCGGGACCAGAAAGTCAGAAGGAATGTGAGAGTTACAAAGGGTCAGCACGGTGGGGGTGTAAACTGCACACTGACCAAGCTTGCCAAGCACTCAGACCTGTCAACGTTTCCATTTCACTCATCTGCCTGTGGACACTTTCGCTTTGTCTCTGGGAGGTGACAAAGCTTTGGGCTTTCTTGTAGCACTGAAACATCTCAACAGTGACCATAAGCAAGAAAACATCACAGTGTGCTCAAAGCAGAAAGGGCTGAGAAGGGTAAGTACAAGCAGAAACACTAACACCAAAGCATAGAGATTTTGAGTGAAGTACGAAAAATACAAGAAAAGCACTGGAGGAAGGAAGGAATGCAGAACTTGTCTGCCTTCAGGGCCCCCTGACACCACAGTGTCTGATGTCTAACTTTGAAAATTACTTTCTAACAGCAAATAGCTGCAATGCCTGCTTCTAGACAGGTACCCATTGCAAATCCTGACAGTAGTGTCCCAAAGTGGAAACTATTAATTCCCTGTTACGGGGTGAGAGAGCAGCTGGGTGAGTGTCGGGGAGACAGCCAAGGTTAAGCCACCCCAGCTCCACAGAGGAATCAAAAATCAATATAACCTACTGGTCAAACTTTTCCTGTAAGCAGGAGTTTTAAGGTAACATCCTTGTTACAGTCACACAAAGGCTCACTTGAGTCTGCCCAGCTGCCTCAAACCATGACTACTACCAAAGAACAGAAGTTACTCTGTATATGCAATAAGGAAAACAAGCCAGGCCGTCTCCTGAGCCACATCAGGACATTGTTGCTGTGCCTGCCACCAACTCACTGTATTTAGCTAAAAAAAAGTGTCTGAATGTGACTTTTACCACTTAGAAACATCATGTGGAATCATTAGAGCCTCCTGCACTGAGGCTGGAGGAGAATGAGTGAACTATCTTCAGCACCACAAGTTATGCTTTCATTTTTCAGATGCCACATCCAATTGCAAAAACAGAGGTCTTGGAGAAGCTACATCAAGTCTTGTGTTTACAAACAATTCTGCTGAAGTTAGTCAAGCTATATGCTTTTACCTACAATTACAGTTTAAAGGAAGCCAAGGAACGCACAAGTATGGGACACACTGCTCCAGAAAACATTAACGGAACAAAAAGGGTCCTTAATGTGTTTTCCCCTGGGGGCTGGAAAGTCCATCCTGTGGGTGGGGTGAGACCTGAGAGGCCCCTCTGCCCCAGTACACCCATAAACTAGCACCCAGGCACGTGGACTTGCATAAACATGGTGAGATTGAAAAGAGATATAAGGATACATGTGGGTCTAACACCTAGCACAGCACTTTCCCCTTTAAAAAAAAAAAAAATAGCATCAAAACACACTCACAGGATGTGTGCTACACTCCTTTTAGTGTACCAGATATTTACAAAACTCTCTTGGAGAAACATTTGCAAGCACTGCAAGTAATCCTTTCTCATGCCCTAGAGATTTTTCAAGTACTCCACCCATTATGAAATTACTTCAGTGCCATACAAAAACCTGGTTTGACATTGTTCACTCAGGAGTCTGTTTCCTGTTACCAAGGTTCCCTCCTTAAAAAATAAAATAGAAAAAGAAAACTGCCTCAAAAACATGAGTGTTCAAAACCAATGCTAAAAATCAGGCCCTTGGGGAAAAATAACAATTACAGAAATATTTTAAAAATATAACAGAGTGGTATTAAAATAATGGGGTCAAATTACAAGATATAAACTAAGCTATGAAATTTGGACGTGTGAAGACAGCTGTCAGAAACCCACATTTCTATCAATTTCAGTGAAACGCCATCGTTATCAGTTTGGTTACAAGTTCTTAGCTGTCCCAACTCTCAAGACAATGTCATTCAAAATCCATTACTAAGACAGCTTTTTTAAACTCAGCATCTCTGCAGAGAATTAGTCTGAGTCAAGTGCACTCGAGCTTCTGTGGTCTTACAGACAGACCACTAACCCATGGTGCATTAACTTCTCCTTACAATAGGCACTGCCAACACAGAGCTACCTATCCAGTCCATACAGCATTACTTATCAGGCAGTGATCCAGCTAGGCTGTAAAACATATGATTAAAGCCACAATTTGAAAAACCCTTCATCTTCAAGAGTGACATTTAATCATATGTTTAAGTGCTCCTGTGTATCAAAGCCTGAATGTTCTGCTTCATTGCAATGAGGTTATTAAAAAGTTAAACAAGTACTTAGATTTTCCTGAAATCATGGTCTCAAAAAAAGCAACCAGATCCAGAAATAGAAGGTCTCATTTTAAATACATTTTTAATATATTCAGAATTACTGTACTACATTTGAGCCTTTAAACAGCAAGCACTTGATTACATGCATGTATGAGGAGAACCCATTTCTGGATTACCATAATATGCTACCAAGCTGAAGCATTAGAGAGAATAAAAGCATTCAATATCTGTTCTCTTTGAGCAAGGCTTAAGAAAAGTCAGATGTATAATATTTCATGACAGCTTTCTACACTGTAAAATTTTTATTGTGAGAAAACTTGTTTAAAGGACAAGCAGCCTAAGTAAATATGCTGGTACATGAGAACACACCAAAGGCAATTTCTCTCACTTGTTTTCATTGGAATGCCTGGGGAAGAAAAAAAAAACCAAACCAACCAACTTTGAGCTGCTGTTCAAGAAGCAGTAGCTATATGGAGTATTTTCATATCATGCTAGCAACCAAAAAATAAATATATCAAATACTTTTAAAGGAATGCAGTGAGTGGAAAGCCTCTTGCACAAAAGTTAAAGGATTGACTATAGTAATTCAGTATTCATAGCATTCATTGAATATGATCCAGATTTTTGCCAGGAATTTTTATACCAACACTTTAGGATATTTAAAATATACACTGAACAGCTTCCCAAATATCACACGCACCCAATCATTCCAAAACATTCTAATAAACCAAAACACCACAAGGACACACATATATATATCAGTCTCCACAAGGCTTTGCGAGTACACTTGTTGGATAACTTCTCTACAGTACTGTAATACTGTGAGGTATGAATAACTCTGAAAATTTAGAACACCAGCTCTTCACAGCAATTTTTTGTGACCCTATGTCAATATGTCCTCAGGGAGGCGGGGCATTTTGAAAGAAGACCATTAATATTAACTGAACAAAGCAGAATATATTTTGTTTTTCTGAAACAGATGTGACTCTGTAATTGTGGCAATCCTTTATAGACTTCCTTGCAATAGTGCTTGAGAACAAGCAAGAGGGGAAAAAAGTGGGATTTTCCCCCTTCCACTCTTAAAACACAGCAGAGTCCAAGAATGACCTAATGGTGAAATAAATCTACGAGCTAATGGTGAAATAAATGCTGCTAGTCACAGCTGAAGGGAGCTAGGAAAAGAGCTTTTGGATCACTTAAAGATAAAAAAAAGTCAACTAAAAGAGAAATAATTCAGCCTGTTGCTAAACTAAATGCATAATCAAAACATGGTATTCAACTCTTTCCAATACTGACAGAAGCCGCTCAATGGCAATACTCATTGACTCCATGAGGATGGGAGCAATCCATTCTGCATGGGATGAGGTCAGACACTATTGCAGAAGCCACCACTTTCACTCAGCTCAGTGCCTGAAACTAGGCCATATCAAAGTTCAGGGCACAGCTCTATCAACATTGGCAGGCTGGAAAGCCACAGCTTCCTGCATCAGATCTGCAGGGTGACCCAGATGCATCAGGCTCACTGTGCCTGATCAGTGGGATGGTGCTGGCCCCAGGCACAGGCTTAGGATGACACACCTGGTCCTGCAGGAGACCAACAGCAGGATTCTCCTAAGGTTTTATGTTCATCCTGGTCACAGTGCTCAGCAAAATTGATCAGCACAAAATGCTGTGAAACAAAGTGCAGCCAGACAAGAGAACTAGAGGGTTTTGGCATCAAACATTTCCAAATATTTCCAAAACATATTCAAACAACAAAATTATACCAAGTGGAATTCCAAGTACTGGCTACCAGGTCTGAGATTAAAATCTAAAGCTTCTCTAAATAACATCCTTGGTTCTTAATGACACTATGCAGCATATGTTAATGCTAAGTTAAAAGGAATTTCCACCCAAACTAGTTAGGTGCACTTTAAACATCCTGTTGACAAGAGGTAATATACCACTATTAAATAAAAACAAATTCTTCAAAATTACAAATAATAGATCTTTCTTTCAGACCACATGAAGGCTTTTGGTAACTGTGGCATTTACTAAGTAAATGGAATTGAGCTTTTGGGAGGTCAAATGGATTGATAACTTGGCTAGCTGACTCTGCTGAAACTGGAATAGGAAGTCAGATGTAACAATTCGCCTTTGACACAGAAAAAAACGTTTATTTTTTTTAATTGGATAGCAAAACCTTGGGATGTGCTAAATCCCTGAGCTGGAATGTTTACAGTTTAGATAGGGTGTGTTCAGAAGACACTTGCAACACGGGCCTGCTCTAGCATCAAGGATTTTTAGGAGATATTTGTAAACACACATTGTTAAAGTGAAAGCAGTGGAAAACAGAGGGACCAGCTTCATGTGATTGTAGTTTGCACTCTTCTTCTAACAAGAAACTAATTGGGCTCTCAGAGTCCCCTGGCTGGAGATTGCCAAAGCTGTGTCTGGAGCAAGCAGCATCCTGACTGCAAGGCAAGCAGGTCAAGGCAAATAGAGATGTGACACAAAGCCAGAACTCCAAAGGGCCTGCAAGAAACTTCCTGGCGTCAAGAGAAGCATGCAGAGTTTGCCAGAAGCCAAGGAACAACTCAACTGACAGGAACAATGAAACTGATCCTCCACTGAATTCTGCAAAATGTACTGAAAGCCATCTATTGAAAAAAAGAAAAATTAATGTGTGTTTATTCTTAGAAGGGGTGATCTGAGAATTTTTCTTTCAGTGCTTGCAATAAGATGATACCTCTAACATCGCTGTCATTCTGTTTTGTCAAGCCACAGAAAGCGCAAACTTGCAAGAATATGGTCCTACAGACTTTTTTCACTGCAAGCATTGAAAAGCATTTTTAACCATTTTAGATTTACATCAACAGAAATAACAGAACAAGTTGATTTTCCTTCTATAACAATTTCTGCGTGACTGCTCAGTGAGCAAAACTAAGACATATAATATTTTAATCTGCCCCTATCTAATCTTAGAGTCAAATACACTGCTCATAATTATACAGTAAATATGTTATTCGTGGTAAAACCAAAATAAAATAATTAAAACATTGAAAACTGCCCTTGATTCAAATGTATCTCAGTGACTTAGAAAGCTTACCCAGCAGTAACTTTCAAGTCTGAGCTACAAGGACAGTCAGTGAATCAAATTCACTGGGAATCAAATCTGGGGATTAGACCTTGGGGAAGTCACTATCTCTAACATAAAGCCATTGCCATTAAGAAAACAACATGGACAGCTACTGACTATGCTGAAATTTGGCAAGAAACAATAGTAGAGGTTTGAACCCAGACATGAGGCTGTTTTGCAACTAAACACATTTACTGAAATAACAATTACTACTGCTTTTTATGACTGGTAATTTAACTAGTCAGAGTGTGTCCCTAAACCACACCCCTGCTTGCTGCTCAATGAGTCCTTCCAAAGGCAACTGGAGATGAGGAAAAGAAAAGTTCCAGCTCTGGCCAGATCTGCACAGGCAAAAAGGAGAAGTAAACGCCAGTAACACTCCATGACTGAGCATCTCTCTTGCTTGTACTCTCAGTATTCACATTTCATCCCCCTCTTTCCCAACTCACACATGTGGGAAAAGGTAAGCACCCAGCATGCTGTGAGAGAGATCCAGGGAGGAATTCTGCTGCCAGCAATTCCTTCCATATTGCCTACTGCTCCAGTGTGGAGGAGCCCCACGTGCCCAGGCTTTGAATTTGGGGCACCTCTAACCTCTGATAAGCCTCATATACAGGCTACTGAACAGAAGTTGCAAACTATGCTGGAATAGCAAAAATACTTTCAACTACTATTAGTCTTACACTCTTGACTAACTTTAACAGCCATGTATTTTTAAAACAACTGCGTATTCCCATTTTTATAAATAAACATTTTTAATACACATTATCTATTTTGCTCAGCATTTTATTAACAGTGTAAGACAAATACAAGTAAACCTGAGTAAAAAAAGCTGTCTATCACATAACACAAAGTTGTCTCATTGCTGCCCTGCCCTCTCCCACCCTATTTTACACATCCCCCTTCTGTCTCTGTGCTTCAGGCTCCAAGCATTCACAAGATTTTTGCCTGTATTGTGCCAAGCACAGGGAACACGGTTAAGTTTCTCAGGGGCTTGATGCAACTATTTAGAAATCCAGATGTTATTATAAGACATGTAATACACCAGAAGTGTCCATCAAACACAGTTAGAGGTTTGCGTTCATCACTCCCTCACTTCAGTTCCAAATTTCAACATTCATTACAGAAATAATTACAAGGGAGAACAGCAACCTGTAAACATACAAGATACCAGCCTCAAGTGCCTCAGCATCTGCTAACAACTGGCTAGTCTCTACATGATCTTAGCCACACAGTCAAAGTCCTGCCAATGGTAGTGTTTCCAAAGGAGTGTTTTTCAATGGACCTGAGCATTATATGTGCAAAGATAAGCAACTGGGAGCTTATCTTTGAAATAAGCCGCCCCACCTGCCAAACTCTCAGAAAAATGAGTAAGTAGAACCAAAAACTCATAGACTTATTATATTATAGGACGACAGCCTTACAAAAACCTTTCTAGCAGAAACTTTCTGCTAGCTGGTATTTTAATTATGACTGTGACAACTAATGCCCATAGGCAAAATGGGCATTTTGTCCTCATTGTTGTGGAACTTGGAGAAAAGACAAGAGTTCTTGACTTTTTCTCTACTCTTCACAAGTGTATTTCCTTAAATTTGTTTGTCCGTCCTTCCAAAATGTGATAAGCAAGGTTAACAAGGGGGTTGAAATTGCTCAAATCATGCACACTGCTTGAGTATTTGCAACAAAAACATTGACAAATCCAAAAAATACATGTCCTCATAGTAGCATTGTCTAAATTACATACATGTGTGTGGCTTCTACTTCACTCCTGCCAAAGGGCACGATTGCCTTTCCCATAGATTTTCTGTGGAAACTGTGATGAAGAATACCCACCACTGAAACCATCAGTGCAACTGTGGAGAGGTCAAGAGGGTGCAAGATTGCATCTTCTCCACTGTGCAAAATTTCAGCAAGCAAGTTATTGCAGGCCCCATGGATGTTATCTTGGCCCTAAAATGGGTAAACCCCATGGGGAAGAGTTCAAGTATCAGTGGTTGGCAGAGCGCCCACTGCTGTGAAAAATGTTCCAGTGACTGCAATGGTAAACAGCCCACAGGATCAGCTCCATTTCCCCAATGACTACAGCTTTGTAACTTTTTTTTTTTAAAAAAAGGGGGAAAGACTGGCTTGTTTTCCTTCATCATCTCCCTATATCCCTCAGAATGCTTCAAAAATTAATCACAGGCAGAACACATGAACTCTCCCATCTACTCCTCAGACATAACCAGTGCCAGCCTGCGTGGCACTGCTTCTACTTAATTCTGGAATTTTCTTTGCATGCAAAGGATTAGCCTGGATGCTAGTCATGAAATGTGTTTTTCCTTCTATGTACATAGGGATTTAGAGCATGTAATTTTGAATTATTTGCAGCTATATATACACATGTGCAAAGAAATCTCCCCTACGCCACAGCAACATACAGTACATAAAAGTGTAAGCAGAGGTAGCCTCAAAGGAATCATTCCAGTCCCTGAAAACAGATACAGTTTTTCTGTTCCAATGATTTTTCCTTTTTGCAAATATATAGAACACATAAACGTTTTCAGATCTGCAAGTTTCATTCTTGTCTATCTGAAAATTCAACAGTTTGTATAACCAAACATAAATATCATCAAACCCTCTGTCAGATACCCAGGCAACATCCACTCCTTGACTAATGACTCATGTCTTATACTTTCCATCCTCTCCTCATTTTTACAACAAAGCAAAAGGCAGAAAAGCTTGCAACAGAAACAAATACTGACAGTCTCAATTAAAGGGCAGAAGCGCGACCATGACAGTAAAATGGTAATTTTTCCTTCTAATAAAAAGTGATTCTGTATTCCACCTCCTAACCGGCATCTAGACAAACTAGAGAAGTGGGTGCGTAAGAACTAAATGGTTCAACATGTCCAAGTGCAAAGTGCCGCACCTGGGTCAGGGCAGTCCCAGACATTGGTACAGAATGAGAGAAGAGCTCATTGAGAGCTGCTCTGCCAAAAAGGACTTGGGGCTCTCCTGGATGAAAACTTGGACATAAGCCAACAGCATCAGTGCTTGCAGTCCAAAATTCCAACCACACCCTGGGCTGCATCAAAAGCAAAGTGGTCAGGAGATCAAGGGAGGGGATTCTGCCCCTCTTCTCTGCTGAGACCCCACCTGGATCCAGCCCTGGGGTCCTCAGCACAGGAAGTACATGTCTATAAAAGGGCCACAAAGATGATCAGAGGGCTGGAATAACTCTCCCCCAAAGACCAACTGAGAGAGCTCGGATTGTTCCACCTGGAGAGGGGACGGCTCCAAGAACACATCAGTGTGGTATTCCAGTACCTAAAGGGAGTCTATAAAAAAAAGGAAAAGTAATTTTTACACAGGCAGATAGTGACAGAACAAGCAGAACAGTTTCAAACTAGAAGAGGGGAGATGTACATTAGGTGCTAAGAATAAATCCTTTCCTCAGAGGGGTGGCAAGACGCTGGAACAGACTGCCTAGAGAAGCTGTGGATGTCTCATCCTTGGAAGGCCAGGTTGGATAGGATTATGAACAACCTGGTCCAGTGGAAAGTGTCCCTGCCCATGGCAGGTAGGTTGGAACTAGATAGTCTTGAAGGTCCCTTCCAACCCAAGTTATTCCATGATTCTATGCTCTCTTGTTTCTCCTTGCAACAAAAAGCACGTATAACAAGTACCCATGATGGCTGTGTCTACAACAAGCTCAGGAAGTACACAGGAAGAAACTCCATGCTGGAACCACTTAGAAGTGGCACAGAAAGATTACTGAACACTATTTTCTTACTGATCAGCACAAAGTTATTTGGCACAAGCATCTCTGTAAATGTTTGTCCAAGACTAGGTAAATTTGCAGTGTATGATGGCCCTTCAGACCTGTGCTTCTGTCAAGTGAGAGGGCTCATAGTCTAGCACTGGAGCTCAGCTATGCTTCAGCAGAAATACAGAATGCTAGAGGCTGAGCTTAGTATCATTGCTGTCTTTCCCTTTGGATCTGTTCTTTCTTGTTTTGTTCAATGTTTCCCTTCGCAAACCGAAAGATTAGTTTTCAAATGGAATGAATGTAAGGGCAAAGAAGACAATTTGTGAAGTGCATTATATTGGGCTCTGCTTTAGCATGAGGAAGCTAGAGGAAAAGGAGGGAACTGTACCCAGCTCTGGGCAAGTAGCAGAGGAAAAGCACAGCTCCAGAATCACTTTCAGCCTCACAAAGCTGAAGGCAACGTCTGCCTTAGGATATGCAAGGAGGTCCGATAGACTCAGTTCACAGCAAGACTGGCAGCCTGCCACAGTATTTGTTCACGTGTGCCTGAGATATCCATGGGTCCAGAGCTGTAATTATGGCCTCAGATATCACAGTACTACTAGCCCAGGAGATATTTGTGGAACTGATACATACAACCTATAGGCACTGTGAAGTCTCAGGCTCATTCAAGGAAACTCCCCACTCCAGAAAAGGGACAGCAAGTCTATAGCAGTTCTTTCCAGCTACATCAAAGCAACACACTCCACTGAGTCTCACCACTAAAAGTCACTGAAAGGTCTGAACAGGATGAACTGCAGGCTCAGGCTCACACCACAGATATCATCAGAGGCATACTAATGAGCTGCAGACCAGGTTAAGCATTAGCACTGCTTGTTTCCCTATGGAGCGGCTTGCTGCTTCTCACAGTTGCATTTTATACTCAAAATAATAAAATGGACAAGTACATACTTTCCTCCATCAAAACGGAAAGGCCAGACAACCACTTCCACACTCTTTATTTCTACAAAGATTATGAAGCATTTAGAGAATAGAGTGCAATCCAAGAACCTAGCTAGAGAGAATAAACTCCATATTGTTTGCTATTCATATTGCTACCTTTTGCCCCAAAGCCTACTATCACACAAACAGAATCACCAGAATGTCACATCTGCGGGAAAGAAGCCCACGACCACCAGAGAGGTGCGTGCAGAATACTTCAGCATGGGGAACAGAAACGACTCCAGGCTGCCAAATACTAGTTCCACATGAAGCCTAGGGAGGTTTCTGGGTCCTTGTGTGAGCAGACAGGACTTTGTGTGAAACACCCCCATCAGACAGTAAGATGCATGGAAGAAAAGGAGTCTGAGTCTCATCATACTGGCTTGGCTCTGGTTTATTTTGAAATAGTACCTCCACTTTACTACAGCTTTAGACACTCTGCAAACACACACTTCTCAATCCATAATCTAAAGCATTACTTTCAGCAGCATAACTGCAGCCATGCCCTTATCAACGTGCAGTACCTTCTCCAAAATAGCTTACATTCACTGACTGAAGGGTTTCAGCCACTTTCATGTTAAAGCAACAACCCAGACACCCACTCACATTCAGGCACAGACAAGTCCTGACAGGACAAGAATCAGGACAATATATTTGTTTTGACAAATATTTAACGACAGGATTTTGAAACTTCTGTTCCCCTTAATATTGGAATCCTAAACCCAGTGCCTGCCCTTAACCAAGACCACTTGCCCTTCAGGCTGAGGGCAGCCAAACATATCAGATTGCTCTGCCTGCTCACAGGCAGTTGGAAAGCTGCATGGGGGTATTTCAGTCACGGCCTGTATTTCTGCTAACATTTACTTCTTTAAAGCATTCGGTGTCTGTTGACTAAGAGGATTCAAAGTCACCCTGCAATGCTTTCTCTACTACAGTAATTCTAAACATTTTACAACAAGGAAGACACTTGATATTGCTGTATGCAGTTAGGAAGCAGAGTGCTTTTGCATTACAGAAAATACAGAGCTTTAAAATAAACTAGACTGGAACACCTTCATTACTGAAGCTGCTTTGCACTGAGAAATCCTTATGATGAAAAAGCAGTGCAAACATTCCAGTAAATGCAGTTGTCTATTCTTAGTGTCAAAAAAATTTTAAATGCAAACGAGAAAACAAAAGTATGGTATATTTTGTATGTGCTTACATAAACCACATAACCCTAAACCCTGAGCAGATTAGAAGCGTACATTAACACGGATTAGAAGTTAACACTTACAATACAGATTTTTTCCTTCCTGATAGCAGCTGCATGAGACTGTGGCAGAAGAAATGCCTTTAAACCAGGAGGAAGTATCAGCATTTTAAACTCAGGCTTCCTCCAGCTTAATCCGGTATATTTTCAGTATGAAAGAAGTTCTTCTATTTAAACTAAAACATACTGACAGTATGCCATTTTAGCAATTGCCTTCCACACAGATATATTCTAATACTGCAGCATTTTTTTAAACATTTCACACAGATATTTCTCCAAAACTTACACTTTTGGAGACAGCTATTTTCAGACAATTACAAAAGTAATTTCACCCTTTTGGGAAGTACTTGATGTCTATTTATTTTCAGCCTTTAACAGGCAGGACACCAAGGTTTCCTTCTGCCTCAGCTCTAAGCACCACATAGTTTGATTTTAGCCAAACCACAAATAACATTTATTTTAGCTATTTAATCAGTCTAGTTCTTACATTAANAGAGAGAGCGCACCTTTTTCACTTTCTTCCATTAGAAGCAAGTGCTGGCTTTCTGTTCTTTCAGGGTATCCTTAGCTCTTAAGGAAAAAACAGACAGAAAGCTGTATTCCAACATACCTTGAAAGGACAGAAGCGCTCAGTGCCAGCGGTGTGACTTTTCAGTGGCTGCTCTCAGACTCCGGCATTCCCAAGAACCACGATGTCACAGAGCCCCGGAGCTCGCAGTGAGGAGCGGAGCAGATTGCTCTCAC
The DNA here is from genome assembly GCA_013397195.1 of Hylia prasina. Taxonomy (NCBI): domain Eukaryota; kingdom Metazoa; phylum Chordata; class Aves; order Passeriformes; family Sylviidae; genus Hylia; species Hylia prasina. Next base: position 117,778 of record VYXD01001539.1, read on the forward strand.
ACGCCCTTCCTCTTCCCTGGGTATCTGACAGCTGCACACTTTTAAGGACTGCAGCAGGACTCGTCTCCCAGCCCCTCTGCCACTCCGAGAAATCATCCCCTCCCTGCTATTAAGTGCGTGCTGCCATAATACCTTAAATGCACGTCGCAGCTTGTATGCAGTGGCTGTGGGAAAGCTGCATTTATTTATACAGGAAGCTTGAGTACAGCACTTCCTACTTCCCATCCGAGACTCAATTCAGCTGCAGGTGATTACTTAAACCCTGTCAGCTCCCAGCCAGTGCACACCCTTACGTTCTGCCTTGGGTCTCTGTGCAGCTTTTAACCACAACTCCCATCCGAGCCCTAACAAGGTAAAACTGAAAGCAGCAAGGCATTAGTGTGACACTCATCGAAGCCCTCCCAAATTAACCTGTTTGGGGAGAGCAGTTTGCATAGCAGCTGATATCTGAAACCTTGCTTCTTCTGCTTGTGAAAAATGTCATTAAAAAAAAAAAAAAAAAAGGCACTTTCTTCACCTTGGAGGGGAAGGGAGCAAAAATCTAAACTCTAAAGTAGCCATTAACCATGTAATTTCAGATCTGAATTTTTAATGATGGTGCTTATTCTGTCAGTATTAAAATCTCACTCTTTAAACTGTCCCTGTGAGAAGAGGGATTGGTAATCCTGCAGTTCCATATTCCAGACCTAAGGGTGTGATTCACAGCACCCAACTAGAAGAATATCTATTTGTGCCACATGACACCAAACGCTCAAGAACTTTTCCTGCTGTAGGAAATGCACCACACCCACAGATAAGAAATACAGATATATCACAGTGCAGAGGGTACAGAAAAACAGAAGGAAGTATAAATGTTAATCTACAATTTTCTTATGATGAAATAAATTTACTCGGTACTTCATGCAATCATCGCTGGCATTTTGCCTTCCGTACTTTCCTGTGAAAAATTATATATATAGGCATTTCTTCCAGGGTGTATAAAAGCTCACAGCTGAGCTTTCATTTATTTCCAGACAATTATACTGCATCAGATTAATTAAAAAAAAAACAAACAAACACCAAACTTGTGCAACTTTAATTCAGCCTCCTTGCTGAATTATTCCTTTTTATTACAGCTTTACTTGAATTACCATAATATACTCTTTTCCTTTCATAATAAGTACAAACTTAGAATTTATCTATTTCACACTGGGTGTTATATATAATTTTAGATAAAGTTATATATAATTTATATAATTTTATATCTTCAATTTTTAATATAGCTATATATTTAGGGAGGGAGGGAATAATACCAGAAAAAATATAGTTGTTCCAACATGTGGAATCTTGTTGATCCCTATGGTGTTCATCAACAGGGTTACAACAGCATTAGGCAAACTAGAGCCATGTCACATATACTGCCATTTGAGCTAGCAGAGCATTTCCCAGCAGAAGCAGACGTATATATTCTCAGCAGTGGCCAAGCCTAGACAAAACTCAAGGAACACTCAGGGCTCGTGTTCTGAGCTCTGAGGGCTCAGGGCTATCTTTTTAGGCTCTAGAGCAGCACTGAAAATGTGCTTTGGAATTCCAAAGGAATTCTTTGGAAAACTTTACGAGTAGAAAATTATTCTTCTTCTGTGGTTAGATTACTATCCTCCATGTTCTGTTCCAGTATGAAATAGCTTGAGCCTCTATCACTGCTCTCTTCACTACCTTCCCTCTGCTTCCAGCTCTTATATTTTCCTCATGCAGCTGTCCCCTTTGCTACTCTGCCTCTGTCACACAAGTACTTGATAGGCCACAGATGAAGCTCAGCAAGAAAACTCTTCCCTGTTCTCAGACCCTGTGCTCAGCACCACAGCACTTGAACAGCAAAAGGCAATTATCTCAAGGAGGAGAGTGGTGAGAGAGGGAGGATGAAGGAAATCAAGTCATTCATGCAGGTGTAGGGAAAATGGCAGGGCAGTAAATTCAGAAGCAGAGCAGGGCAGCTGCCAGTACCAGAGTAGCAAAAGTAGGATCTCATTTGGTACTTAGTCCTTGCCCGCACAACAAAACAAAAACAAGCTTTGCTGAGGTAGCCTCCGCCAGTGAAGAGACAGAACAATAAAGATGAGTCATCTTCCCTTCAGATAAATGATGAAGCCAACTTGTATCTAGGGGAGGTGTTCTTTTAAACTATGAAAACTAGATTTAGTACATTAAAATACTCAAAAATTCTGGAAACTTCAACTACAAACATCCTGCCGTATTTTTATCCCTTTTCCTACCGTCCTAATGCAAGTTATAATGTGATTGCATAAACGTTCAAAACTGCTTACAACAAAATTATTTTCCCTTGGACACCACAAAATTGGTAAGAAAAATTATGAATGTTTCTCAAGACTTTAAGTAACTGGAAATGTTAATATATGCTTGTTCCAAGCACTCCAGTTCTTGGATATCAAATCCTAAACTGTGCAGCCTAGATTCACATGCTGGACAATCACTTACTAATGGTCTGTGGACAGCTGGCCACTGCTTCCATCTTCTCTTCAGTATTTGCCCCTGCTTTTGTGCTTACCCAGCTCTCCACAGCAAAGAGGAGCTGAAGGTGATGTGGCACTGTGCAGGAGCTCAGGCTGTAAGGACTTGAGATGATCAATACTGATCATTCTTTCAACTGGCATCACCAAAAGACGTGAGCTGGACTTTTATGAGCTCTTCTATCAAAATGATTTCTCTTCCAGCCATACCTCGAGCCCAGGTACTTCACAGTTTCACAGAAGCGCATCTTCTTGGCAAGCTAATTTTGTGAAGTGTTATGAGTCATGCTAAAATTGCTACCCAGCTCAAATCCCTGAATCTCTTAACCCAGATTGATTGGTTTCCTTTCTGAGCCAACAAATAAAAAGAAGTTCACATTGTCACACAATTCCAGACAAGGCACAAGCTAAGTTATCCTCATTTGCTTTCTTCTTGGATAGCAGTGATATAAAGCACAAAACTGAGAAGGTCCAATTAATTTTTTGGATACTCTTAACTGATGCTTTTATACCTCCAGACTGGGGGAATAGCTGAGCCTTTTGGATGTCAAAATGCAGTATCACTGGAAACTTTTAGTTGAGTTACTAGCCAGAATAAGAATAAAGGCTAGCATAGTTAATTACTAACATGGCTGTGTCATCCTTGCAGTGACTTGAAATGCTTCAGAAATGACTAAGCTAGTCTGCATTAACTGAAATTACTAATTAATTTTTGACATAGATGGGTAAAAAAGTAATAACATGACCAGTGAAAAGATGGCTCACATCCCACAAACAAAATACCATTAACAGCAAGTGAAAACACTGAGTTAGTGTATAACTAGCAGTTTCATTGTAATTCTACGTAAAGAAATAGGACTAATTTATGAGGGGAAGAAAATAAAATTTCACTACCCTGTTTCGCAGCTTTCAACTAACAAAAACCAAATAACCTGAAAAGCAATTGCTATCCATAGGTGCAATATAAAAACAGATTTTATAACAAGCTTTTTAAAATCAGAGCCAAAGTAAAAAAAAATTAGTCCTTATCCATTTTACTTAATATACAAGCAAATAATCCATTTCCCTATGGAAAAAGAAAGTATTTGTAGATGTAAGAGAGACAGTTTCACAACAAAAATAGATCCTAATGAGTAACATAACCAATGCTGAAAACAAAACAGGAAGGGGTTTTGCACAGGGAGTTTACATATATTATCTGAAGTTGCAAGTGTGATGCCCCTGATGTCATGAACTATTAATAGTTATCTTCAGTGGGAACTATTTTAAAGGGAGATTACACCATCAAAATTCATTTGTGGTACCTTCATAAACCAAATACTTTAAAAAGGAATTTCTATTCCATATATGTATTTATACAATCACACAATGCTAGAAATCAGATGTCAGTGCAGAAAAATACAGAGCTATATAATATTTTGCATGCAGACAAGCTTTAATCAGTACAGCTACAAAGAAATCAGGACCACATCTTTTTCTGTTTAAATAACCCTATTGTTCTACAATTCTGACTTTGTATGCAAGACACTCACTGACAAACCAGGCTTGAAATCTTCATTAATCCCTTTCGCTAAAACATAAAACTTTATTATAAGGAGTTTTCTATTGGAGTGAAATAAATCAAGCTCAATTATTTTGAAAGAATAGTAGGTGCAATGTAAAGAGCTTTTTATTTTGCAGTAAAAAGGGAGTGGGATGGCACACTGTCTACTGAACATTTATGATTATGATCTCAAAATGTGTGGATTTGTCTCTGACACAAAGAACTGAGGTAACTTACACACATCCTGCTCCTAAGAACAAAGGAAATTGTAATATTCATTAAACTTTGTTGGCACAGTGGACCATCTCCAAACAAAATCATATGGCTTCCATAAGTTCTATATTTCTCCATCCGTATTTTTTCCTGTGTTTATACTTTAAACTATCTTTTGGTATATGATCCATACAGAACCGTGCTAGAGGAAAAAAATAAAATAAAGCCTCAGCAGGAAACCATGAGAAGTCAGCCTGCTACCCCAATGGATGTGTTTCAGGTATTTAGAAATCTCACCTTAAAAATCCAGCCCAATGGCTTTGACAGACAGTCTATTCCCGGAATTCCAGTGCAACTTGTCTTCTTGGGACCTGGAAGCATCAAGGCAAAGTGTACTTGCCCCCATAGCAAAACCTGCTGGTGGCAGAGCTCTACCGACAATACCACCAGGAGAGGGCATTTTGCCACTGGCGACCAGACAGCTCTGCAACAGCTCTACAGAAATTTTTGCTTAGGCTAACTCCTTCCTGTTCACTAAGTGTATGAAGAACCAGCATGCAAGAAGAAAACAAGCTAAGTTGCTATGAGCCTGCCATAAATAAGACATGGATGAGCTGCCACTGAACAGCAGATGTCCAGCCCAGGGGCAGCCAGAGCAGCACCCTCAGCCCAGGGCACGTCCTCAGCCACCTCCTTGCACTTGAGACGCAGGGAAAGAGGCAGGTTACTGTCACACTCCCCCTTGAGCTTCTCCTGTGACATAAGGCGTGCCAGCCATCGTCTCGCAAGGCAGTTGTGTCCCTCCCCTGACACACACTGATCATCAGTGGGGTGACAGCACTGCTCCCAGACACACTGCAGCCAGGGACACAGGACACCTCTCAGGCTCAGAGGCCACCCTGTGCAAGCAGGTCCAGTTCCCCAGCTGGACAACACATGTAGCTTCCCTCAAACCAGCACCACCTCATGCACTGAAGATGAAAAATAGAATGAAACCAAACAGCTTGCTTTGCTCTCATATTCATATGTTACACATACAGAAGTGGAGTTGCTCAGTTCTTATGGGCATCAGGTAACAGGTGAGAGTCTCTAGCTGTGAAAAGAGTAATTTATAAAGCAGCATTGAAGGAACCATACTAAATACACATGAAAAAGGAGACACTGAAGTTGTCCTCTTCTCCTGCCTTCTCTTAAAGTTAGCACACATTTTTAACAAGAGTATATAAAGATTGCATGGGGATAACTTCAGGCTCACATAAATTAATTTATTTTCTATTAACTGTGCTTATAGCTAACTTCAGACTTTCAATCATGCACAGCTATTTTTCTTCCTTTTGATTGTGTGCCCAAAATGACACATTCTGTTGACTTTTAACCAAGTGTTTTGGTAATGTACCTGGAATTGCAGTGATTTCAGACATCAGAATCACCATCACTTTAAAAATTGAGAGGGGAAAACCATCCTGGCAACCAACACAGGAAGCTTCCTCTGTAACAGAGGTCATCAACCTGTCCCTGGCATGAGATAAAAATGTGCACTGTTTTCATCTCTCTGATTCTACTGTGTTTTCTGTCCTGCCTCAAGCTCTTAGCAGCTTTCTTTGGAAATATTAAGAGACAGCTTTATTCCTTCCAACCCAAGCCTGTCTCCTAGGTGATGGCTTTGCCTTAGCCTGATGAGACTATCCACAGGTTTAAAAGACAGGTAGAATATGGAGGGGAGGGTGGCAGGGGGAACCTAATATTACATTTCAACCCAGACCTTATTGTTTTAACTAACTTTTGAAGTCAAGAATGGGCAGGTCAGAGATGAGACAGAGCTGAGGCACTTAATTCCATGGCTATAAAAGCCAACAATAGGACTTTCACAGACATCTGGCAGGAAGGACCAAGGTGCGGAGCTAATATATACCTTTGATTCATAACTTTTCTTTAGTATTTAAGTACGACACACTTAGCCTTTGGTTAATTTAGTGTGAGAAACAGTTCCCAAGAGGGGTTGGAGAGGGGTTACTCCAATGGACTGGCTATGTAGGGAAATAATGGAGCTGAAATATACCCACAGGGGAAAACCAAGAACTTGTGCCTCTCTCCCAGCATCCCTCTCCTTACTCAAATTCCAGGAAGAGTCTCCATGCCGTTCCCCTCCCCTTTTACAGTCTCCTTTCCCTACCAGAATTTACATCTCATTTACATCTCCTCCCATTTATGATGAGGCCAGATAGGAAAAGGTTTGTCCAGATCCACTTTTCTCTCTATGGAATTTAATCATGTGGTCAGATAACACAACTAATAGTTTCTAAGGATTTCAGCCTCTCAGTGCACCACAGCAGGGCTGTTTGAGTGAGCCAATCTTCTCCCTGCTGCCTTAGGCTGGCCACCTTTGTAATGGCAGCATCCAACAAGGACACAATACCACTTCCCAAATGAGAAGCAGCAACATGTTAAAACACATGCAACTGTTTGCTGGTGGCATTCTTATCACATCACAGCTGTAGTAACGAAATCCAAGATTGCTTCACATTCCAGTCTCTTGTTAAGATAGTGATAAAACTTTTTTCCCTCCTCTGTTCAGAGCAGAGCAGACAGCAATTATAACAATCTCCTTGAAAGGACACCTTTAACACATCACCTAGCAAGCAGTTGTTAAATTCAACAATCCCAAAATTAAGATATGGGAACTCAAAGCCAAGCACATTGCTTGCTTGCTGCTAGTGATGTACAGATTTATTCAGTAAGGATTTATTCAGTAGCACTGAAATAATTTGGGAGAGGTTTACCTAATGTTTTTTATTTTTTATGTGTTACAATCAACTTCCAGGTAACTTCATTAAAAATAGGTGGTTTTAACCTAGTAATTTGTTCAAGACTCATAAAATTAGGGATACCTAGTCAGGCAGAGAGAATCTCTAGGAAAAGAAACCTGAGTTTTACAAGACTGATCAGGGTCAGAAGGGCAAGAGGCATACCAAAACCTTTGCTTTTCCAAACACTGCTAAAATCCAAGCAAACACTGTTTTCTGCTTCAGTACTATCTGCAGTCATTGAAGAAAAGACAAGTGAACTCATCTTTTTGTTAAGCTTGACTTCATCTTTGAAAAGCCCTTGGCTCCACTTAACTGCCCCGTACTCACCAGGAAGAAATTTAAACAGATCAAGTATTTCCTCCAGGTTTTGATTTTATACATGTATGCATATTTCCTGGGATATAACAAAACACACTCAGGGCAAAATGCATCAATAAATCTGCTCCCACAGAGAATTACTTTGCGTTATACAATATAAACAAAGCTTTGAAGTGTGAACTCTGAATTTTTAGTTTCCAGGAGTTCTATCTTACAAGGTGAAGAAATCTGTTGAGTGACCTCTGACTGTGAGTAAATTTTTCTAAACTAGATTTTTCCTTACATTATCCTTAGGATAATTCTCTACATGCTTGCAATTTACATATCTTGGGAAAAAAACAATATCCTAAATCACAGGGAATGGAAATGCTGCATTGTGGAAGAGAAAGAGACTTTAGACAAAAGGAGAAACAACTGGCCTACTTGCAAGGAAGAAGTCCTGACACCTCTCCCACTTACCAAATGAGCAAAGCTGGGTCAGATCCCACCTGCAGAAGGCAGATGGGAAGAAACTTCCTGGATCTTGAAATCTGCCAAGGAGATATGAGAGAACATGAAGTTTAAGGAGGAACTTAACACAAAGTTCAAGGTTTGGTGGAGGAGAGGCTGGACACGTGTGCAGGTATGTACACTTGCAGCCCAGAAAGCCAATTGTACACAGGGCTGCATAACAGGAACCATGGCCAGCAGTGTGAGGGAGGGGATTCTCCCCCTCTCTGCTCTCATGAGACCCCAAATAGAATGATGCTTGCCCCTCTCGGGTCCCACACAGGAGGGCCATGGACCTGCTGCAGGGAGTTCAGAGGAGGAGTACAAAGATGATCAGAGGGCTGGAGCACACCTCCTACAAAGACAGGCTGAGAGAACTGGGGTTGTTCAGCCTGGAGAAGAGAAGGGTCCAGAGAGACCTTATAACACTTTCCAGGGACCTACATGAGAGCTAGGGAAAAACTTTTTACAAAGGTGAGTAGTGACAGGAATGGCGGAATGGGGAGTCAGTTTAAATTAGATATTAGGAACTGAGGGTGGTAAAACCCTGGAACACATTGCCTAGCAAAGTGGTGGATGCCCCATTCCTGCAAATGTTCTAGGTCAGGTTGGATGTGGCTCTGGGAGATCTCATCCAGTTGAAGATGTCCCTGCTTATTGCATGGGAGTTGTACTAGATGGGTCCTTTCAACCCAAAACGTTCCATGATTCTAACAGAGACCAAAGGCAGGGAAACCATTTGACTCTCCTGAATATGAAATTACCAGCATGAAGAGATTGAGCATAACACTGTCCAGTCTTCCTGGTTTTGGTTCATGAATAGAGTACATTTGCTATACTGATAAAAAAGCAAGTGAAAGGGAAGAATCATCATATACACTTAGTGAATATTTCTAACATTGCATGAAAAAACACTAAGACCTTTTAGCTTTGTATATCTTCATGGCTTTTTGAAAAACATAAACAAAAAGAAGACAAACAGCACTTCCCAATAGCCTTGCAGAGAATAAACTCAGTGCCAGAATCCAGACATGTAAGTATCCCCAGCACCCCTGTTGGTGATCACAAACATCTCACCAGTCTCTGGGTGTCCCAGGGAGCAAGCTGCCACAGGCTTCAGCTGGAAAGCAGCACAAAGCACCTCTCTGCTGACAAAAGTGGAACAAACAGGCTGCTTCCTACTGAACAAACCTCAGAGTAATTATACAGCACAACTTGGTAAGAACTAAGAAACTCCACCTGAGATCCTCTTGAAATATGGTGATCATCACACTATGCCACAGAAACAGGGTTTACAATAATGGCTTTGGGTTAAAAATAATATCAGATCATGATGTGAAATGTAGCACTCAAACTGGTATGTGGAAACCAAATTTGGACAGGAAGAGAACGTAGCTTCTTTCAACTATGGATTTATTCCTGATAATAACAGTTTAAGGATTTAAAGAATTTCTGGCAGTTCTGTTAAATTGTTTTTTTAAGGATAAGTGTTCCTTTTTCCCCAAGCAAAATGACAGGAAACATGAATCAAGACGGTTCAAAAACTAAAATAACAACTTCCTTTGTCCTCATTGATAATATTTTTGATGTTGTGACCTAAGTGGGCATTTGTGGGTGTATTTACTGTGTGAAATCTTTTTCCAATGAATCATTATTTTGATGCAATATTTTACATAAAGCCAACAGTTGATCTTTTGTGTAATTTCTTTTGTTGTCACTAGGATTAGGAAGGAGAGAACTCAAAAACACATAGGAAGAATAAATAAAATTAATGTTTTACAGGAAATCAGATGTTCTCTGGATGATCTGCTGCAGTTAATTTCCACTAAACACAGCAGAGTATGATGGGAATGGAGATAGTGACAGTGAAGGAAAAATTCCAATAATGTGCTTTTATTCCTTGACTGCCTTTCCAGGAAACAGAGAAGTTGCTTTAGCCTCCTTCAAATGGCAACAAGTGCACAATAAATTTTTTATCCCTTAGTGATAACTCAAATGTGCAACACTCCACATACCAAGATGTTTTGAGTTTCAATACTATTATGGGCCACAAGGCCAATCCATCACTCTGTCTAGACCACACAAAGTCTGTTATTGGCACTGTATGAAGGTTTAAGATTCTCTCACATTAAAGCATCCCTCAACTGACCATCAAGATCTCTGTTCTCTATACCACCAATTGCCAAACAACTTTATTTTTTCTATTGTAAAAAGATTCCAAAAAGCTTATGAATTTGAAATAATGAACACCTGTACAAAAGTTTCCAGCATGTTCCTGAAAAACAGTCAGTGAATAAATTATTTTCTTTATTCAGAAGGCATTGTAAACCGTGGTTTTCCTTGGGAATGGAGGCTTATTAATTTGGCAGATTTTATGCTCCAAACTTGTATGTGAAGAAATGGTTGAGCAGCAAAACTGATGAAGTCTGGTTTCTAAGGATTCGTGTGCAATACCCTAGTTCCCTGGTACTGCTCCCAAAGTGCCCCTGGAGCAGTCATAAACTGCACTGCCCCACACGCACACAGATTAGTGAGCCTTATATGTGATGCTGGTTTTTTTGACTGGATGTATCAGAAAATGTACAACAGGGGAGTCCTGCCTGCCTTTTTACAACAATGGCTCAGAAATTTGTCAAGTGTATCAGCAGACAAATAGTGTAATCCACATAAGCTTTATTTCCCTAAGAAAATCAGTTAAGCAGGAGACTTAAATCAGCTCAAACCTTTAAGGATTAGACTGATCATATCACAAAATCATAGCAAAAGTCAGGGTGCTTTACTGGGTGCTTCAAATGTGTGAACTACAGCCTTTCAGTTTCATTATACACAATAGGAAGAGGAAATGCTTTTATTTGACATTCTAGTTTTGACCATTGGAAGTCAACCTCAGAAGTTTTGCAATAGGCTTTCCAGCTCTTCAACTGCAGCACAGATAAAAGGTTTAGGGTTTGGGGGTTTTTTCCTTTTTTTCTAGGCTTTGCCACAAACACCCTCTGACCTTGGAAAAGCACAGTAATTTTATAATCTGTAACACCACAAAAAAACTCCACAACCTCACTTACTTGTATACAAAGTATACAACACATGCCTCAGCTGTCCTGTATGCTTTGTTACAGACTGTAAAGTGTCTTGCATTCAAGGGCAAAGCAGTGAAACACAAATTTTCAAAGACAAATCTGGAGTGAATTAAAAGATGAAAAGTTAGTTCTCTAGTGAACATCACTGATCTGATGAAGTATATGTGTTTGGAAGATAATATAAATGATCATTCAAACAATACAAAATGTCTATATGTGTTTCTACCAATCCTGCCTTAACTAAGGTAGAAGAGATAAATGCCATATACATTCTACCTTTCTAAATACTAGATGCTAATACAGAATAAATACAAAATGCCTGCAGAGGAGCCAAGGGGCCACTGATACCTCTCATTTCTGAATCTCTTCCTATATTCCTCCTCCCACCTTCCCACCATCCCACCATCTTCTCTTTGACTCATGCCCTTTCTATCTTGTTATCTCAGCCACACAAAATGTTTGGCAGACAGTGCCTAAAACTTCCTGCACTACCAGTCTGAAACCTGTCAGAATCTACTCTAAAAATCTAAAATCTTTTCATCTTTTCTTCAGAATGGCTACTTCTATCAGTAAGCAAAATCCTAAATATCCCACTGTGAATATGGCACCAACACATGATTTTTTGTATCTGTAGAAATATATAACAAGCTCCAGTGTGCTTGACCTTGTTTCTGCCTTAAAGGCCTTCTTGTGAAATGTGTTGAACAAACAATCTTTCTTATAGTATTTACATCTGGGTTCCTGTGTTACTGCAAACATAGCATGCATGGCTATGACATTTTAATGTTTGTCATTAATGTGTGCATAGAATTATCAGAAGGCAGCTCCTTCAGGTAACACCTATTTGGCAATTCCTAACTGCTCATTGCTACTTTTAAAAGTAATGATAAGAGGCTGTACTTTGTGAGACTATGAAGTAGCCTTGTATCAATACTTTTTATGTTACTGTTATGTTAATACTTGTTATGTTTCTGTACCCTACTTCAGACTGTGGTTCCCCTGCAAGGTATCACCCAAACACACTGTCAGAAAGAGTTCACAGTCTGTGTTGCAGTCAGAGGGAACCAGAGGAAGAGTTGTGAAATAACACAAAAAGCAAGGCAAGAAGAATGTGGCAGGAAGAAGATACAAGATACCTTTGTACACAGTGAAATCAGTCAGAACATATGACATTTCTTCAGCCTCCTTTCCTCCTCATAAAGAAAATAAATAGCTGCAATTCTTGACCAGCATTAACTAGTCATCACTGTTGGCTAGCCACTGGTACAAGTCATAGAGGAAGCAAAGAAGCTGAAAGAAGAGATGTTTCCCTTATGAATAATAAGGCAAGGTGCTTTTTTTTAATAGATGGGCCCACATAAAAATTCATAACAACACAAGCAGGGATGACATTGGTGGCAGAAGACAAGAGAGTAGCAGTGAGTTGTGGAAGACCAGAAAGTTAGAGAGGAGAAGCAGCAATCCTCCCTGCTGAAAGGTTGTGGGTTCTCAGCACGAGCTACAGGCCAGTGTAGGGACTAAACAAACAACTGAACAGCCACAGCCAGCACCACAGAATGTTTGATCATAACACCTAATGCCTGAAAAAATCTCACAACAAAACCACACGTTTCCTTTCACTGTTTCCAGAATTGGTCATTTTGTCTCTTTAAAAAAAAAAAAAAACACAACAAAATCCCCAAAACAACAACAAACAAACTGCATCAGTTGACCTCAAACATTTTATCACAAAGCTTATAGTTCGTGCATGGCATTGAGTGAATAATTCCTGGGAGATTTCCCCCTTTTTCAGCTTTTCCTAGTTCATCCACCAACCTCCTCCCCACCTGCCCCCTCCCCCTCAAAAATCCTCACTGTTTCAGACAGGTCTGTGAAGAACCTGTTTTAATAATCAGTAGGGTGCTCCAATTACTTCATCATGACACAAATATTGCCAACACCTCAAATGCGGAGGTGTTTCTGGCAGAGTTTGTGTTTTGCCATGTAGCCTTCCTCCACGATGGGAGTCACCTTAATAAAAGAAGACATTTTTCTGACATGCACAACTGAGAGGAACTTTCCCTGGCATTTGTAATTGGAGCCTCAGTAACTGATTGTCCGGAAAAATGATACAAGGAAACTATTCTAGGAGGGATTAGCTCTTAGTTAGGAGATAGAAACAAAGCAGAGTTTAAATGCCATGAAATCAAGGAGCACTGCACAGGCCACTCTGGAAGAACAGTTCTGTGTGGATCAGCTTACTGAAAAACAGATGTAGAAGAATGCAGAGACGAGGCTCTAGAAAGCTTCTGTTTGTCTGTCTGTCTGTCACTGGGGTTGGCTGTAGCCAGGCAGACAGGTTAGTGATCCCCTGACTCAGCCCCCTTGCAGTGTCACACAAAGCTTTGCCTTTTCTCAGATAAAAAGTCCCAAGCCCTGCTGACAAAGTCAGCAAGGGATCAACTATCCCAATCCTTAGCTAGACATGTTTCTCTTTTCAAAGTCTGTTTGAGCCATTTAATTATCATGAATGCTGTCTTTATCAAGTCTGCCTCCAGTCAAGTGGCAGATTCAATACTACTCAATACTGTCTAGCAGAGTACTTGAAACCCAGTGGGTGCAGAACAATACTCTGCTCCCCTGAAGCTCAGATAACTCTTGAGCATTGCCTTGCCATGATTTTAGACACTGGGAAAGATTTTTGCCTTTGAGAAACATCATGGGCTCCAGAGCCTCTCCTCCATTTCTACCTCCACTTCCAAGTGAGAGCAATTAATCTTTTTTACCAGCCAGACCCAACTGAACAAGCTCTCCTCTTTTTTGTATACATATATTATTCAGTCCCTTCCCCCCGTATTGACACCCACCACAAGAAAACAGTGTTGGCCCATTTGTGCTTCCTGCAGTCTACATTTGTAGGCTTCCTCTTGGGACAACTGCTCCATGTTGGGTAAAACTACAGTAAAACCAGAAACAGCTCACAGAGGGGTCTGGCCTGAAAGTCAAAAGGTTCACACACATGTTACCAATATCTGGACTGCTGGACAACTTTTAGTCAAGTATTTCGATCATACAATTGCATTATTTGTCTTAATATCATGCACAAAACAAACCTGATGGTATCTAATGAGCTTTTCAACTTTTGCAAAAGGCAAAATCCCTAATGCATACTAGCACTGCGCATGAATTTCCAATAAGGTTTCCAAGAGGGAAAAAAAGAAAGGTGATAAAAGCCCTCTGCTTCTGTACCCCATCTCCTTTAAAGAGCTGCTGAGCAAAGTGCTAAACAAACATGCTACCGGGTCACCCGAAAACCAGCTCTGACCAGTTATTCAGTGGTTCTTCAGGAGCAAAATATATACTGAACACTTCAAAATGCAGGTCATAGTTATTATTTACCCTAGCTTATAAGGGGAATAGTCAATAAAACAGAAGACTACTTAGTCAAAGCTACCGCAGTAAAAAAACACAGAAAATGCTAAAGAGAGAATGCAAATTAAGAGGTGTGATAACTGGATAGTGTCTGGCATTAGTAGACTGAAGAAAAACACACTACTGTGTAAAAGGTGAATAATGTCTGAAAAGAAGGGCAATTAGGACCAGCTATCACAGGGTTTTAACACATTATCTCTTCAGACTACACCAAACAGGTTCATGAGGATCTTTGTTAACTGAAATCAGATAGATGCAGCTGCAGGAGGAAGTTACCGGTGTTCCCTGTGGCTCACTTGCAGGATAAATGTCTTTGAGATCCAGAGCACCAAACAGTGCACCAAACTACACTTTACCTTTTTTGCTTGTTTGTTCTGCCACACTGACTGTAGCTTGCTCACTAAGCTTTATTCACTCCTCTTTCTGCCTTCATTTTGCTCTGCATTACAATATGCAGGATAATGTTATTAAACAATCGCATTTGTGAATGTTAGAAAAAAGTACCCTTTTGAAATAATTCAGTGGCAATCAGCAGAGGAGTTGCATATGAGAACCAAAGATGATTCTATCCCCTCTGAAACTGTGGCTCATCAGAAGTGCTTGAATTTCCCTTTTGATGCAACTACATGCCAGTCTCGATTTTAAAAATCCATTTCAGTAGAACTACTGCCTCTGCGTTCTTTTAAACTATTGTGAAGAAATATGAAGACAAAAAGATCTATTTTTATATCAATATTGTAAAGGCACATAAAAGGGAATCTAGCTTTGTCCTCATGATTTATACTGTCAATAGAAAGCTTTAACTAAGTTACAGTAATATTACTCAGTTGGATTTGGTTTTTTGTATAGCAAATATATGTGAGCTATAAATCTCAAGAAACAAAAAAAAAAAATCTATTTAGCTGTAGGCACTTTTATATCACCAGCAGTCTTAGGTATGCTTTCAACATTTTGTCTGCTCAATGCTAATGGCAATGGATTAGGCAGATTAGATATGCCTACCAGTGCAGCTCCCTGATAAATTACAGGCTTTCTATCCACAGCAGGCCCTCAATAATTCCATTTTCTGTAGAAATGAAAATGTGTCTTTGGAACAAAAGAAAGCACTCAGTCTTCCAGCCATTCACAGAAAGTTTTGCTGGTATACAGCCATATGTCAAAGCATGCCTACTGTTCTGTAAGTCACCCGGGGAACAGCAGGACTAATGAAGCCTGCTTTCCTACAGAAATGTCCTACATTTAGCACCTACAGTGTAAAGCAGTGCCTGAGTCCTCCAGTGCAACACAGCTGTATTCCCTATACTCCCTCACAGCAATCTTGCACAATCTTGAACTGCTCCATCATACACAGCTCTGCCCAAGTGTCCTCCCACAGCATTTCTCCATTGCCTTCTCTCCATGCCCTTCCCCTTCCTAGAGTCACCACCCTCGTCCTTCCTAGCTCCTGCCAGCCTAGTGCTACATCTGCACTGATGGGCGACCAGCAGCAGCTGAACATAATGAACTAGACCTGAACTCCTGTCTCCTCCAACGTGGCAGGAACCACTACAAGTTGGGCAGTGAGTCCAACACCATTAGAGGGAAGATGAAAAGACAAAGGGATACATAGGGTGGTTGCACATGCTGTGTTTTCTTTGAAAGAAGAAAATCTAGTCTCTTAAAAAGGCTGATGAGATGCTTCTTGGTGCACCTCTTCAGGAAACACATCAGCACAACAGACTTGCCAGAAAATTCAGCCTTCAAAAATGTCCTGAGATAATTATTTTCACTGCACAACTTCTGCTTCAAGGGTTTATTTGCACAGCTAACTCAAAAGAGAGTAAATAGCCAGTAAGTGTGTTTTTATGCTTTATGCATTTATGCTGCCTGAGACTGAGGTTCTCAGCCCTATCTTCCACCCACAGAAAGGCCTAGGCATGACAGAAGAGGGTGTACTATGCAATTCCTCAAAAAAGATGGACTTGTGGCAAGCTTTTCAATTTCCTCTAGCTGTGAGATATCAGAGCTGTATCAGCAAGAGATTTAACTAGGTTTTGGCTACTGTATTATAAGAGAGATCTCAATAGCAGTCAGACAGTTTTTGCATTTGTGTTTTTAAACTCTGTCATGGAGCCTAAAGCAAAGTTTGCTCCGTGGAGGAAATGTGCAATTGGAAAAGGTACGAAGTCTTGGCAAAATGAACATGGATAATTGGGGCAAGCCCACAGGATCCAGCCTGTCTTTGTGAATCTTTGGACAGGCTGTCCCATGAAAACTAAATAAAGAGCAAAAGTGGAAAGATAGGGACACAGTCATGGATACACCGAGTCTGTCTGTATGCTTTGCATTGGAATAAGGGTTTTTACCACCACCCACATAAAATTTCCCACTTCCAGCTGAACTTCTCAGCTGAAAACTGAGAGATATCAATTTTAGATAATGGGTAGAGAAAAATATATCTGCATACCTATCACAGAAAAGTATTCAGCTGTGATTATAGTTGCCAACACCCACCTTCTGAGATTATGAATAAGCTGCATTTATATGAAAAGCTATTAACATTAATTATATTGCTTACATGGCTTACTAAATATCTGTGGGTTTTATAAAGATCAAAACCACAGACCTCTTCAACATTCCCACCCCTACTGGTGTGCTAAGCAATGGGAATTGTTTTGGCCCCATTACCACCATTTTCTATCAGCAGAAGTCAGGGACTAACATTAACATTTCACTTTCTTTTCTTTCACTCCCTCTCTACAATCCAGGAAGACATTACCTTTTCCTCTAGAAAGGGCCATGCCTTTGAAGAACAATATTAATATAATTTGTTATAAACTAAAAGGGGCATTGAGGCAAATAATACTATATATGAAAGAGGATTTCCCATATTTGTTAAAATTCCCAACTGAATTTCTTTTATCAGAAAGGCAGAGTTCTAAATGTACTTTTAATCCTTGATTTTTTTTGTTGATTATTAGGCTTGGCATAATTACTTATTTACAAAATGTCAAAATTATACATTTCATTAATATTTAAAAATATTTTTACCAGCAATATAGTCAAATGTTGTCTACAGCAAGTTTTTGCTTCAGAATTTATGTAATACAGAACAAAATTATTCTCCTTCAAAGAGTCCTGTCCTCAGACAAGTAAGCACTTTAGAATTACTTGATTCTTTTAAACATAGGCCTCTATTTTCTAATAATGTGAAATACATTAATCTTTCCAGATTATTTGTCGCAATTTAGTTTCCTCCTGATATGCTGCAATTCTTGGCAATTATTTGAATCTTGCTCTAAAACCTAGAATTGAAAAAGCTAAAAATATTACAATATATTATTTCAAGTACAAGTTACATATATGTATATATTAAGTCACATTAGCAAAAACTTAGTAGAGCTAGGAAATGAGCTCGGGCCTCCCAGAATCACAGTATTCGGCATTGTATTTGTTATTCAAACAAAGTCTAGTCAAATAGAGGTAACCATGACACAGAAGACTGAAATAATTTTTAAATGCATTATGTTCTTTTCACTGAGCATTCAGTCTGTTCAGCTTAGTGCCAACACAGGCTCTCCTTAAATCCTAGAGTGCACTCATGGGATAAACTGCTGATTATATCAAAGGAACCTTCTTGTTGCCAAAGGGTTTGATACCTGGCTGGCATTTTCCCTCGGCAAGTGTGTTTAGCAAGCTCTATGAACTGTGTTTTAGCTTATGCTATTTTGGTTCTATGATAGTTAAAAGCAGCAGCTGAGACAGATCCAAGACTGTCATCTTCTAATCTAAGTCACCACATGCATCATGCTTCATCAGTGATGAAAAACAGAAATATAGCAGCCGGATATGTCTTTGGCCATAGAGTGTCCAGAAGACATTTCAATGAAGTCTAATGTCCACAGCTCAAATTCACTTTGTGTGCAGTAAACTGAACTATAGTGCACACAAACAGTGCATGCATCCTCAAAGAAAACAGAAATTACTTTGATTCTGGTAATTGTTAGGTCTAATATTAACAGTGTTTGGGGGAGAGCTATACTGTCCTCCATGGAATCACTTCAAGGCACCTCAGCAAGATGGATAAAACTAAATTCTACTGCCCTGAGGATGAGAAGAAACTAAGTACTTCTGTCCTCATTCCTGTGCCATCAATATTTACTATCAGAGCAGGGATGTAGGTAGGGCAGAGGTGATAGGAGTGGGGTTATAGTAGGTGAGGAAGCTGTTGGACTGCAGTGGAGAAAGGGTGAGGACCTGAAAGAGGTATGGAGGGATTCCCAAATGTCCCATGGGAGTGAGTACCAGCAGAAAGTTAGAGGGTTCTGAGAGGGGTAGGAGGTTAAGGAACAGTCAGGGACGATTTGTGCCTGTAGCAGGTTTTCTTTGCCTCCTTTCCCCCTAACCTTCCCCACTCCTCCTCATAGCCTGACCTCAGTACAGTGGATCCCTCAGCCTATTGCTTTTTAACACTGTATCTTCTTTTCGTATCTTCTTCCCTGGCAGGCAAAGCACCCCAATTCCACCTCCATCACTCTTAGATACCATTCTCCAAATATTCTCTTTCTCCCACTTCCCCCGAGAGCTTCTAGCATGTAAGAACAACAAAGTGAGCTTGATGGGACTTGGAGGAGAGATTATAAAATCGACCACAATGTTCTTTCCTTACTCTCTTCGCAAGCTGTTCTGGCCAGTTAACACTTCACTCAACATCAGTAAGAATCTTTTCTGACTAGAAAAGATTCCTTCTTGTAAATTCTTAGACCCCTTTTGAACAATGGACATTTTGAGTCACCAGCTCTCAGGAACCTGAAAGAAAAGCCAGATGGGAATAGATCACTCTGATCTCAAAACAGTTTATGTAGATCTCCTGCTCTCGGGCCCACAACATCATTACATTTCTTTACTTCCAAAAATTCCACTTGGAGGCAGAATGTTTTGTACAGAACACTACCACCAAGAGCTAAAAATAAGTTGCATATACCTGTGACTGGAAACAGTACATCAGGGCCAGGAAAATCCAAGAAAAATCAGGAATGTTTGACAGACAAAGAAAGTGTCTCAAGTAAAATTACCCTGCTGCTGTCAACATTAAGACAGAAAAATCTCCACTAGTTTCTAGGACATTGGTCCCACAAATAAACTCTCTCTCAGCTTATATTTAAAGTCTCATTTGCTGCTTTGATGATTAACTTGCTATTGGGAAAAAAATGCCCTTCATTTTTCTAAATAAGCAGCCTACTCATTGTTCTCTATAAAGTCTTATTGAAACCAGTGTACATTTCTGTCTATGTAAAGCTTTACATTTGAAAGCACAGTTGTATTAATTTTGGTTCATAATTTCAGGCTTCCCTCTGACAATAAAAAATTATGCTACCTAGATTGATGTAAATTGGGTACCATAATAACTAATTCAATTTTTAATGTCTTTCCTTTCTCTAATATCAATTACCTTCTGCAACACCACAGTGTCCTTGAAAAACACTGAAACAAATTATGCACAAGAACCACTAAGAAAAATCAAAATGTATGAAAAAAAAAATATCTGACTACAAGGACTGGGTAAACCAAGACAAGAAGACCACTGTTCCCCTACAGCTTATAGAGTGGCCCTCTTTTATATTTTTTTCTCCCATAAGCATAGAGTAGATTTTACAGCTCCTCCTCTCCCCGCAAATGGCATCAATTAACCCTGGAATAAACACACTCAGTCCACATATCAGTCAGTGTAAAATGGCAAAGCCTTTTAGGCTGCACTAGAAATTCAGACCAGCTAAGAATCATTTTTGACGTTCATGAAACATATAATGTTTGGCCCTTTTTTGAAAAGCAAGTTCAAAGTGATTGAAAAACATTCCAAAGAAAAACAGCTACATTTTGTATTCGCCTCTGCATACAGCAACCATGTTTATTGGATTGCAAGGCAGACTTGGACTTCATAATACAGGGGCTATTTTAAACTAACCACCACATAAAGAAAGACATTTAAAGGTGGACAGACAAGCAGAAAGAAAGATAAACCATGCACATAAAATAAGTTATCTTAAAATAAACCACTTGGAAAGGGAACATGAAAAAATCTTGACTGCTAATCAAAAAAATGTATAAAAGTTTAAACCAGTAGGATGCCTACATATAAAGGCCATGCTTCTCAAGAGTTCAAACACTTGCTATATAACAACAGGCTACACTCCTCTCCTTTCAAAGACACTGCTTTATTTTTTCTTGAAAAGGGAAGCCTTACACTATTCTAATGAAAATAGTGGTTTTGATTATTTAATTCAAGATACCAAAACACCTCAGACCTATCCTTGATGATAAACATGACATTGTATTCTTTTGCTTAATCTAAAGAGCCCTCTAGTGCTCACTAACAGCAGCCATAATATATTATTTCAAATAAGTAAAGAACTTCCTTGCAAATGTCTGCCTATTAGCTCTACCAAACACCTCCAGCTAAGAGAAAGAAAATTAATTTGAGGCACTGGGTGATACATCTGCATGAAGAAAGTAACTTAAATTCCATAGTTAAGACTGTTATTTGGAAAAGATGTTTACATTGTTTTCTGTGTAAGTTTAAAGGACTCGTGGGTTTAAACAACATTTCAGACATCCACTAATAATATTCATTGATACAAGTTTATTTATATAGAGAAAAAGAGCCTTCAGTTTTCAAAATTATTCAGCTCTCTCAGTCACCACTGATAAAAGTCAGTGAACTAATGGGTCACGCTGCAATTATCTCCAGAGAAGTATTTTTTTCCATAGAGGTTCTATTCCAGTAAGTTCATGAAGGACCACCCCACTCCACTTTAAACAATTAATTCACTTTAAACAAAAACCTTCAGATCATGTTGTGGAGAAAAGGTCCTATTACCTTAAGATTTCTTATTCATTCACATGCCCCACTCCCTCATCTGGGTCAACAAAACTGCCTGTGGAGATAAGCTGTGAACCACACCAGGACATTCCTCAGTGCTACCACAGGCCATAGAGAAAACATACAGAGAATAGTAGCCTTCAAGTTCCCTATCCAGCATCTGAGAAAGGATTTTTAACCCATTCCTCCACTGCAAAGAGCTGAAAGACAGAGATGTGGCAATCTGTAATATTGCACAGAATTTTCTTACATTTTGTCTGTAATGTCCTATATCCTGGGTTCCTGTTCCTAAAAAAGTTTAGTTTAGCAGCACAGTACTTGTCATAGAATCTTCCAACCCTCATCAGTAACAATCCCAAATGGATTTATCAGTGAAGGGTGATTGCCAGCTATCCCAGAATAAATACCATTCCCAATTTTAAGAGGAAACTGATTCTTATCCAAGCAGATGTAATATTTGAATGACGTTAGTTGCAAAACTGTAACTAATTTCCTTTTCTTATCCTAATATCAGCAAGTTACTGTCACACCTTAGAAACACTATTTTGTCAACTGCAGTCACAATCCAGATGTGAAAGAAAAATACGTTCTCTGCACTTCAAATTTAAGAAACTACTTGTATACTTACAAACACATGCCAGAGACTTATTCTTTCACTGTGCAACCAGTGTCATACAAAATTCCATACCTAGACTTTGCAGGAAGCTTTTTTNGAAAACCTGCAAAGCCCCCCAAAGCACCAAACCTCCCCTCTAGTTTAGTTGAAGACGTATCTATCTTGTATTTACAGAGGCACAGACAGAGCCTTTCGTCTTTGCAACAGCAAAGGGTTGGATGTAACACTGCCACTGTTAAAGACATGAAACTTGCACGGGAGATTATGAGGTTACTTCAGCTCTCACAATTCTCCGAGATCCCAGTATGCACCCAAAATGGTCCAGGACAAGGTACCTCTATGACCTATGCCAGGAGCAGGGAATACATGTGTCTAGGAGGATAATGAGATGGCGAAGATAAAACTACTGTGTTCTTTAAGCTATAAGAGTGTAACTTGTATGGACTGAGTGGTTACACAGGTACTTTTACAGCACTTTAACTAGCCTGGATACAGCTAGTATACTACCAGGATACTAGCTCTTGAAAGTGAATTTTAAAAAGTTTCTCAACCTGAAGGATCCTTGTTGTCAGCAAGAGAGGCAATTTGTCATCTACACCAAAGCATTTTCTTTAGGGAGATAATGCAATAGGTATCAAAGTATTAAGATACTTTATTCTTGTTTCTTTCATGATTTGTAGTAGTTTTTTACATCCATAGCACAACTGCAATTGAAAAAGGGCTAGAAATGTAATGCTGCAGTGAGATAAAAGTTAATTATTAAATATTCTTACAAAAAATATTACATTTCTATAACTTCATTTTCAGAAAGACTGCAAAATTTTGACAATAAAGTTTGATAGCAAAGACATTTGCTAATAATATGCTAATGAAATTATTTGCTAACGAAAATGATATTCATCCTCAAGAAGTCATTTCAAAGTCCACCTCTAGATTTTCTTTAGTATAGTGTTATATTATGTGCAAAGTCGTTGCTAAATTAACAGGATTAGGAAACGTAACATCAGCCTTTGTCTGAGCTCTGCTAGGCAAGCTGGACATACGAAAAGCCATATAGTGACTTCTTGTTCACTCTTCCATTAGGAAGAATGTAGAATATGTAACACAGTCCCATATCTTTACTTACAGGATTCTTTCTTCAGGGACTTGAAAGGATACTTCTATGTTGCACTCACTGTAAGAACAAGAAGTGTAAATTATTTTAAATATGGAATTACAGTCACAGAACATTTGTGCAAAAGCTTTAGAAATGTTCATAACATCCTAGAATTAGCACAAGCTGGTTATCTAAAAGTAAAGAAAATTTATGTTTCCTATGAAATCAGTAAAATTATCTAAGGAATATAAGAAAAAGGAAAATACATTAACTCCTGTAATGAATTTAAGTCTATGGAATTATTCTATTGAGGTCATTAACAACAAGGTCAAAGCACATACAACTTCACCAAGAACAACAGTACCAAAGAAAACCTTGTTTTCCCAAAGGAAATTTACTGCTACTTTACTATTATTATATTTTCCCATGTAAGTTAGAGTTCAATTCTCAGTATCCTGTTATGATTTCCCTCTTCCTGTAACCTCCATTAGAAAATGAAATGCAGCATGAAAGAAAGCAGACTGACACTAGAACAAATTAATTATGATGCTCTGACACAGGGGATTGGATTGTTTTACTATATTAACAATAATACAGATTAGTTTTGAAGAACCCTACTGGTCCTAGTTCATGGAAACTAGATGCCACAGGACAGTTTTGTTAAAACAAGCAATTATTTCCAAGGTCAGGAAAGAAATTTATATGCCATTATTTGACAGGAACATTTTCAAGTACTTCCATGGCTCAAAAACATGTTTGACAGCTGCTCTCAGGTCAACTGTCACAAACACAAGGTTTCATTTTCACGCTGACATAGCCAAAACTATCAACTAATCTATCCCCTGAGAGAGACACGATATACCAAATTCATTCAACATTTTTTCTTCTCCTCCTTGAAAAAAGGTCAGGATAAGGAAAAAAACCTACAGATCTGGCCTACAGATCCCTATTGAGAGATGACTTTGGAAAGGTTAACTCAAGGAAGCAAGCATATTTTCTTCATCTGAAAACTGAAAATCATAGCATGAATATGCATCTGCTGCAAATGCTTTAAAGAGAACTGTAATTCTGTAGTTACAAAGGTTACAAGTGGTTCTGTCTTCATCTTTGAAAAAGTACATTGAACAAAAATAATTTGCAAGCTGTAACTTCACACTTTGTGTTCCACGTTTGATTAATGACCTATTTTTCTTTTCCACTTCTCAGAGAGATTTCAGAAAAGAATGCATTTTCCTTCTGCAATCAAAAAGGTTTATGGATCTCATAAGACTTTACACTGATCTCTTCAAATGCCTGTTCACATTAAATGTGAAAGATGAGGAGATTTATATATTTGCCATGGATGCTTTCAACCCATTTCAAGTGAAATAAACTCAGACATTAAAAAATTTACAGCTGTTTCATGTAAAGTCAAGAATGAACTGAACTCCTAGTTGAAACTGAAGCTACTTCAAATTCTGTGGAACCCAGAACAAAGCAGGGGGCTGCTGCACAATGGCAGTACATGCTACAGCCACCATCCTACCTGGCAAAATCAGTTTGTAGCCCTGTAATCAATGTTCACTTCTAGCTATGAAAGTTTTAAAGAGAGCAGCCACCAGTCCTTCACAGGCCTCACATTGGAAACTGGTTGAATTATACAGAATTAAGAATAGTGTGACATTAAAATTCAGCACTTCAGAGCAGATCGTAATAGTAAACAACCAGAAAAGCAGCCAAACTCTTGGACCTTCCAGAGGCAGCTGGAGTGCTCACCTCTCAGCAGTGGCTGCTCTCCTGGTCCAGCAGTGCTGTTCCAAGCACATGTCCAGGGGCTGCCTGCAGCTGTTCACAGACTTTAGACAGGCGCAGTTTGGATTCCCTGCATTTACAGCGTTGTTCCTCATTGTAGCATACCACATGATAAGTAATATTTGGCACACAAATCTCCAATATTTAAATAACATTATGAAACATGATTTTAATCAGTTATTATTCAATTATTATATCTGTAATTGTCCTTCCTACAAAAATACACTCAAATCTTTATGATCGTGACTTCAAAGCTCAAATTTACCAACACTGACATAACAAAACAGAAAAAAATCTATTAGAACTCAGCTCCATACATTAGAACCAGCTAGTTTTCTCTTCTAAAATAAACATAATTGGGAAGGCAACAGGATTTGGGAACTTCTAAAAGTGTTCTTTGTAAAAGTCTTTATATACATTTAACAATTTGTTTAAAGTTCAATGAAGAAGTAGGGGAGGGAAAAAACAACTGCTATGGAAAGCTGTCCAGCTCCACAATGCTTTACTGTGTATTTTAATATCTGTGGCTCACATGGCATAGCTGAGCTCTCTTTAGGTACTGGGAGACTGCTCTAAGGTCTACCCGGAGCCTTTCTCAGACTGAACCACCCCAACTCTCTCAGCCTGGCCTCATATGGAAGGTGCTCCAGGCCTTTGATAGTCTTCATGGCCTTCCACTGGACTTGCTCCAACGGATCCACGTCTTTCTTATGCCGCAGGCCCCAAAGCTGGACACAGCACTCCTGGTGGGGTCTCTCCAGAGTGCAGCAGAGGGGCAGAATCCCTTGCCCCAACATGCTTCTCTTGATGCAGTCCAGAATGTAATAGGCTTTCCTATTCAGTTTTTCACCCACCAAGTCCCCCTAGATCTTCTCCACAGGGCTGTTCTCAATCCATTCATTGCCCAGTCTGTATCCATGTTTGGGGCTTCCCCAATCCAGGTGCAGGACCTTGTACTTGGCCTTGTTGAACTTCATGAGGTTTGCACAGTCCCACCTTTCAGGCCTGCCCAGGCCCTCTGGATGGCATCCCTTCCCTCCAGCCTGTTGACCTCACCACACAGTTTGGTGTCATTAACAAACTTGCTGAGTTGATGTTGCTTGTTCTACTCAAGTACAAGCAGTAATCCTAAACCTAAAATAATATTAGTGAACAAACAACTCACTGTTTTCTCAGAACACATCCCCCTTTCCCTTGTTAATATCATCAGGTTGCCTGAGTTGAGCTTGAACCAACAGCTTTGTATCACAAATTCTTCAGTCAGAGGGCCAAGGGACGAGAATAGATAATGAATGACTGCTTGGTGGCACTCATCCAGAAGATGGATGTAGAGAGGCAGGAACTCAGTAAATCTACACACACCACTATTCTGGATGAGGGAAGCCCCCAGGGGCCATAAATTCCCTCCTGCCACCCCAAGGGTATGAGCACATGCATGCTCTTGATCCCTCTCCATATTGTGCCAGTCCAGCTTCTGCCCGTGCTTTAATTCATTCCTGCACCCTTTCATTCACCAGTTGGATCTCCTCAGCTGATGGACAACAGGACTACCACAGCTCCCTTAATTCCGAGGCAGCAACTCAGGACAAAGTAGCACATGCATGTGTCTTCTGAGTATAAAGAACCAGGATACAAACCAGGTTACAATGTAAGATGTGTCCAAAATATGTATTCTATCACCGTCTTCATGAGCTGTTGAAACCAGGTGTGGCAGTGTTTCCCTTGCCCCCTCCCTCCAGACTATCTTCTGCTAATGGCCCATCAATGCCTTGCCCCAGGACTCATAGATAACTCCCTGCAGGAGCTGTCTCTGTTTAATGGGCCATCAAGAACCCATTACATGACTCATAGAATGATATCAGCCCATTGTGAGATGCTCCGCCCAGGGGGAGGAGCCAAGCATTCCCAGCTGAATATAATCTGGGATCTGGGATGGCACAGGGACTTACCCACTGGATTCCCAGAGGACAAGAGCTACCAGGACCTTTCTACAGGATCACTGCCTCAACAAGACCACTTCATCTGGAGTGCTACCACCACCCTAACTAAGAAGGTGTCAGGTTGTATTCTGACTCTGTCAGTGATCTTTTGTACTATTGCATTTATCTTATTTTATTTTACTTTTTTTTTCCTATTAAATTGTTTTTCTTTGAGTCTCTCACTGGTTTTGCTTTCAAACCAGGACAGGCAGTCAGAGGTAATGAGCATGTAATCAATGCTGAAGGGCACAGTGCATACTCTATGATTTTTTTTTAATGCCTGCCTTTTACAGCTTTTGTAAATTAACACACTTAGCAGGCTGGTGGGAATCTGAGTCATCTGTAACGAAAAATCAATGTATTCAAATGTTAAAAAGCAAGCATAGATTTCAGGTTTTAGGCGACATCAGAATTGTAACTTATTTTGTTTTGCTAATAAAAATATGTCCATGTATACTGTGTAAAAAAATCTAATGTTTTTCAATAAATAAAATTATTCAATGAACTATTATTCATATTACTTTACATTTGGTTTTAAGACCAAAGTCAGCTAATCTCTGTGGATACTCCAAAATCTGATGATTAAGACTGATGTCATTAACACACACAGAAAAGAGAAACATTTCATAAGAGCTAAAAAAACCCAGAAGCATTCAAAATAATTAAAACGGTGGTTTGTTTTGTTAATGACAAAGCAGTTCTATTAATTTTTCCCTTTATGACGAAAGACAACTCTTTTGATTCAAAAGCAAGTCATTAGAACTGTGAGGACAGAAAGAAACATACCCCCAACTGAAATTTTTCTCTAATTTGTACTTTGTTATTTTAAATATTTAGATGCAATATGTCTCTAACACCTTCCAATCTGGTGCGACTCTGGGCTTCCCCTGAAAGAAGAGCTCCTACTTGCCTCCTTCCCCCTCACATCTCTCTTCTTTAGCTTCCTCTCCACCAGACCTGGTAACTGGGCAACCACAAAGACAGTCCAGCTGACTGATATGACAGAAGATTTAGTCAGTCTTGCCAACCTCCAAAAAAGAACAAACCATTTTCATCAGACCAGTTTACTGGACTTGCCCCAGGAACATAGGAAGTATATGAATTGGCACAAAAATGTAATAGTAATCCCTTTCTTCCTATGGGAATGGCAGTTGTACTGGACAGCATCATATCCAATCACATGCTCAGTTTTTAAGCTAAAACTGACCTAATTTCATCTTTAAAAGAAAATGGGTGCTGACTTCTCTTTGTGCCAGAATAGCACTGGTGTGGCATATGATCTGCAAGGTCTGGGCACTGAGCAGAGCCTTAAATGACAAAAAATCTGATTCCTTTCCAGCTGGTCCATGTCTATTATCCAGTTAATCATAAGGCTAATAAATGCTAGAAGTAGCATAAAGAAGAGAGAGGCAATACTTGGTGAGTGGCCAGGAGGAGGACAGAGACTGAAGCACAGACTGAAGGTATTTCTGTGCAAAGTTGAGGACAAGGGCAATTCCTCCAAGGGCCCAGAGCAAGGTAAGGAAGGAGAGGAGCTCCACCTCGTGAGGCCAAGAGGCACCAACTGGCACAGCTGTTCTCTGTATTCCTTGCACAGTCCCTTGTGATGGATGAATGGTCAGGCACGTGAGAAGCTTTCTTGTGTTTGAGTGGGTTCTACAGTTTTCACATCCTTCTGCTCCCCATTATTGATCATTTTATTCTGACAGTTTAATGAATGACAGAGTGATCCCACTAAAGCAGCACCACTTTTGCAATAAATAAATAGGAGTTATCTTCCTAGTCCAGTACTATTTTAATAAATAAATAAACAAACAAAGTAATTTCAATTAAGCTGATTGGGTTGGTTTTTTTTTTCTTCCCATCTTCATCTCATTGTAACTGGAAGGATCTGTAAATCTACTGCCGTACAAACACGCAATAACTGTACATGCAACATTTATCCCTTCACCTCTCTCTTCATCAGCTATAAACATTGATTAATTTTTTTTTTCCACTTACCTACAGATTTGTTTTTAAAATATCCTGAAACACCTGAGTTCTATTGTACTTTTTCAAATGTATCTGAAAATGTCAACTGGCACAAACAAATTACTACCAACACCTAGTAGTAATTCCAAAGAAGCTGCTTCCAACTGCTCTGAACGGTTTCAATTCATTTTCATGACTGTTTCTCTGAGGCCAAGCGCAGAGTCCATGCCAAAGAACATGATCTATTTCGCTAGTCAAAAGGGAGTATTTGGTTTGGGAAGCATCAGAAATGTTTAAGAGGGCATATTTTGGAGCTTTTTGCAGGTTACTACCAGGAAAATTCCATATTACTGGGTCGAGATTACAGGAGAAGAAAGTGACACATAACTACTTATAGCTTATATAGAAGTTCAATATGCATTACTACACACTAGTTTGAAAAGCAGTCAGTGTTCCCAGCCAGAACCACATAAATGAGAAAGATTCCACATGTTCATCCAAATCAATCTGTACAGCATATAATCTTAACTCCAGAGAAGGAAGCTTGCCTTATCCCACCACTAACTGCATTCAAAATTTCCTCTTACACAGTTTCTCCAGGACGGCCTCACTGTGTGAGCATCTTTGGAATCAGGAATGTCCCATGAGAAGCAGACTTCCGTACTGCTTGAAAAGTATGGAAAGATATTTAAGAATACATTCAAGAATTGCATGAATGAAAAAAAGGACTCTTATCTACAGCTTATCTACACAAAGAAATTACTCTGTATTAATTGAGGTATGAATATATAGTACAAATTCAAACACTCAACAACTACTTCCATGTGCAATGAGCTGAACACTCCAGTATAATGAGCATTATAATTCAGTACAATTTACATTGAACAAGAACATTCAGTAACACCCAAAACTGGAGTCAATGTGCAGCAACATGTCTTTTGTACATTCTGCCTTTTTCCCCAGCAAATTCCCTTGGAAGAAGCATTTTCACTATCAGTAAAATACAAATGTAAACAAAACAAAAACAAAACCCAAAACAACCAAACAAACGGTTACCACCCAAACCACCTCACTATACAGTTTAACTTAACAGAGATTTCCAGGAGAGAGCACATTCCTACTTCACTGTTTGTACACAGCTCATTTACAGAGATGTTCTTGCTACTGACACAAGTCCTGCCAAAACCTGCAGCTGAAGATGTCAGGGAACACTGAAGATGTTACCCCTTTTTGCTGCCTGCCCCACTTCCTGCAAAAGGTGGTCCTTGCTGCAGCACAATAAGCAATCTGTCCGTGCCTCCAGAGTTCACAGTCCCCTGTATTTGCTTTCTCTGAAGGTAAGTTTGTGCTATGTACCATCTGTGAACCACCCTGGCAGCTCCACAAGTATCAACGTTGTTCTGCTGCTCTTTGTCCAGCTGACTGAGGAGAGGAGCAGAACAAAGAACTAGACATAGTAACCTCTGCAATCACCCTGTCACAACTTAGAAAGGTTTATTAGCCAGACTTCTGGGAAGATTAATTTGAAAAAGCTTTTAAAATGTATTAGTTAAATCATAACTAAAGCTTAAAAGTGACTGTAAAATGCTCTTGTTTAATTTACTTAGGAATTAAATTTAATTTACTTTAGAATTCACAAACAGAAGTCACTCCCAAATAAAATAATCCATAACAGATTTGAATGTGATTTAATTGATAAACTTTTGAAGTTAGCTCAAATTCATAATACAGAATGTCCATGTAGTAATTTGGAATATTTTTCCTGAATGTTCATATGTATGCAAACTTAGAGCCTGCTATTCATTTTTTCTGAGACACAAAATGCAGTGAAGACAGAGTGCTGTGTTTAGAACTGGGCAGGAAGGTAGCTATGAAGAAGTGTGAAGTGAAAGCATTTCAAGTAAGTATTTTTGTAAGGCACTTGCAAAAATGACAAAAATGGCTCTGTTGCCTAGCTCATTTTTCAACTGCATTACTTAACCACATGGAAAGCCAAAATATGTGACCTTCTGTGCCAAGTAAGGTCACATATCTGGGGTTTGGGGTTTTTCAATAAAGTATAGAAGTAAAAACTACTCTGAAAAGCAAAACTTTTTCAGAAAACTAAAAGGTGAATGCATTTTCTAAAGGATAATTGCTTAGTCAATGAAACAAAAAAAATGTAATCTAACAACATTCAGACTTCTAAGAAAATACATATATGATATCACCCCTGTATTATTGACCATTCTAATGCATACTGCAAGCCAAATTCTACCTTGGCAAGTCACCTCCTAAACACATCAGAAAAAAACCCCCAGAAAACTACATATATATGCACTTTTTAAATAAGAAATAGCGACAACATAACTAAATTCTTACTCTGATGAGATCCATGGCATTCGTTTTTAATAAGCCTCAAGTTCTGTATCTAATGCTAGGTCCTGCTTCACTTTTCAGCATCTGCATTCTCTCACAGCAAAGCCTGCTGCAGATTAGATGGTGGCTTAAACTTACAAATTGAACTGACATTTACAAGTCAAAAGTGACACACAGAAACTCTGCAATTGAATCACTCAGTCTGGGTACACTCCCAGCTGGCTTTGGTAACAGGATACATCAGATTGCAATTTGCCCTGGACAAAAAGACTTTTCTCACAGTTGCTACATCCAGGATTTCGTTAAAACATTGGAAAAATTTTACAATGCTTTAGGACCTGACAGATCTTATAGCAAATTTTAAGGAAAACTAAGCAAATTGTTACTGTCTTAGACATGTTTACTTTTAAAGCCCAAAACGGGAAGTGTTATAGAACAACCAGACCTAATAATATTAGGCAGCACAATCTTATATAAAGCTTTAAAACCTGTTACAGATATGTCATCATTAAGATCCACAATCCTGCACAAAACAGTAGAAACCTTGAGTATATGAATAACCCATCTTTATTTAGTGAGCAAATCAGGAAAACGCTCTCAATAGGTACTTAGGGCACTGGGGTTTCAGGACCTATTTCTGAGAGGCAGACTTCTTCCAATACATCAGTGTTCAGGTTACAAGGCTCACATGTGATCAAGGATCTTGTAATCAATGCTGCAATCCACCACCAAAATTTCTAATTCTCATGAGTAATAAAAGCTGCTTTACATAGCAGGTATTAAGTATTCCCCTTAAGGCCTAACTAAGCATCCACAGAAACCTCATCCCACAGAAGGCAGAAGCAGGTGTAGTAGGTATTTATTAATTTGTACTACTTTACAGCAGTTTAAGAGCACAGTGGTACAAGCCTCACCAAATGGTAGCAACCACAGTGCAAGTCCTTCAAAACAGCATAAAGCAACTATGAGTAAACTAGAAACAGACACCAGAATTTTAAAATACTTTTTCAATCTTTTTAATTTGCAAAGTAATTAAACCCTCAATGAGAAATGGCCAGGCTAAAACTGTTGAATTATACAGTTGTGTTTATATAACACCAGTCTCTTTCTCCAGCTACATTTCAAATGGGAAAAACACACCATTTTTTTTTTTCAACTCAAAACCAGCCAAAGTATTTTCCCATAAGCTTTCCAGGAAAGTCAACCTCTGGACTAAAACCAAACATAAAACTTTCATCGGGAAACGAGAATATTTCATTAAATTGTGAATATGCAAAGACGACATTCAGACATAAAATGATGGAGAAAATTCTTACGTAACTTTCCACTTAGCAGCTACTACAGACTACCACCTATTATAACAAGAACATAGCATAATAATTTATTTCAAAAAACTCAACTGAATTCAAGGCACAGGCATTATATTGTGTGCTCTCTACTTCTGTGTGATTTTTATACACTAACCTTCAGCATCAGGAACAAATTATCAAAAAGCATGAGAATACATTCTACTCCACAAAGCTATTTTTGTCCACATAACTATGTGCATGTTTTGTTCCAAAAAGCAGTAGATAACTTCATAGAATCACAGGATTTTGACAAGTTTGATGGTTTTTATTTTTCCAGTATTAAAGACTTTTACCTTATTTATAAAATAATTACTTGGAGAAGCTGTGATATTTCTTTTGAAATACCTATCACCTTCCTCTAAACCAAAGAAATAGTAAAAATACCTGCAACAACAAAGGTTTTGTAAGAAGAAAAAGCCTTAAGTGTCTTGTAAAATTATTTACATAAAAACTATAGATTAAAATTTGAAACACTTCAGAAACTTTTGCAGAAAATGAACAAATCTTAAATCTTTTAAAATTATTGTAATGTACCTATCTGTGGATATTGGATCATTAATAAGATTTAAGTGAAACAGTTGTTCTACATAATGTTCCAAATAATGCACCATCTTAACCAACACATCAGAAAAATACCAGTTTTGAAGTTAATCTTGCATCAAGATCTACCTTAAAATCTGCTCACAATGTACATAAAAATGTGGGAGTGAGAACACAGGAGACATCAGATCTGTGTATACTTTACTCTTACTAACACCTCTTTGCCCTAAAATAGGGCACCTACAGTAACAGATGTTTGGTTGCTTTGTGCTGGAATCCTGAAAAGCACCAACAGCTGAAGTTCTAAAGTCATCCCCAAAACCTGAAGAAAATAACTGTGTTACAGTTTTCATGCCAGCAAAACATGCATCAAAAAACACATACACATTCACAAGCACAGAAAAGAATATCTGGAAGTGAAATCAGCCTCTATCAGCCTGAATCATCAGCCTATATCCAGTATGCGTTTGGGTTTCTGTCCTGAATCCCAGCTGCCTTCCATGGATCACAACCCAGCATTTCATCCTAACAGGCTGAGCTGTAGAGCACAGTGAGGCTGCTGCTTCACAGGCAGCAAAACCACCAAAGGAGACAGAATGGGCATCAGAACCGTTTCCAGATAAACTGTTCCTGTTAGCAATTAAAGGTCCTCTGGGACTGTACAGTTTGATCAGTTTACCCTCTTCTACTGACTTTTAGGAAAGATGTTGTAAATTTCCATTTTCTTTTTCCACTGCCCACACAGTATGGATGGAAATCAGCAGACTTGCAGTTTATTTCCAGTTCTGCAATTAAATAATATTCATACTATGTTAGTCCTCAATTTACTAAGACATAAAATGGGAGAAAGAAAAAAACCAACCAACCAATCAAACAAAAACAAACGCCACTGACTTTACCTGAGCAGCTAGTCCAAATTTGCTGTTCTGCAGGTGGTTTCACTTAGAGACACTAACTGGCAAATTCTAACTAGTTTAAGAACTTTACCTAGCTAGTCTGTGAATTTTCTGGAAAAGCTTAACCAACGACCCACAGATGCATGTGGGTAGAGATGTGATGTTATTCCTGGAAAGTCTATTTGTAATATCCACATTTCACATGTGGCATCACTCATCTTCAGGCAATTCAGTACTCAAATTCTGCCTTCTGTGACATCCTTGCAATAATTCTGACTTGTACAGGGATTCCTGTAATTGAAGTATTTTACAGAGCAATCTAATTTTTAGAATTACATCAAGTAAAACAGTGTACTGATATCATCTGCAAAGTAAATAGGATACTGAAGTACTGATTTCCATCTAAGTGGATACTCCTGTGTTTGGATATTTTGAACAGAAAGACTTAGCCCAACTTTACAGGCATAACTTAAAATACAATATACAATTCCATGAACCATTCTTAGAACTTACATAGCTTCCATTCACTGGGCATAACAAAATGTTTCATTATTTGAGCAAGCTTCAGAATATCCCTGTTAGAGCATGGTGCTAAGAGCACCAAGGTTGTGGGCTCAATCCCCATATGGACTATTCACTTAACAGCCAGACTCGATGATCCTTTTGGCTCCCTTCCAACTCAGAATATTCTGTGAATCTGTATTTTTTTTACTCCATATTTTACCTATAAAGCCCAGACACAGAAACCTTCACTAATTTGTCTTTGATGACACAGGAGGTGACTATCAGATTCATATACATGGGACTTGCAACTTGCTTTCTAGTTCCATACTGGAAAAACCTATCCACTTTTTCAAAGATGAAGATTTAAGCAATATTTTGTAAAACATATTTAAATCTTGGGCAAATGTTTTCTAAAATCCATCAACACGTGTAAATACACTACTTTATACTAGGAAGACTTCAGAATGTATCTGTTATTGTCACGCAAAAAGACCGAAATACGAAAAAGTCTGTTTAAAGGAACAATAAAGTTTACAACTACATGCTTCTCTTCTGTACAGAAAGAAAAAGCCGAGCAGCCACTCAAGATCAGTGAGTTTAAGTCAGTGTCTTCCTCCCCAAAGAATGGCTGAAGTCTTAGGGTAAAATTTGGGAGAAGTCAAATTCTGCAGAACTGGCTCCAGCTTTTGCATAATAGCATCTCTAATCACTCCTACTCCAGCATCTTCATTCCTTTATACCATACCAAAGTAATGAGTGTCCTTGAATTTCACTCACTCCTGCTTGTTACAAGCAAAATTATCCACCTGAGGTTTTAACACAGGGACTTTTCTCTTACCTATTGTAATTCCTGCAAGCCAGATTGCTTTATCTGGTAATTACCAAGGTGCAGTCTTTATTTTAAGCTCTGGTAAGAAAGAAATTTTTATCACCATGTCCACAGCTGTTAGTCAGGAATTATTAGTTTCACAGCTTTCAGACCTTGCCACATCATTTGAATTCACTATACAATGGCACATTTCAGAATGATGAGCTTCTTCAGCCAGTACCTCCACTGGAACAAATAATGATTCAGTCATCTCAGCCTAAATGCACTCTCCCTTTTTATGCTTTTTCATAATCATTACTGCATATGGATACCTCCTGGAATTACATAGCATATGCATGTCAGTGCAAATCTGTCATGCATCAAACTCTAAATAAAACACATCAATTAAAGTTTGCTTGGAAAAATGATAAATGAAAAGGCAACAGGGTGGAGAAATATAGTGACAGAAACTACAATTACGAACTTCTAAGCTTTCTATAATATTTAGATTAGGCTGCAGCTCAGCAAAAACTTCAGAATGTTTATTTTAATTTTTCCCTTAATGTAACAAGCAGTTGAGACTCACTTACAAAATCAGGTATTAAACCATGTTCTCTCCAAAATAAGGATACAGCTATCAAAAGTGATACTTCAGGTAAGTGTTATAAAATTTTTTTCCACTTAAAAGTATTGTGACATTTAAGTAAGACTTTGACAATCTGTTTCCAGATTGTCAAAGTCTTACTTAAATTACTGAAATTGTCAAATTTGAATATCAAATATAATAAATAAGATGAGGCCTTTTCCCTTTACATACTTTAATAATTTAAAATACATCTTTCAAGGTTCTTATACTGAAAACAAACTTTACCTAAATGTCTCCTTAAATATGCATTAACACAGAACAAGAACAAACCAAGACCTGACTTGCAAAACAGTAAATCTTCTGTCCTGTGCTAAATTCCTGCAGCTCTCTACAGGCTTCCAGCAACTTTCCTTGGTGTCCTAGGCCATGGTGGAGCCCACCTCACACTAAGAGGAAGCCAGATGCAGAAACTAGTGAAGCCTCTGAAGTCCAGCCACCAGAAAGGAAAATATGATCTTCCTATATTTAAACTGTCTCTCTTTCAGAATGTCATTGCTGGAGTTCTTTTAACACTTTAAAAGGCTCTCTCACCTTTGCAAGTTTATTATGTGCATACACATAAAATAGTTTTCTTAAAGCATTTAGTTCTGTCATATCAGAAAGTCACCAAGACTGAAAGCTTATAGCTTTTAGCCACACAAAACAGCACTGTGGTTTCTTGTCTCTACTAAAAGCATACTTCCAATTCCACAAGTCCTAGTAAAGAGGGGAATCAATTAAATTGTGCATTATCCAATTTACATACAAATCCTGTATTAAAAACTTTGACTTGTGCTGCAAAGTAAAAAAAAAAAAAAATTACAGAAGCTATTGAACAAATTCAGGCTCCAGTTACAGTCAGGTAAATCTGCAATGACAGCTCTGAAACAAATAAAGTTACCATGGTGTAAAGTCTGAAGTAGCTGGGAACAGAACTTGGTCACCTGGCATTTACTTACTTCACTAAACCTAAAGCCCTGCAAGGGTAAAGCAATGAATAACTACATAATTTGTGAGAAGAAATGCCTAGAAACCCAGGATACAGAGGTGAAATGAGGATAAATATTTTGCTTCCATACTGAACTTTATGGCTTTTGTTAGTCTAAGCCAGGCCTTAGCTATTGCTTTAATATCCTATGAATATTTTCAGTGTAAAGTTACACTTGTTTAAAAAGAAGGCATGATTCATACAGAATTCGCATGGAATTTTAAAGCAGATTGACTATTACAGCCAGATGTATAAATCTTTAAACAACTTGGGATTTATTTTTCCATATAATAAATACAATTGTTTCAACTGTGGACTGGGAACACTTGGATACTTTAATATTTGTTTCTGCATCTAGTTTATGTATTTCATAGTAAACACTAAGGGCCTGAACCTGACAAGTATGAAGATTAATCACAGCAGTAGTCTCTCCAAGGCTGAGAAGCTTTTTTAGAGTTGCACTTGCACATTACACATAGCAAAGCACACCTAAAGAAAAGCTATGTGAAAAATACCTTAAAACAACTGTCAAAATTACAGAGTACAGGCTTAAATGAATGTTATTTAAAACAAAAATGCAACCTCAATTGGGCTTCAGAATATTACTTGCAAGGATGCAAAATGAAATCCCCGCTAAATACCATTACCCCATTATGTTAGCCCCGGAGCATACTTGCATTCCGAAGCTTCCAGTCAAGAGGAACCCGACGCAAATCCCAAAGCAAACTTCAGTTAAACTTTAAAAGTCCAACTCTTTTGCGGAAGGTAACGCAATTAACACACACGCCTCGAGCCAGTAATCACCTCCTCTTCACCTGAAAGGCGGGGGTGGAGAAGCTTCGGGAGAAGGCGGGAAGGGGCTCAGCTCCCTCCCGCACTTGCAGGTGCCGGTCGGCGCCTACCCGGGCCCCCCAGGGAAGAGTGAGGCGCCGGTGCTGGGAGCGCAGCGCCTCCCGCTGCCGGGGCGCGGCGGCCGCTGGGCACGGGCAGTGCGGGGCGGCCGAGTCCCGGCGCTCGCTGCCGCTCCCTACCTTTGCCTGGCAGCGGGTTTCTCCTGCGTGGGGGCGGGCAGCACTCCGGGGGCGGTATCCCGCGGGAAGGCGGCCGAGGAGCTGCTGCGAGCCCCCGGTCCTTGCTCGCGTCCTGCCGCCCTCGCAGCTCCCCTCCCGCGTCGTGCATCTGCCTCCCGGCCCAGGGGCTGGCGGCGAGCGCAGGGACCGGGGGGGCTCCGGCCGCCGAGGCCGCTGCCGGTGGCGGTCCTGGGCGTGCAGCTGCAGGCGGCGCTGCCGCCGCTGCCTCCCACAAAGGACGAATTCATTTTCCACGTCCTGAGCGCGGCGGCGGAAAGGCTCGGTGTCGGGTGGGTCCCACCGCTACCGAGCGGCTGTGGGGGGCAAGACCTCGCTCGGTAAAGAAAAGCCTCTTGTCTTCTGGACAGCGTCGAATTA
The DNA here is from genome assembly GCA_013397195.1 of Hylia prasina. Taxonomy (NCBI): domain Eukaryota; kingdom Metazoa; phylum Chordata; class Aves; order Passeriformes; family Sylviidae; genus Hylia; species Hylia prasina. Next base: position 155,971 of record VYXD01001539.1, read on the forward strand.
TATCATGTCAGGATTACAAGTTATTACCGAGATCACCTTAAATTATTAGAAAGCCACAGTGTTTTCCTTTTTCTCATCTTTGGTACTTTGGTGGCTTGTGTGTAGAAAACCACCAGATTCACTTCGTAGCACGTGTAAACTCCTCCTAGTGCAAAGTAGTAATAGCCCCAGCAATGTTTTCCATTTACAATAAGTTAAAAATTGAGTAATTGTAAATGAATTGTACAAATACCTATAGACTTTGTCAAGTAGAAATTTATAGACTCAAACCTTTAAGGCATGAATGAATGGACAGTGTTTCTTTTTCCAAAGTGTGAGTTACATAACATTTGCGTAGCTTGCTGGCACATCCACGCACTATTTATTGAAAGGCTCTCCCAAGGTAGCAGGAGGCCAATAACTGAGTGGCCATTCACTGCGGGTCAGATTCTGTCCTTGCCATGCTTTGCTCTGGAAACCATGCTGTGAACACAGCTCGATAGTGAGAAGCGGGTGGGACACTAAGGCAAGGACCCTTATACACCCCTCTCCTTGGTGTCAACAGCAGAGTTCTTAAGGGCTGTCGCCTCCAGGAGCCACAGGTCATCCGTGCACAGTTCCCAGGCTCTTCCTTCTAAATACTGGATCTAGCAGTAGATCTAAGTACTTCATAGAAGACATAAAAGCCATGCATGCTTTGACTGAACACAGAGTTGTAGGTGTTCCCAAACACACACAAAGTGGTAATTTTCAAACCCTGCAAGGTAAGATTTGACTTCATGGTAAAGCAGAAGATAAACAGAAATCCCCACACAGAGCTCAGTTCTGACAACACAACAATGTCATTCAGACACAGTAAAAATGTGCCTTTATAGATTACTTTTATTCATTGTCTGTGTCTGATGTTTCTTTGTACTTTACAATTTTGTTGAATGTTGTACATACCCTGAATCATGGCACAAAAAGGGATTTCTAAAGTATAGTGAAACTGTTTCAATTGATTTCATATTGATTACACATTTCAGGTTTGCAAGTATTTGTATTTACACGGACAACTCTTTAAGGTTCTTAAGAGTCAGCCATGACAAGCCTGATGATGGATTCAATAGCTTACTAATCCTGAAACACTTAGGGTATAAAAAAGGAAATGAATGTAAGATGCAGGACCCCCTTAGGAAACTCTGCAAATCAAGTGTTCTTATCAGTCAACAAATGTAAAATACCTTGCACAAATGTGCAGTGAGCACCTGAAGATTCTCTGCTTAGATTATTGATCACATCACAACTTAACTGCATACTACTCAAATAGTTTTCAAGTTCTTGTCTTTTAACTTGTAATAATTAGCACAATTATTGGTTCATATTTAGATTCCTGCTTTCAGCAACGATTAAATAGATTCAAAAGCCATACACTGCTCCTAATGTTAATAAAGATGTACTTGTCATTTGCACAGAATTTTCTCAGAATTTCACAGGCAAGGCATTTTGACATTTCTAGGAAACCTTGTCACATGACAAAATGTCTGAAGTGTGGACACATATATATATTTGACTCGTACAAGAACATAGAGCAACAGCACCTACATTACAAAAAAAGTAGCATCCTATCATTTGTTGCTGTGGTATTTTACTCTATGGATAAAATTCCAAATGAGAGATACTTAGTGTCTACTTTGATGCTGGGCACTTTCTCTGCAATCCACAGATTACCTTTTCTTTAGTTTTGCCCACAGCAGACTTGCCAGTTTCTGTGCTGATGGCAGGACACTGCAGTAACAGTCACTTTGGAAAGAAAATAATGGCAACCCTGGGGGACTTTGTAAAGGGAAGCCTACATTTCTGCTCCCAAAATCTTCTTGTATATTGTTTTATGCTTTATAACGAGGGCCAATAAACATTGCTTGCTAATGCAAGATGCTCTGAACTAACTGAAAAGAGCTGTTTATATTCATTAACAGCAGCAGGTGACAATATTTAAAACTGCACTGCCTGGTGTACTTCAGTATAAAATACAAGCTTGTAATGTATGCTGAAACATGTGGCTGCCTCTTTTTACAGCCCCCTTAAACCGGTTTTCACCATTTAATACTACTGAGCTATGATGTCTAAGAAACTTACCCTTTGATATCTAAAGATGAGCCCCAGGTACCTCCAGGAGAACTATGGTTCATAGAACTGGCATCTGTAGATGGAGCTAGCTGTCAAAACTCAGTGTGTCCTTAACATTAAGACTCTTGACAGCAGAGGAGCCCCCACTCTGTGATGGAATAAGGAGAGCAAGCTATAGGAAGCAGGTCTTAAGAACCACTTAAAATAACTTATCCCTTTCCAATTTGTTCTTCTTCCAGGACCAAGGCTTTTAGGTTGCATTTAGAACCTTTCATTACACTGTCTAAACACCTTAGATAATGCTAATATTTTATACCAATATCATTATCTCATCCAGGTCTTTCAAATCTCAGCTGAAATAATATAATTAAGTGAACCTCATCAGACTGGGAGAAGACAGCAATATAGAAGTGTTGATACAGCAAATCATCCCAAAGCAGTTTGTTGAGAATCAGCTTACTCATAGTCAAAATGAGAAGATAAACCAGTTTCAAACTATTTTATTTAGAAATTTCCCTTTAAAACATATCTGATTTTTTTTTTAATTGGTCCCCTCCTTCTCCCAAATTACAGCTTTGTAGATTTTTTCAGCAGTCTTCTTAACCCATTTTGTCTCAGTCTCATCTGGGAGATGCAAAAACCAATTATTAAACTGTTGAGAGCATACTGCAACTACTCCATAAAGTTGTAAATCAAAAAGATACTATGAAGGGCAGAGAAGGTTTCAAGAAACACAATCAAGAGAAGTTATTACAGCTGTTGAAGTTCTGCCAGAGGAACTGTGACAAAATTAAATTCACCTGCACCAAGTTCCTAAAATACTGGATTTGGTTTATATATAAGGGTCTGTCAGCTACTAAAGTGGTATGACTTCACTGAAAGGATCAATGAAACCATTATCTTCCATTTCTCCTTGAGATGAAGATGCATCTAATGTGGTCTATATAGAAAATCAACATACGTAGTTCAGTTAGGCAAATCATCTCCACTGGGTTAATACATCCCCCTTTACAAAATGATCTAATTTATCATCACAACCTGAAGCACAGCCTTTGGATGCCTTCTGTCACAATTCTGAATTAATCCAAATCTATTCATCTTACAGAAGTAGTTTGTTGTCTTCAAAAATCTGTCTCATGCCATTTGTGTAGCCTATGGCTCAATGATATTTTTGTCTCCTTATTGTGTGTTAACAACAAACTTGTCTAATTACATATTGTTGGTAAATAATTTACATTTTCCCTGTTAAAATGACCGCCATCTGTGATTGCACCGGCTTTAAAAAAAGTTTTAAAATAGGAATCTGCATCTCTCTTGCTTAATTGGGCAGTGATTA